>CM076572.1:1214307115-1214597076 GCA_034641835.2 Pinus albicaulis | reverse complement strand
TATGATTAGTGTTTGAATTTGAATTTGTATATCATCTCTGACATGTGTTTTCGCAGGACAGTCTAAGCATTTTGTATGTATGTTTGGGTTTTGTTCATAAATGTTGAACATATTTACATTTGAATATTGAATATTTCTCTAACATATGTTTTGCAGGACAGTGTAAGTATTTTGTTTGTATATTGGTTTGGGTCTTGTTCATTAATGCATGTGCAGGAAGGAGGACACAATAGGACAACTCAAACACATACTAGAAGGACGTGTAGCAC
Source organism: Pinus albicaulis (assembly GCA_034641835.2). Taxonomy (NCBI): domain Eukaryota; kingdom Viridiplantae; phylum Streptophyta; class Pinopsida; order Pinales; family Pinaceae; genus Pinus; species Pinus albicaulis. Next base: position 1,214,596,807 of record CM076572.1, on the reverse strand, counting down.
CAAAGTACCATTACTTGAAGAAAACACAATAATACCTGAGCATCTGATAGTGATCGAAGAAGCAATGTAAAGTCAAGTACTGGGTCGTGTCAAAAGTCAGTGTTGTAAAAAGCATCATTGTAAAATTGTAAAAGAGTCATTATTGTAAAAGAGTCAATCTGCCTAGAGTTGAAGAGGCATTGTTGGGACGTATAGGAGTCATTTTTGGATAATGTTATGGTTGGGTTGCAGGTCATAGTGTGATTGGGTGATTGGTCTAATTCAATAAAATCATTATGAGTCATATTGTATCGTGGATCATTGTCCCTAGTACGAGAGTCAACAATCTTGTCTTATTTCTAATCATTATAGGGTGGCAGGGAGGTGATAGGTTGGTGCATGAAGTCACCTATAGGTTGGAGTATGTGAACACTTTAGGGTGGTAGGTCGGTCTAGGATGTCGAGGCATCCATTCAGTTGACTACTAAAGAAACCAGGGTATTGGGGTGTCCTTCCTGTGGGAGCTGGAGAAGAATTTGTTTCTAGAATTCTAGAAATTGTAACTTTCATTTCAGCTATAGCTGAAGATTAAAGAATTGATTAGAAAAATATTCGGTGGTTTTTGAACCAAAGGGGGTTTTTCACCTAAAATTCATGTGCCTATTGTGTTATATTGTTTACCAATTATTACTATATAAACATTAAGAATAATTGAAGGTTAACTAATGCTCTGAAAAGATTTAAAAGTGCGAATTGCTAAGGAATATTGATTCACCCCCCCTCTCAGTATTTCCAACAACTAGTATAAGAGCCAAGTTCCTTCAATAGCAGTCCAACAACTGGAAGGAGATCATGGAGTATACTAAGAATAGAGTTCCCATGTTCAATGGAAATAACTACGCACTTTGGAGTGGAAGAATGCACGTTCATTTGCTGGCGCAAGGATACGAAGTATGGGAAATCGTTGAAAAAGGCTTTACAATAGCCCAAGATGAACAAGGTAAGAAAAATATGGAATATATGCAAAGGATACAGATCTCATTTTCAATGTGCTTATAAAATATTTCTATCTTAAGGTACTGAGTTGCAAAACTGATAAAGAAGTATGGGGCAAGCTTGAGAATATATATGCACGTGACTCAAACGTGAAAGAAGCAAAGCTTCAAATTTACAGGGAAAAATTTGAGCAACTGAAAATGAAGGAAGATGAAAATATTGCTGCATACTTTTAGCGTGTTGATGAAACAACAAATGCATTGGAATGTTTGGGAGAACCTATCGACATGAAAATTGTTGTCTAAAATATCCTTAGAACCCTGCCGACAAGATTCATCCCAAAGGTATTTGTCTTGGAACATAGTTTGAATCTAACCAATCTCAGAAAATATGAATTGCATGGTGTCCTTATGACATATGAAATGAGGATTGAAGAAGAGTACAACACATCTCACCTAGAAACATCATTCACCACATCTACGAAGACTAGTAAGGACAAGCATACTCCGAAAGTAAAAAATTCTAGTTGTAAGGAAGAAGAATTTTCAGATAAAGAATTTGCGTACTTCAACGAAAAATGAGAACAAGTATGGGGAAATTTAAAGGTAAAATTCCATTGATATGTTTTGATTGTGGTGAGGTTGGGAATTTTGCAGCCAAGTGTCCTCACAAAAATTAGGTTGTTACAAAAGGAAAGAAAGGCCTGAGGAAGTTCAACAAGAAATGCAAGAAGAAATGGTTTAAGAAGAGTTTCTTCTCCAAAGAAGATAGCTCCTCTTCTAATGAAGACAATGATAACGAAGAAGAAATCAACAGAAGAGTATTGCTTATGGCCAAGCACAATAAGCAAGAGGTATATGACGAAAAGGAGATGAAGAAGAAGAGATGACTGAGGTTGAATTTCAAAAAGAAGTGATCCGGGTTATCAAAGAGCTTAAGGCCGAGAAGAAGCATGTCAAAACTCTTGAAGATGAATTAAATACAGAAAGGGAACATGTCCTAAATATTAAAATCAAGGTTTAAGAATACAAATTAGTCAAATAATCGCTCAGGGAAGAACTAAAGGAAAGCAACAAGGAAAGAGAAGCATTGGAAACTGAAATAGTTTCTCTATGAAAGCAAGTAAAAAATGGAAAAACTCTTAAAAAATACGCCAAAAACTCAAAGGCATTGGGAGAAATCATCAGCAAACAATGATCAAACAATGACAAGACTGGTCTTGGTTACAAAGAAAAATCCGAAAAGGAGCCAAGTCCTTCTATGACAACAAAATAATATGGATATGCAAAATATAACAAGCAGGTATAGCTCCCAACCAACTCAAGAGACCAAGACTCGCAGGAAGAAACTTGGAAGACAATTCCTTGAAGAAGATTTCCTCCCAGGTATCAACCTATCTTCTATGGTCATTGTTATTCACGTGGAAGGTTTGGACATAAAGCTATAGAATTTCGCACACATGTTTGGAATAAATACAGTTTTGGGAGATCTTTCAGAAATGTATATTTCGGAACTCAGAAGAATATTAATAGATTTGATCATTTGACAGATGATGTCGAATGTTACAAATGTAACAATTTTGGACACCTGGCTAAAGATTGCAGCCTTGGAAGTTCTTCAAAGGAATTCTCACAAAATTAAAATGAACAAATATGGAAAAATAAGACTGAAAAATGTGTTATCGCTCTCAAGGCTCAATGCAATATAAATTTTTGGTATGTTGATAGTGGTTTCTCAAACCATATGACTGGAGGTAGGAGTAAGTTCATATCCTTGAAGGAAAATAAGGACGGAACAATGTCTTTGGGAAACGACGGGTCTTAAAACATCATAGGAGCAGGTACGGTCACACTTGGAAGCTAGAATGCATTAGTGAAGGATGTGTTGTTGGTTGAAAATATGAATCAAAATCTACTCAATGTTGGAAAAATGTGTGATCAAGGACACACACTGATATTTAACTCTAAGAAATGTGAAATCAGGAAAGGAAAGTTTGGTAAAATTGTGGCTATAGCAAGCAAAGCTCCAAATGACATATTTATTTTGGTTGATACACCTAAAGGGTGATTTTTTTCTAAATAAGACGAAATTTGGTTATGGCACAAATGAATGGGACATATAAATTTCAACAATTTGGTCAGGATCAACAAGAAGGAATCAGTAAGAGAAATGCCTAAAATTTCAAAACCTACCAATACAATATGTGAATCTTGTCGGCACGAAAAGAAGAAAAAATTTGAGTTCAAGACAAAAGAACACTTTGCATCACATCCATTGGAATTAGTACATACTGATCTATGTGGTCCTATGAGAGAAAAGGTTTAGACGAAGAATTATTTTTTATTCTAATGATAGATGATTACACCAAAATGACAGTCGTCAACTTCTTAAAAAAAAAATACTGAGGCATTCGAGTGTTTTAGAATGTACAAGGAATTGGTCGAAAAGGAAACTGATTTGAAGATCAAATGTCTAAGATTAGATAATGACGGAGAATTCACTTCCAAGGTATTTCGACAATACTGTGACGAAAATGGAATAAAAAGGCAATTCTCAACAGCCAGAACACCACAACAAAATGGAGTTTCTGAAAGAAAAAACAAAGCCGTACAGGAAATGGCTGGAATAATGTTAAATGACTCAAAATTAGATGATGGCTGGAATAATGTTAAATGACTCAAAATTAGATGATAAATTTTTGGTTCAAGCAATAGATACAACCGTATTCATTATAAACAGAGGTCTGCTAAGAAACAATTGTAACATGACTCCATAAGGACTATGGAAAGGATGACCGACTAACATCAAATACTTTAAAATATTTGGAAGCAAATGCTACATCAAAAGAGAAGATAAAAAATTGGACAAGTTCGATTCCTGTGTTGATGAAGGTATTTTCGTTGGTTATTCACGCAAAAGGAAGGCTTATAGATGCTACAATATGAAGCAAAAACAAATAGTGGATAGCATAAATGTTACTTTTGATGAAGATTGTGTTACAAAGTATGACGATGAGATTGTCCCTTCAAGCAAATCTAAAGGATCTGAGGGATAATCTGTGAAGGATGAAGAAGAAAATACAAAACAAGACCAATCAAATAAGGAAACAAAAATCAACGAAGAGGAAATAAGAAATGAATGGTGTCAAAAGAATCATCCGTCAAATCAAATCATCGACAACATAAATGAAGGAATTGGAACCAGAAGAAGTCAACAACTTCGTTCATCACAATAAGCCCACCTTGCTTGTTTAGCAACTTTTGAGCCTAGCAATTTTGAGGAAGCTAGTTAAGATGAACACTGGGTAGTAGCTATGAATGAAGAACTGGATCAAGTTGAGAAGAATGACACTTAGGAATTGGTTCCGCGACAAAAGGATAAAAATATTATTGGAAATAAATGGGTCTTCAGAAACAAATTGAATGAGGATGGATAAGCTACCAAGAATTATGCAAGATTAGTTTGCAAAGGATATGCACAAGTTGAAGGAATTGATTTTGAAGAAACATTTGCTCCCGTTTCCAGAATGGAAGCCATCAAAATGTTTCTCGCTTATGCATGCTTGATAAAAATGAAGGTCTACCAAATGGATGTTAAGTCAGCCTTTCTAAATGGTGAATTTGAAGAAGAAGTTTACATTGAAAAACCTGAAGTTTTTCTGCTCTCTGAAAAGGAAGACTATGTCTATAGATTAAAGAAGGCACTATATGGTCTCAAGCAAGCTCCTAGAGCTTGGTATTATTGTCTTGATGGATATCTACATCAACAAGGATTCAAGAAAGAAAGTGTCACCAACAATATCGATATGAAAGTGGATCAAGATAGCCTAATAATTATTGAGGTATATATGGATGATATAATATTTGGAAGCAATGATGACATATTAAGTAAAAACTTTACCAAAAAGATGCAAAGTGAGTTTGAAATGTCTCTACTTGGCGAGTTGATATAATTTTTAGGGCTTCAGATATCTTAGCAGGATAAAGGAATATTTATATATCAAACCAAGTACATCAAGGAAATGCTCAAGAAATTGAAGATGGAAGATTGCAATCTTGTACTTACCCCAATGGTAACATGTTGCAAGTTAAGTTTAGAATATTCGTCAAAGGATGTGGACCAGAGGTTGTATAGATCTATGATTGGCAATCTTCTATATGTGACAACTTCTCATCCAGACGTAATGTAGGCAGTTGGACAAGTAGCAAGATTCCAAGCAACACCAAAAGAATCTCATATTATTTTTGTCAAAATAATTCTCTGATATCTTAAGGGCACAACAGAATATGGTTTATGGTATCCCAAAGGAAATGATCTAGTTATCCAAGCTTATATAGATGCAGATTGGGCATGAAGTGTTGACGATCGAAAGAGTATCAGTGGAGCAAAATTATATCTAGGTGGTTGTCTTGTTTCATGGTTAAGTAAAAAATAGTCTTCAATCTCGTTATCCACAATAGAATCATAATATATCACGACAACAACTTGTCGTACTCAAGTTCTCTGGATGAAGCAAACTTTGCAAGATCTTCAAGTCAAGTTTGATGAGCCTATTCCCATATTTTGTGATAACACCAGTGCCATCAATATCTCCAAGAATATTGTGATGCATTCCCAAACAAAGCACAATCTGATCAAATATCATTTTGTTAGAGAGTAGGTTTCCGAAAAGAATATCAAGCTTGAATCTGTTGGCACAAAGGAACAAATTGCTGACATATTTACCAAACCATTGCCTCGTGAAGCATTTGAGTATCTTCGCCAAAAGCTTGGGATTCTCCCAAGTTCTCATTAGACTCTTTCTCTTATCTAACTAAGTAGAAAAGGGGAGTGGAGGTGTGTATAAGTCCGCAGTATGATAATTTGTCAGGGGGAGTTACCCTTTGCCATTAATGACAAAGGGGGAGAGAATGCAGTAGGAAGAGGTGTCATGATCACATGGGAAGTACTTGTGTTTACATATATTCCAAAGTGGGAGATTTTTGATCAGTGGTTGTCATTGATGTCAACCCAAGCAGGATCAGGGGCTACCCCAATCTTGCATGGGTATTTTGACTTGAAAAATTACTCTATTCTAAGTCAAGGATATTTTGGATGGATTCTACTCGTTGATGTGTTTCCATTGATATATGGCACGCCACATAATTCTTCACGATTTGCGAGATATTTGTGTTTGAAGTTAGTAACCCCAGTTAGTGGGCTAAAACCCCATGGGGTTATGGCATGACACTCATCATTGGTTGTGGTCATTGAATAGTAAATAATTAATAATTTTCTAAGATCCTAAAATCCCTACAACATTCACTTGTTGAATACCCTCTCAGCCTAAGCATTTCTATAAATTGTGACCCTCATATCCTCCTCATGCAAGGATTTCGCTGCTTCAAACAGGTTATCATGGAATTTTTGCTATAAAGTTTTTTCTACGAAGCTTCAGAATATTAAATTAAAACCCATTTGAGAAAAAATATTGATGAACCTCGTGACAAAATTTTAGATCTTGCTTCTCTATATTTTTAGAGATATGATCTGAGGAAGTTAGGGTTTTTGCATGTTCCTAAATTCCATGTCAAATAGGTGACCTTGGGATAAACATCATAATTTTCTCCCTGAGCATTGGATTCAAAATTTGTAAAAAGTGACAGGAACAAGACAAAATTCAGTTTGTTGGATATCGTTTTCAGGACTGAATTTCGAAAAGTGACATGTGGCACTTCGTACAAGTTCGTTCTACTAAATGAGTCTATAATCAGGTCATCATGGGAGATTGGGCATAACTCTTTCTTGAAGAATCCAATATATGGCAGACCAGTGGGGTTGGAAAGAGGACTCCGAGGGATACCATAGGATGAAATTTGAGACCTTGGAGATTGGAAATTACATAGATACAACATATTCCCTATCGAGATTCTAGAAGGCAAGAAAAATTATGCATTCAAGGATTTTGGACCACACATCAACAGTCAAGGGTAAGTCTACTACAACAAGGTATGTATGATTAGTGTTTGCATTTGAATTTGAATATCATCTCTGACATGTGTTTTTGCAGGACAATGTAAGTATTTTGTATGTATGTTTGTTTAGGTTTTGTTCATAAATGCTAAACGTATTTACATTTGAATTTTGAATATTTCTCTAACATATGTTTTGCAGGACAATGTAAGTATTTTGTTTGTATATTGGTTTGGGTAATTTTCTTTAATGCACGTGCAGGAAAGAGAACACAATAGGACAACTCAGGCACATACTAGAAGGACATGCAACGCCAAAGTATCATTACTTGAAGCAAGCACAACAATACCTCAACAACTTCTAGTGATCCAAGAAGCAATGTTAAGTCAAGTATCAGGTTGTGTCAAAATTCAATGTTGTAAAATTCAACATTGTAAATTGTAAAAGAGTCAATCTTCCTATATTTGAAGAGGTATTGTTGGGAGGTATAAGAGTCATTATTGGATAATGTTATGGTTGGGTTGCAGGTCATAGTGTGATTGGGTGATTGGTCTAGCTCAAGAAAATCATTGTGAGTCATATTGTATCGTTGATCATTGTCCCTGGTACGAGAGTCCACACTCTTGTCTCATTTCTAATCATTATAGGGTGGGAGGGAGGTGCTAGGTTGGTGCATGCAGTCACCTACAGGTTGGAGCCTGTGAACAATTTAGGGTGGTAGGTCGGTCTAGGATGTCGGGGCATCCATTTAGTTAACTACTGAAGAAACCAGGGCATTGGGGTCCTTCCAGTGGGAGTTGGAGAAGAATGATTTTATAGAATTATAGGAAGTTGTAACTTTCATTTCTATTGGGGTTGAAGATTAAAGAATTTATTAGAAAAGCGTTCGGTGGTTTTTGACTCAGAGGGGGTTTTCCACCTAAAATTCGTGTGCCTATTGTGTTTTATTGTTTACCATTGTTAATAGATAAAAATTAAGAATAATTGAAGATTAACTAATGCTCTGAAAATATTTAAAAGTGGTATTGCTAAGGAATACTGATTTAGCACACCCCCCCCTAGTATTTCCAACAGATTGAATTGTTGACATCTAAGGATTTGTGTCTCTAAGTTGGAATATAGTGTTTGTAATGGATCATAGTAGAATATGTGATATATATCTGAAAATAATATTGAGGCCCTAGATATAATGAGACTGATTTCTTGATTAAGTTGCTTTATGTTGGAGTCTAGGATTTGTAACAAAATCCTAGCAAGAAGTAGAAGTTTAAAAGTATGCGTCTCTTGCTGATTATGAACCTAACTAGGTTTAGGTATTTGATGTCTAAAGTCTAATACTTCATTTATTATATTAACATGATGTTTTGATTTGTATTTGGTTGTACTTTCTATTAAAGTTTTTGTAGGTACATAATCCTCAAGATGTTCAATGATGATAATCATGATAACCTTGAAGCCGTATGAAGGATTGAAGTCTTGAGAAGTTTTCTGATGAAGTAGTTGATCTCCTTAAGTTAAGAGGGAGGCTATATAGAAGAAAAGGATACATCTTCCCAGATGAGAGGGAGGGAATAATATGATAGTCATGGTGGATACCTTTAAGAATAAATTAAAGAATGAATGAAAGTACTACAATTTAATGAGGATGTCTTGGTGTTGTTGAAGAAATGAAAGAAGAAAAACTTCCAACTAGTTGTATATGAATAAATTGATATAAATGGCATCAGGATGATTGAATACCACAAAGGTTTGTGTTAACTTGTATTTATATTTGAAAGTTTATTGCTATTTGGGGCTTGTGCTTGTCTCTCCATAAACAGGTTGAACGCTTTGGGAGCATGTTTGGAGAAATGGATATATCTAGCTTAATAGGGAGAGTTGAAGTATCTAATGGTGGATGCTTGGGAGGAAATATAGTCAGCCTATGCGTGTTTGATGTGTAGATCCTAAAGTGGGAGGGTGGGGTTGGTCTTGGAGCTCTGACCTTGGATACGCACCTAGATCCCTTGGTTGATGGTTAGTTAGTAAGCCTGATGGTACCTAGACTAGTTGAAATTTTTAGTCCATCTTAGTCCCACTTGGATAGATTACCCTAGTCAGGAATATATTCCGTAGCACTGATTTTGTTGAAATTTTCGTAGTTTATTTTGTAGATCTTCCATGTACCTATATAGATATATGTAATTATGAATACCTCCATAGTTAAGAGGGAGTGTTGAAGAATGTAGCTAGTGTCAGTATTCATAATTTTACTTGAGTCATAATGAAATATATTTATCAAAATAAAGAAAAATAATTTTCATTGTTAAATAAATTGACTTTTTAAAGCACGTGTGGGTAGTGTTTTTTCCACACTAGTGTACCAAAAGACACCTCTTTAGCAGTAGGTTGCTTCTTGAAAAGATCACAGAGAATATTATGGTGATGTTAATGGACACACTGAAAACAATATAAGACAAAAATCATAAGGTAAGTAATGCATACAAGACAATACTAACATGAACTAAAACAGAAAGACACAAGACAATAATGCTAAAATGCAGCAAACAAACCAATACAATAATGGATAAATATCCCTTTATTGGTTGTTGGTAGTAAGAAGAATACAATGCTAACACACTTGCAGTGAGTCCTTTGAGTTGTGGAGCTCAGATAGTCAAATGGTTCAATTTTTTTTAGGTGAAGGTCTCCATTGAAGACCTCTAGGGTTTATGTCAAGTGTCCTTGTCCATGTTATATTGTAGAGAACCGTTCTTGGGATTTATTTGTCAAAGAAGAAATTTATTTTGTTGTATTTTAGGCCTTCCAGGCATCCTCCACCAAGTCGGCCTCAAGGAAGGACAAGTCAAAATCAAACAAGGTAATTTGACGTCACAAGAAGACTATATATTGGAGCAACTCAACCTCATTTGTAGTAGATTTCAAGAAATTTTGATTTGCAGTGAATTGCAACTGGAAAAGTGCAAAATTCCAAGGAAGAGGAGGAAAAGTCTAAGGACAAAGAAGAAAGTATCTTTCAAGGTCAGGAATTTTATTTCCCTCCCTATTATCTCACATGTGCGAAGTTTTGGAGTTTTTCTGGGAGGCCGGAATTCTGCAGTTGCTGGGGAGGCCGAAATTCTGGAGTAGTCGGGTTGAAAATTCTGCTGTTGGATTGAAGTTTTGGATTGTAGCTGCACTTTGAAGGAATGTCAATGGGAAGACTAAGAAAAGGATACTTACAAGGAGGAAGTGCTGACTTGGTGGAGGAGGAAGGTTTGTTGGTCTAGGGTCTTGGACTATCTCATTTGAATTACTGAAGGAAGAGTTCTTAACTGGGTTTTCCCCTATATATGGGTTTTTCCCTAGTTGCGTGCCTACATCTAGTGTCCTTGATCTTCGTGTTTTTATTTTGGTAATTTCTTGATGAACCAAGATAAAAGAATAATATAATAAATATAATAATAACTCAAAGATATCACAAGTAATTATAAACAAAGTGAAAATATTTCCGCCTTTCCGATTTTCCAAAAGTAAGTATGGTGATGGCGATGTTCTCTTAGAGAAGGGCGGTGTTTACAGTTTTGGGGTTCTTGTGTTGCTAATTATCTCTGGTCGAGGGCATATGCAGGTGATGGCATCTCCCATGACAGAATTCGAGAGAGCGAATCTCATATTGCGGGTCATACACTTGGCTCGTTCGAGCAACGTCTTGGACCTCATGGACACCATGCTTGGTGAGGACTATGATAAAAGTCAATATCTTCTCTGCATTACCGTTGCTCTTCTATGCCTGTAGAGATTTCCAATAGTGAGGAAGGCAATCTTCATGGCACTAATATTTTTTGCAACAACCTCCAAACTAAATTCTCTGCAGTTCCCCAATTTATAGGTTTTTGAACATTCTTCCCAATTTGTGAATATGTGTGATTTATGTCAAAAGTGCCATAGTTTAACTGCATCCAAATTTATTCCATCCCAATCATTCGTTGAGAGAAATGCTTCCATTGATGCAAGATTGTTTGCTTCATCCAATGAGTTTGGGGAATTGGTGCACCGAGTTCATGAAGTAATCCGCCAATTTGACTAGCAAATAAATCCTCTGTTTAAGAAGTTATTGGCTAAGTTGAACCCAAAACATGTTGAGAAGGTTTTAGAGATTCTCACCGATGCCAAAATTTCCATGCAATTCTTTCATTGGATGAGGAAATGCCCTGGCTATAGGCACAAATTTGATTGCCATGCGATGCTATTAAATTTTCTCCTCCAGGCTCATCTTTTCTAGTTAGCCGAGCATATTCGAACACTTATGATCAAGGTTTGTGCCCATGTTGAAGAGATAGAGAAGGTAATGGAATTCCTTAAAACATTGGATTGCAAGGGTTTCAAGCTCAAACTCCAAGATTATAATGATTTTTTAATAGCCTTAGCAAGGCTCAATATGCCTGACACTACATAGAGCATTTATAGGGAGATGATGAGAAGTGGGATTAAGCCAAACAATTTGACATACAATACTATGATTGGTACACTTGCCAGGGAAGGTGGAGAATACTAAGAAGTTCTTGAGTCAAATTTATGAAGAATGTTTGTATCCTAATACATTCAGCTACACGTCCTTCATTCTTGGGCACTGCAAGAACTTCAATATGGATGAAGCATCCAAAATATTTCAACAGATGCAATAAAAATGTTGTGCTCCAAATTCAATGACTTATACGACTCTTATTAATGGTCTATGCATTGAGGGAAGAATAGAGGAGGCCTTTCAAATGTTGGTTGAGATGGCGGAGAATTGTTGCAAGGCTACCATTCATACTTATATGATTCCCATTGATGTTCTTTGTGATTCAGGTAGGTTACAAGAGGCGTTCAATCTGGTTAGTAAAATGGTGGAAGGGGATATCAACCAATCATTCATAATTATACTGCATTAATCAATGGGTTCTGCAAATAAATCAGGCTAGAAAAGGCAATCCAATTATTCAATAAGTATTGGAACAAGGTCTTGTACCTAATGTGGTCACTTAAAATGCCCTCATTGACGACCTGTGTAGAGAGGGGAAAGTGGATGCTTCTTTTGAGATTCTTGAAAATATGGAAACAACTAGTTGTAAACCAAATACTCATACCCAAAATTAATTGATAAATGGACTCTACAAAGAGCGGAAGTTGCATAAGGCAATGTTTCTTTTTGATGGAATTCTTAAAAGTGGTCTGACCCCCACTCGAATAAAATATAACACTTTGATTGATGGTTATTGTAAAGAGGGTAAAACTAATAACACTTTTAGGCTTCTTGAAATGATGGAAAAAATGGTTGTGAACCTGACCTACACTTATAGTGAATTGATTAATGGAGTTTGTAAAGAGAAGAAGATGGAACAAGCTTGTGATGTATTCAATAAGCTCCATGAGAAAGGCCCGACCGCAAGTGAAGTAAATATACTACTTTGATTGATGGACATTACAAACGAGGCAAAGTTGACATTGCTCTTGCACTAGTGGACCAAATTAAGGAAGATTGTTGTGAGCCAAATAATTATACTTACAATGTGTTGATGAATGGAATTTTCAAGGATAATCAGATATCACTTGCAGAAATTTTTTTTGGAAAAATACTAAAAAGGGGCCTTGTTCAAATTCCATTTACTTGCACAATCCTGATTGATGGAATTTGCATTGCAAGTGTCGCGGACCATGCACTTAAAGTGCTTGACGAAATGGTGTGTTGGGGTTGTGAGCCAGATGTTCACAGTTATAGTGCATTGATTCATGGCCTTTGCAAAAAATGAAGTTAGAGAAAGCATACTTACTTCTTGAAAAAAATGAGGAAAAAGGCTTGAAACCTGATCAGGTGACATAACCCTCTCTTAATTATGCCTATCAAATTAGATAGAGTTGACCATGGTTTTGATATTTTTGAAAAATTATAAAGAACAAATGCCAACCAAATTATCGAAATTATAATGTACTTATGAATGGGCTACTTCATGAAATCAAGATGCACACAATAAAATTCACTGCTTTCAACGGGGCAATTAGTGATTCAAATCCTGAAATAAAATGCCTTCAACATTGATATTGCTTTGAAGATTATCGACAAAATGGTAGAAAAATATTTCCGACCTACTATGAATACTTATAGTGCACTAATCGTTGGACTATGCAATGGATGCATGGTGCAAGAGGCAGATCAGTTGGTAAACAATATGTCAGCGAGAGGCTTGCTTCCTCATAAAGGCATATACACCTCTCTTACTATGCACCTCTCTTACTATGTGATATTAAAAATAAGGAGAATATGACCATGCCCTGGAGATTTTAAATTCAATGAGAAAAAATGGCTTTGAACCTACTTTATCAATATATAATTCAATGATTCATGGTCTTTATAGAGAAGGCAAGAAAAAAGAGGCAAACAAATTGTTCATAATACTATTTCTAACTCTTTTAGTCCAGAAAAAATTACTTGGACCATAAACATTGACGAATTTTGCAAAGAAGGTGATTTTGATGCATGTACTAAGCTCCTCCATTGTGAACCTACTGTTCAAACATATTCTGCATTAATCAAATAACTTTGGAAAGAAGACAAACCATTGGAAGCAAAATTACTGGTCAATGGGACGAGGGAGAAAGGATTTGTTCTCGAAGAAGCTTTTTTGTGTTGATTTTAACACATTTCTAAATTTACATTTTCGTGAAAGGAAGATGCAACAATTCAGTTCTTATCTGACACGAGAATCAAACATCTGGGGTAAATTGAGTTCCCGTAGACCATAAGACTGTATCTTGATGGATGGAGGGGGAAATTTCTTTCGTGATATTTTCAGAAATGTTGAATAATTTCGGTGTGTTTAAACTTTAAACTGTAATTTTGTGGCAAATGGGATGGAGATGGATTATAATTGGGTGGTTTCATGCACAAATTATATGGCACTTACAAGCAAAATAATTCTAATTAAAGAGGGAGAAGATCATTCGATGGCTTTTATCATTATAGGCGTGCTAAGAATATTTAAGAGCTGCAAATTATGGGTAGTTTCTCTAATCTTGTGCATTTCATTTATGCCTCTGATTGTGAATTGTATATGAATTTATTTTGAATTTAGATCTTTTATTTTGAATATGATGACAATGACATCTAAGAGAATAATGGTTGATAGAAATAAGGAAAAATAAACTAGTTTCCATGTTGTTTGTCGTTCAATTTTCTATACAATTTTGGTGAAGAAGACAATGGATTTTCAACAGAGTGGCCAATATGCTGGTGGATGACAACTCTTCGATAGCAGCCAAGAATCTTCAAATTTCTTTCAGACAGGCCTATATTACTCTTGTACTGAACGCCCCCATATTATATTGCTTTTTCTTATTTTTTAATCCTTATTCATTATGTAGCTATTTATATATAACTGTCAAGAAATATAAATTGTTTTGATCTTGTGTCGTAAGTATTTCAACTTGCAATTGAATCTCACATGCACTTAACATAATTCACAGAGACTGCCCAAATATTCAAATAAGGCAAGGTAAGGAGACATAAAAGCTGGATCAAACGTTTCTGGAAGGTAGTGATGAAACAATGAGAACCCTCAGAGGTAAAAGAAGATTTGGGAAGATCATATAAGGAAGTGTATTATAACGATTAATTGTTCACTGCAGTGCTCAGTGTCGCAGGTTATTAATTAAAAATTTAGGTCCAGGATTCCAGTCATACTTTATGATTAGTGATAAAAAATGAAAATCATTGTTACTTGAATTATTTTTCCTTGCTGGAATGCTTGTTTCTTTCAAATTCCATTATATGTTTAGCATTGCTGGAATGCTTGTTTCTTTCAAATTCCGTTATAATTCAATTTTTTTTTGTGAAATTAAGAAAATCGTGTCTTGAATTTAAACCTTTTGTTGGTAAAACCAATGAATATTTTACATAATTTATTAAAATTGAATCGTTCTGGTCAATTTTTAATTTTAGAGGGTTACTTAATAGAAATATGTTTGAGAAGGTGAAATTTTGATGACAAGATTTTGTAAATTTGGACGGATGGGATTTTTAGTTCTCATAATTTGGATACATTATATGAACGAATGGGATTTTCAATTTTCATACTCATTTGTAAGGATTTTTGGTTCTCAGATTTAGGAGGCTTTATATTACCGTTTTACAATTAATTTTTGGGATTATTTATTTAAATTTTGGTTGATATTTTTTCAAATTAAATTTTTGAGAATTTGAGTTGTGTAATCTACATAATGGTTGAGTGTCTTATTATAAGAAGTAGCTGTCCAACATAATATATGCAGAATTTTTGTTGCCTCTATCAATGTAGGATATAATATAAGTAGTTGCAACCTCCATGCACTGTTTGCAACCAGAGGAGCTTAAATTTCCCCTGCAATGGGCAACCCCATAAACGGTACTGGGGCTATTTTTCCCCTCATCAACACTAGATGTATTGAATCCCATAATAGAAATATTTCCCACCAAAGAGTCCAAAACCTGGTTTAGATTTCCGTGGAAGGCGCTAGCATTTGTCTATTCACTATTCTCACAAAACACCACAAAACACTAATTAGTGTACAAATCAACTAATGAGAGGGGTGTAAGCATACACACTCACACGATAAATAAGAGGTTTATAATGATCTCTTTCATCTTCATCATCATTATCTAGGTGTTTGTATAAATATTTCCTCTATTCTAATTTGATGAGTGGAAGTGCTTCAACAATGGGGTTGGCAAGTTTAGGTTATAACATTGATTTGTAGTTTTGTATTACATGACACCTTCAAGGTTGTCGCAAGTGGTTTTCTTCGAAATGGCTGACTATGTAGCCTAATTTTTATCATTAGTCGTTAAAATCTAATAGGTGGAGTCCTCTCAAGAGATTTGTATGCCCATTTCTAACGCCTTTGAGTGGCTTTTTATATTTGTCATCGACATATTTTTATCGAGAAACAATTTTTCTCCACTCATAGAAACGATAAATAATGCTTGAATCTTATTGAGAAGAAATTTTGATCCACTCATATAAATTATTAATGATGAGTGCATTGCATTGGAGTGAGTGGCGAGATGATTTTCCAAAATCTCCTATTCCTTCGGTGTACCTTTGCACCTCTAAAATCAATTGCTATTATTATCCTTACTATGCACTTGAAATGGCGTTACATGACACATGTAACGTGGTCTCCCATGTTTACGTGGATTAACTCCATTAGGTGTTAAGGAGGTGTTCCACCTGCCTTCACGTGGCCAGGCTTGGGAATAGTGCAATGGTTGGGATTAAAGCTTGCTAAATTAACAATGCTCGATTTTAGGGTGTTATTTTGATTGTAATGAACTTCCCTTCTGCCTAATCACTTGGTCATTCTTTCGATGGGTATCAGACATAGATCATTCCGCTTTGCAATAAGTTATTATTATTATTATTATTATTATTTAAATTATCTTTCACCATTATCAGTTTTGTTCGATATATTAGAGGATCTCCGCATTATTATTCGTTTGATATTAGAGGATCTTTTTTTTTTTTTTTTTTTTTTTTTTGATGAAACTGCTGAATATATTGATAATATATATAAACAGTACATATTCAAATAATCTCAGCTGTATAAAAACACAGCGAGAAGTCGATCATCATTTGCCCCAAGTAATTCTGCTCCTGACTTGAGCAAGATCAAATGAGTGGGCACCCTCATGTACGGATCAAGATCCGACCCGTTTACATATACAAACATGCATGACTAAAAGAGGGTGTTATGAAAAGGATCAAATGTTTCAGATACCTGATATATATCAAAAGAGTAACAAAACACTATAGACATCAGATATGTATAAAAGATGAAAAAGAGGACGCTCTTAAGTCAGCGAATGAGAAATGAAGAATAGAGGAATGCAACCTTTTCCAAAAAAAGGATCGCAACATGATTAAAGAACAAGTGTGAAAACATGAAAAAGAACAGATGTGAAACTTCAGATGGGCTGCAACTGAAATATATCATCACGCTCGCCTGAAAGATAAGTCACGCTCGCTTGCCTTAGGAGCCCGCTCGCTTGCCGCCGCTTACTCGCTTGAAGATAGAGATACAGAGATCTAGTAGTACCAGCAGATGTAGATGAAATGAAGTATGCCCAAAAACGCTTAAGAGATAGACACATAGAAACGCTGGCCATAATAAGTTGCACGCTCGCCTGGTGTGGGAGAATCCGAAAGCATAAGCCTTCATGTGACAGCAAAATAATGAAAAACGCCAGAACACAAAGGATGTTGATATGAAAGTAATAGACCCTGCATATCCAACCGAACAGAAACCTTCCGCCAGCAAAAAAATATGAGGAAACATATGAAGAAGATTAAGGAAGGGGAATGTCCTGTATTTCTATCTGTAAACCGTTTTGAAAGTGAGCAACCTTCAAAATACCAAAATCCTCCAACAGACCCCTCTTGGACAGCCGGTCTGCTCTGGTGTTGTTCTCGCGATATATGTGGTGGATAGGGGGGCAGTCCATCCGATTCCAAAGCGCTCTGGTCCTGTCCAGCCATCCTTGAAGATTCAGAGAATCCATGTGAGCCTCACAAGATAACCATCCAATCACCAGTTTAGAATCCCCATAGATGCCAGCAACCTGTATCTGGAGGTCATAAGCAATGAATAACCCACCCCACAACGCCATGATTTCAGCCTTATTATTGGACCCTGGGCCACCATTCCAATGGATATGAAAACGTTCATTGTCAGAAATCTTAATCCATGCCCCGCATCCAGTTGTGTCATTTGCAGCAGCGCCATCAAAGAAAACAACAGGAATGAAAATGTCATGAGGTCTAATACGACGAGAGCCGTCCGTGACATCCAACGAATTTGTAGAAGAAGCATCCATCCAGGATCTAATGGCATAGTAGATTTTATGAATCTAAATGGGGATTTGGTCAAAAATCCGCCTATTTCTGGCCAGCCAAATCTCCCAGATGAAGAAGAATGGCAGCGATCTGAAAGGGCTGTGCGATTTGTCCCATTCTATAGCTGAGGACATAAAGTCCACAGGTTGCCATGACGGGTCCGGAAAGAAGAAACTGAATAAATTCCAGATATGAATGACAAAGGGACATGTACAAAAGATGTGAGAAATTGACTCTTCTTCCGCTAAACAGAAAACACACCATCCTGGACCATGATGACCCCTCCTCTTTAAATTGTCCCAGGTGAGGATACGATCCCTCCAAGAAAGCCATCCAAAAATCGTAATTTTAATTGGGATTTTCCTTCTCCAGAATATTCGGAAAGAGCTTGGAGTTTGCAAAACATGAACAGAAGAAATATAAGTCTGATAAACATCTTTCACAATAAGGGATCTGTTTCGCATCGGGCCACCCCAAACCATTTGATCACCCCCAGTTGAATAGCAGAAACCCGCTCGGCGAAGAGAGTCCCGGAAAGTGTTCCACTCGTCGCCCATATCGCCATTCAAACCAATTTGTTCTGCTGTTTTGAAGATGGGTGCTGAGTGAGACCAACATAATATAATCTGAGAGAAGAATAGAATACCACAGAAAGCAAGAGTGTGTATAAGATTCTGGGATGGGCCATAATCGGGGGCCAATTGTAGTAGGGTGGCCGCGCCAATGGGGATAAGACTACCATCCCGAAAATTCCACCTAAGACGAGGAGCAATAAGTGGAATTATCTTCCTGAAACTGCGCCAAATACATGAAATGAAACGTGGAAAGGAAAGAGAATTGCAACTGATCATTTGTAAAGCGTTCTCCGGTAAATACTTGGCTTTATTAATATCATTCCACAAGCCGGGGAGTGTAATGGCTCTCCAGAAAGATTTAGATAACAGAGCACAATTAAAAATCCTTGAGTCTAGTATACCCCAGCCATCCAAATCCTTTGGCAAGCATATATCTTTCATGCCGCATAAATGATATTTTTTCACAAGATTGGCACCCCCCCATATAAAATTATAAATGATACCATTAATCCTGGAAATAATACCTGCAGGAATAAAAAGAAGATGAGCCCAGAAAACAACCATCTGAGATAGTACTGATTGGACCAAAATATACCTTCCACCCATCGATAACCACCGATGATTCCATCGCTGAATCCTATCCCTCAACCTATCAATAATCCAGATCCAATCTCTGTTTTTGTAACCACATGGCTTAATAAAGAAACCCAAATATTTAAAACCACATGATATATGACGCTTAGAGATACCCATGAAGTCCGCAATGAAAGAAATCTCCATTTCATCACCAAATTCATATAGAAGAAAGGACTTACCACAATTGATGCTCAGACCAGTGGCACTTTTAAAACGACGGAACATAATGTGTATATAGAACCAGTGGTTCCGATGCAAATAGCCAAAAAGCAATAAGTCATCCACGAATAAGGAATGAGAGGTGGATACAGAGTTTGAGAAAGCAAAACCCTTAATATATCCTCTCTGTTCAGCAAAGTGCATGAGTCTACTGAACCCATCCATCACCAAAAGAAAAATAAGAGGAGAGAGGGCGCATCCCTGTCTCAGCCCCCTGCCTGCTTTAAAGAAACGCGATGGATATCCGTTAATAATAACCGAATATCGGACATTAGAGACACAAGACAGAATCCATCGCATGTGCCGAATTGGTAAGCCGACCTTGAGCAACAACAACCGGATGAATGCCCAGTCCACCGAGTCATAAGCTTTAAACAAATCAACCTTCATAATTAAAGCTTTTTCCTTGACTGAATGAATGGAATGAGCAACCTCTTGTGCGATAACAATCGCGTCATGGATTGACCTGCCACCTAAAAAACCATATTGTTCTCTTGAAATGTTGGCAGATAAAACCGGCTTGATACGTTCAGCAATAATTTTTGAGGATAGCTTGTACAGCAAATTGCACAAAGCAATGGGCCGAAAATTCGTGAAAGTCTAAGGGTCCGAGACTTTGGGAATGAGAGCGATAAAGGATGAATTGAGATTTGCTGGCATGAAGCCCTTGCACCGAAACAGCTCAAGCATTTCAACGATCTCGTCACCCATGAGATCAAAAAAGTGAACAAAAAATTCAGAGGGCTAGCCATCAGGGCCCGGGCACTTATCATGTTTAAAAGACTTCAGGACCTTATAAGCTTCATCCCTTGAAATAACTCTATCAAGAACAACAATGTCATCTTCAGCAAAAAACCTGGGGAATTGCTCAAGAACCCATTCTTGGTTCGATACATCAATAGCCGGGTCAGATAAGAAAAACTTGGAAAAATATGAAAAGGCCTCATCTTGTATATCTGACGTAGAGAAAACATAATCGCCATCATCCCTCCTTATGCGCCATATAGCATTTTGGTTACGTCTAGCATTGGCGGCTTTGTGGAAATATTGAGTATTTAGATCGCCCTCCTTTAGCCAAAGCATTCTGCTTTTCAATCGCCACGAAATCTCTTCAATGCGGAGGATCTCACGTTTCCTTGAGCCAAGATCATGCAGGAGCCGCAAAGTAGCCACATCTGGAGAATGTGCTGCAAAAGAAGAAAATAAATCATCCATTTTAGCAGAAATTTCATAAAGCTCCTTTTTAAGGTCTGATTTTTTCTGGATCTCCCAAGCCTTTGAAGCCTTTTTGATACACTGAATCTTGTAGTGAAAACGATCCCATCCCGTGAGGCCAGCCCGATCTATATTTTGCAACCATATCCTATGCACCAGCTTGGAATAATTCGAGTCTTCAAGCCATACCCTATTGAATTTGAACGGTCGTCCACATACCACAGAATCAGACTTCCATGAAAGCCTTATGGGCATATGGTCTGATATATTTGAACTAATAACCTCAGAGCGAATCTGACTCCATCGATCAATAATATCGACATGAACCATAGCCCTGTCCAGTCTTTTGGCAATAAACTGGTCATTTGCGCTCTTGTTTGTCCATGTCGGCAACAGAGGTAGTGGGCATATGTCAATCAGATTAAAACCATATAGCAAGTCACTTAAAAAAGGAGAAAGAGGATCAAGCCTGGCATTGGTGCCCCAAACTTCATCTGCACGCAGGGTAGAATTGAAATCACCCATCAGAATTAGGTTGTGGAGAGCAAGAATACCAGAAGCCGCTAAACGCTGCCAAAAGGACAACCTGTTGCGATAGGGAGCATATAAATTTATAATGAAAACAAACTCCTTATACCCCCTAATATGACCAGCCAGCAGAATACCCCCAAAGAACTTGTAGGCCCTGAAAGAAGCCATAACTGGATTCCATACAGCAATAAGACCACCTGAATGACCAACAGCATCCACTGCCGCAGCCTTCCACCCCGATTTGAAACTGAGAAACAACTTAATGGCCTTGTCCCTTGAACATAAAGTCTCCTGAGCAAGAAAAATAAAAGGGTTGCCCGAATACAAAATCTCACGAAGGCAATGAGACTTGGGGGCATCGCCCAACCCCCGAATGTTCATAGAGATGATGTGATTCATCTTGACTCAGGTTCCGGGTTGCGTGCTCTAAGCGCCCGAGAGTCATTCAAGGAACCATCACTAATCGATATTGGAATCTCAGTGAGGTTGTCATCATTTTCAGTAAAAAGAGAGATGGCTTTGAATTTTCCTTTGGAAAGTCTACTGGTACCTTTTGGCAAGGCCCTATCGGAGGAATTTTTAACATCAGAAGAAGGCGGTCTGTCAACGACAGTGAGGGCGGCTATGTCAATGTTAGGATCCGCCAAAATGGCATCAAGGTCTGAATCTATGGTATTCCTAGGCGAGTCCTGAACATAAATGGGATCTGTTGAATCAGGAGGCATATCCAGAATGGTATGGGGATTAGAGGAGGAAGCAAGATGAGAATTGGATGACTCACCAACCTGGAAATTCGAGGAAGGGAACAGTGGGGGGTCACCCGTTGATGGGAACTGAGAAGCTGTGCCAATACCCCTAACAAAATCATCAACATAAGAGTATGTAGGAGCAACAGGACCAGCATCATCTTTGTAGTTTGCTGTGGCCGATGGAACAGGGTTTAGTGAAGTATTTTCTACCAAATGAGATGTATCAACCGGCGAAAGAGCATCAGATGCAGGGGAGAGGTTTGACTCAGGAGTTAGAATACGATGATTGTTTAACACACCGTCCGAATGATCCTGAGCAGTGTAAAAACCATCATCTTCAGAGACATGGGAGCAAGGATTACCTGTAAAACCTTCCGAGTCGATCTTTGTACCTTGAAGCTTATTCTTGTCAACGCTTCTAGCATGAGAAACAGCATCCGCGCGTTGCATACGAAAGCGATAAGGGAAATTCTCTCTGAGATGGCCAGTACGGTGACAAATTAGACACCGAAAGGGGATACCCCAGAAATCGATGCGCTGTCGATGCTTTCGATTCCCCCATACCAAATCGATGTCTCCAGGCAGACCACCGGTGAACTCGAGCTCTACAAGTATCCAAGCTATTCGCTTATCACAAGCCCCGATGATACTTGGATCAATGTATTTTGTGATGCCGACTGAGTTGCCTATCGCTTGTAGCGCCTTCATAGTCCAGAACTCCAGGGGAAGCCCTGGCAGTTTCATCCATATGATGCGGTTGCGTGGAGCTTCTAGCACCGGGTTGAAACCAACGTACCATGGAATAAGCTGCAAAAAGCTACGTCCACGAACCCAGGTGCGACAGGTGATCTTATGAACATCCTTTGCATCAATGAAATGAACACTGAACCAGCCATTAATGAGGATACTAATAATGGGCGTGTATCCTAATATAGATTTCCAGTGTTTTTTAATCCATGAAGCCGTGTCGAATTCACAGTTTTCCGGGAACAACCATCTACCTATCACCTCTCTCTTCTGTAAGCTCGTCACCCTTTTGCAAAGATCATCGAAGTCTAACTTTACCTCCTTTATTTCCATATTGTGCTTGTAGCAGGTCTTTCGCTTCTTACGCCGACCACCTCGCTTCTGATAAGATCCACCTAACGGTCAGAGCACACCAGAACCAGTTGCATGAAAAGCTTGCTTGATAATAACCTCGTCAACCTCATCACGCCCTGGTATCACACCATGCAATTGAGAGGGAGTAATGCGTTCATTCAGACCAAAAGTACCCGCCATATGCTCTCAATAGACCAACAAGACGCAAACATGCAAGGTGGCGGGATCTAGGAAAGATCGTCAACAGCTGGCAAAAACATGTGAGGGACAGCAAAATCAAACAAGAATGGCAAGATAATCAGAGATATAATATTAAACAAGCAACGACGGTACCATAGGATCAGGCAAAAGGATAACTTGTACATAGGACAATGCCTTTGAATGGCAGTGTGAGAGCAAAAAGACCCAGAGAAATGATAGGATTGATGTCAGTAGGATCGTCAAAGATCGAAGCCGAGCAAGAGTTGTCAGGAGATGTGGCAGAATTTAAAAGAAGATCGTCATGACTGGTCTCGAAAAATGAAAATGACAGGGATATGAGTTAATACCCGCCTCCAAATAACATTCTTTTGATATCCCAAGGAGGCATAATACAACACGTCCCATAGAAATAATGATATTAAAATAAAAATCAGGGACTTAATCGTATCTGAAAGGGCATAAGCCATCCATAATTATCCCCCCAAATCTAAAAGAGGCAGTGGGTTGAAAACGGCTAGGACATGCGTTAGGTCAGAAGAGATAAGGTAATAAAGACATTCATACTAACGGATCAAAATTCAAAATTTTTCGACTAGAAAGAAATCGGCAACTATGGATAATCTGCCGGAAAACCAGAGCAGCGATCTAGGATTATGGCTGACAACAGCAGCAACACCAGCATCCCGGAAAGGTCCACCATTGTTTGCGAAATCTGTAACTAAAAATTTTGCATGGCCTTGAAATAGTAAAGAGAGAAGTCGCTTTGATCCAAAAGATATGCCATATTCCTATGAAACCAATCTGGAATAGGGATGAGTCAGAAGAAAGTGGTTGCAAAGCAGAAGAAGATAAAGATCCTTCACCTTCTGATCCGGCCATCTATGAAATGAATATGATAAATGGATCTGAGAATGATAAAAGCAGCTATAAACATAAGGACCAACGAAGCTAGTTCGAACACATCGCTTAGGCTTAACTGCTCAAAATAATACATAGTATTGTCACCACTATGCAATAAAACAATAAGGATCATAATCATTGTAGCAAGTAGCTAACAACAAAGAGTGATCCAATATACACCCTTGATAATAGAGAAACACCCGCCATCTCAGCTTCGAATCCCAGAACAATCATATAGAACATGGCGCGAAAGGGCGAAAACAAAACCATTCCAGCTAGAAAGAGAGTTTCTAAACACAAGAATGGAGTGTTCCACGAATAAACCAAGAGCAATCCTCAATAAGCAGTAAAAACACATCCAAAAGCGGCATGAAAGAGATATTCACAACCACTAATAGAAAGGAAAATACAATGCTTACTAGTCTCCTTTTGCTCTCTTTGGTG
Source organism: Pinus albicaulis (assembly GCA_034641835.2). NCBI lineage: Eukaryota > Viridiplantae > Streptophyta > Pinopsida > Pinales > Pinaceae > Pinus > Pinus albicaulis. The sequence continues at coordinate 1,214,572,420 of CM076572.1, read as the reverse complement.
TAAACTTTGCATGTTTTTGCTTAGTCGCACTAGTAATTGACAAAGTAGGTATTTTTGAAAGATTTTAATTATCTATGTTAGGTATTTATTCACTTTCATTGTTTTGTTCTTGAATATCAATTTAACCGTTGTCTTGGATTCTAGGTTTAATAGGAAAATTATTTTGTTGGTACCAAGACTCTTCTCAACCTCTATTTTTGGAAAAATTACTCCACTATCTGTTTTATGGGTTATTCAGTATTAATGGAATTGTGGGTACTCCATCCATTCCTTTTCTGAGGTAAACTTCTACCCTTTTCTTTGCTTTTTTATCAACGTATTTTTTGTTGTTACGCCACCAAGGCTTTAATTCTCTTATTTTGTGTGTATTATTTCAATGCAAGAATGTAAAGGTTCTTCCGGTCGTCCTTTAATTGGGTCTTCGTCTTCAACAAGGATTTATTTTGGAAAATATTCAAGTCTCGGATAGGCTTCTTTTCTTGTAGGTGAGAAATTTAAAATGTTCCTTTTAAGAAAAATAAACCACAATGTTTCTATTGTAGTTATTTATTAAGTTTTAGTTTGTTATTTGTGAATTCGGGTTTCCACAGTTGAAACCCTAACCATCCACGGTTTTTGTATAGGCATATGATGGTCTTGGCACAATATTTTGCCATGAATACACTTATAAAATACCCTAGAATAGTTTTATTTCCTTATTTATAAATTTTCTTGAATTTATAGTTTGAGTTTCCACCCTATTCGAGTTTTACTTTTTGGATTTTCATCATATTCAACCTTTTTAATGGATTTAACCACTGTTACAGGTAAAACTATGAATAATATGAACATGGTTCTTTTGAGGTATAACTCTTCTTGAGAGAGAGGTTATTATCCATGCCGTAGGCAGTAGATATTACATTGGGTTTTTGGTCAAACCCATATTTGTTTGGGTTTGATAAAAAAAAATTGCGAACTTACTATAGTTTAACATTGCTGATTGAAGCTTGAGGATAATGTAAATTAAATCCGATGAAACACCAACAATGAACATGTGGATGCCTAATTTAAATGGATCATGGATCTAGGGCTCACCAGAGGTCATGAAAATTTATACAACCGCACTATCGACCTTGCATGGAATATGAAAACCCTGTTGTGGCTAGACATGCATGAAAACAAAAAGGCCAAGAAGAGTTTGGAGGACAAGATCCAATTTTTGGATGTGAAATCTACCGTGTATGTCAAAAATGTGCACCACCAATAATTTGTTACTTGCACTAAGTATTCTCCCCAAGATGAGTGAACCATAGAAAACATTGGACATCGAAGCGTGGGTGAGGGGATCAGCTTCAACACCCCGACCCATCTGTAGGAGGACGATGCTAAAGCAAGTGGTTCACTAACAAACCAAATTCCCATCTGGGAGGACTAAGTTTCAAGTTAAATGTCATGACTAGTAAGTTGTGTACTACTTTTGTAAACTTTTCCCTGTGGTTGCTTAGTCTCATTGTTCATTGGATTATAAAGGGTTTGGTTGCAACCAACCCAGGTCATCGAGTCAGCAAAAGCAACACGGGGAACTCCTCCATGGAGTGTTTTGCCCATAACTATGTAATTATGCCTCCAATAAAGTCTAGTAGGCTTATGAATTTCCATCAGTACAAAGTGACAAAGGTTGAACAATATTGCAGGTGGTCTGGTTTTCAAATGGGCCAACCTGCAACAATTTTGATGTATCCTTATTTTGTTCTCATGAAGTAATATAACCTCCCACTTACAAAAAAGAAAAGAAAACATTGCTGATTGAAATTTAATATTTTTTAACAATAATTTAATTAATTTATCTTCTTGAACCTGATTGGCTATGAATTTGAACTTCTTATTGCTCATTTCCTCAATTAATGAACCCATGTACAAGGTTCCCATCACCTGTTTGGTCCCGGGCTAATAGCAGGGTACATTAAATCAATAACTTATATAAAAAAGAAAAGATTATTTACACATTTTGAAAGCTTGGCACTGTATTTAAAATATTTATTTCATTGATATTGGATTTCGAAAAAAAAGGAATGATTTTTTACTTGAAAACTTAATGTTATAAATGTATTTTTAACTTCAACATCATGAATGAGAATTTCGCAGAGTGCATCAAACTTGTTGTTTATGGTTCAACTCTTCCGTATTGAAAAATTGAATTAATATTATCCACGTAAGTCTTCTCATGCATAACTCAAGTCTTCCTTTTGTACTAAAAAACTCACATAAATTTGTTCACTTAATTTTATCCCACAAAGTGTGTCCTTTAATAATTTAGAGTGAAAATAAAATATTAAAGTGAAATCTAATAGTTTAGAGTGAAAATGAAATATTAAAGTGAAATGTAGAGCATGCGCACGAAAAGGAGTCCGATGGAATATTTCCACTAGATTTGTTGAGTTTGGATTTTCTTTAAACCATGGTTAAAAAATCGAGGTTAAATGAAAAATTTAGCCTATTGTTAATCTCTCTTTCTACATATGCACACATGTATAAAATCCAACCAACTTGGTTTCCTCGCCCAACCTGTTTGTTTTATTCAAAAAACATTTTATGATAGGAGGAGATGGATATCTGCTACACTCCCCCTCTTTTCTTTAGTATTATGAGACTACTTTTATTCTTGATTCTTTTTGTCATTCCTTTTGTGTTTTCCACAATTCAATTATCTAATCGTCGCCATCCCCATCTTGGAAATGTTTCTGACCAAGAGGCTTTGCCTAGATTCTTGTCTTCCATAAATGCTTACAATCCATCCCAATCAATACTTGCTACATGGACAACAAATGTTCCATTCCGTGAGAGGAGAGGTATCATTTGCAGTCGGCAAAGGAGGTAGAATGGGATTACATGGTACAATCTCTCCTCTTATTGGTAATCTCTCCTTCCTTAGAATACTCGATCTCCATAATAATATTTTCCAGGGGCACATTCCCTATGAATTGGGAAGTTTGTTTCACTTAGTTATGTTTCACCTTTCTTAGAATCAACTCTAAGGTTCCAATCTGCAAGCTCTTGGGGGGTGTCCATTTTACTGGGGTTTTGTATGTTCCATAACAATCTCATAGGAAACATTCCCTTGCAACTCTGCCATCTCCCCAAGTTATGATTCTTTAACTTGGGAGCTAACAATTTGACAGGTACAATCCCAGCATGCTTGGGAAACATATATTCTTTGCGGTTCATAGGTTTGTTCAGCTAAATCTATATAATGTCACCACTTAGTGGGCCTATCCATGACATACATTCATTGTATGTCCTCTAAGATATGATTGGTCCTTTCGTTTGACCATTAGTTTTTGGATGACAAGTTGTGATAAATTTTAGTTTTGTGCCCATGCCTTCAAATAAACCCTTCCAAAACTTAGAAGTAAATTTTGCCTCTCGATCTGAGATTACAATTTTAGGTGTACCATGTAATATAAAAATTTCCTTCGTGAATATTTCTACTATATTAATGTGTTTCCTTACTAAGTTTATCTACCACGACTATTATAGAGTCATGTTGACTCCTTGCTTTTGGAAAATCAATGATAAAATCCATGGATATTACTTCCCATTTCCACTATGGAATGGGTAAAGGTTGTAATAATCCAGTTGAATATTGATGGAAAGGCTTAACTTGTTGACATTATAAAAATTTTGTTACATATTTTGTTGTTTTTGACTTCATATTAGGCCAACAAAATCCCCTTCTCGACATGGTTATTAGCTTCTAATAGCTAGGATGTACAATGATAGGATTTTTATGCAGTTTATCAAGGATAATTTTTTTTATGTTTTGAGAATTGGGTATATAAATTTTGTCTCTATATATCAACAAATCCTCTTCATTAACCAAAAAATCGTTCCCTTCCTCATCTTGAGAATCTGATTTCTAAATTTTCTCCTTCATTTTAACGTATTCTTTCTCAAAATATGCAAATATCCTCACTTTTTTTCAGTCAAATTTGTTTGCCAACTACTTGCAGAAATAACATAAATATGATTTAGCTTTATGCTAAGAGCATCTGCTATTTTGTTTTATTTTCCTCTAATATGTATCATTTCAAAATCATACTCACTAAGGAATGCCGACCACTGAACTTTCCTAACATTTTGATTTAGGTGGATATTGGTGGCCACCTGCCTATTCCACTTGGGCCCCCACCATTGTTTCACTTAGTTTCCTTAATTATAGCACAATTTACTATTTTTGGTAGTTTTTTGGGTCCTAAATTTCCAGAGCTGTTTTGAGGGACGAAAATACATTTTTAGGAAAAACGAAGTGACCACAAAAGTCCCAAATTGGCTTTCCAATTTATTTTCTACCTCCTCTTTGTGATCTTAGAAACGAGATATTATGATAGCCAAACATATATTGTATGCCAAAGTTACGACCCCGGGAAGTTGACGTTCCAACTTACCCCAGCAAGGCCCATAAGCTTTTGGTGCTTCATCTCCTAGGGTTAGGTTTTTGGATGTTTAGGGTTTCTCATTGTTTCTAAATGATAAAAAGGCCATCGAGCCTCATTTTAACACAGTTCAGAGGCATGTAGTCGCCACATATCTTCACAGAGATAAGATACCATCGCTCGAGATAGTTTGTTTCCATTCTGTATGTAAGCATATTTCAGTTCTTTGATATTAATGAAATGAAGTTTTATTTCTACCACACTTCTGTGTTTATGTTTATATATGTATTCTATTGCATTCCTGCATAAGTTCCGATCAGTGGTATCAGAGAAGTCTACTCTTTCTCGATTTTTCTTTCAATGCCCCCAATGAGGTCAGGGTATAAGGAGTTAGGGATTTATCTGGTTGAACCTTTGCAAGATCATCCTCACAAACCTCGATGACCTCCCATGGCAGAAGAAAAGAAAGACGAGGGAGCAAGAGATCCTTTCAAAATATTGCTGGAGGAGGTCCTCGAGAAACGAAGGAATGTGATGATGGATAACTTTGCCCAAATCCTTCGACGACTACCCATAGGCGATGCATATTCATCCGGAAGCCACTTTAGAGGTGCCATGCCTTTTAAGGTACAAGTTAACTTTGAGATTCTCATATTTGAAGGCCAGATAGATGCATATGCTGTAGATAAATGGTTAAATATGTTGGAAGTATATTTTTCAGTTCATGACTTTTCCAACTGGGAAAAGATTACTTTTGCACTCCTAAAGGTCACCCCCATGTCAAGGACTGGTGGGAAACCTACTATGAGCAAAAGGGCAAGGGGGAACCCTCACTGTTCTCAGCTGCACCCACTTGGAATTCTTTCCGAGACGCCATCAAGGAACAATATTACCCCGTCAGTAGCTATGAAGACAAATACATAAAGTGGGTCACACTGTGACATGGAAGGGACCAAGATGTGCCCGAGTTCACAAATGGTTTTCATGCCATTCGTACAAAGCTGGGAATCAAGGATTCTGAGTGACATTTGGTACTCAAGTACCGCGACTGTTTCCATAAGTACATCCAAGATGAAATGGAGTTCCTGGACATCTCCTCGCTTGGTGCTGCCTATCGATATGCTATCAAGATCTAACAAAATTTTAAACAGAAGAAGTGGGACTTTGGATATGCGAATATGAAGCAAGGGAAAGGCGCCCCAAAACCACAAAACAAAGGGAAACGCCAAGGAGGGGAGACCTAGGACAACCCATCAAAGTTGCAAGCAAAGAGCAACACCATGAAGATAAATAAGGACACTGAAAAGTGGTGTGAGTTCCATAAGAGCTCCACCCACAACATGAGTGAGTGCCGAGCCAAGCAGTCACTGGAGGCCGAGTTGAAGGCTTTTGAATTAGATGCATGCTCCAACTCTGAGTCAGAACTCAATAAGGGGAATGACAAAGGGAAGAAGATTATTGATTCAGAGCCCAGTGCCACTATTGCCACAACCAAGATACAAAAGGATGATCCCAAATATCCAGAGGATGAGGAGCGCCTCTTCCACTCACATATGTGGGTGAAGGGTTCTCCACTGAAGTTCATTGTCGATAGCGAGAGCCGAAATAACCTCATTTCAGCATAGGTTGTGAAATGGCTAGGCTTACCAACCACTACACACCCACAGTCTTACACCATCGGTTGGCTTCACCAAGGACAAGATCTTCGTGTCAACCAACAATGCCGTCTTGCCTACAACATCAATCCCTTCATGGATGAGGTGCTGTGTGATGTTTCTCCTCTCGAATTTTGTGATGTATTATTAGGCCAACCATACTTGTGGAAGCGAAATGCTATGTATGAATCTAGGCCTCACACTGTTATTATTACTTTGGGCAATAAGTTTTATAGGATATCAGAGGTAGCACCGCCTACTGCCATCTCTCTGATCACTGCGAAGAAATGTAGTAAGATCATCTCCCAAATTAGGAAATTTGTTTTCCTTATGATTTTCCCTCAGGCCAAAAGAATATTGTGGCCACGACCTCCAAACACGGAGGGCTCCTTTGCACGACAACAACCGATGAGACAAGGTCGTGAGAATCTAGGAGAAATACTACCTCACTCGCATGGGTACCTCTACAACATGACCCAGGTCAAACCTCCATTGTTACGACATAGGAATTATCACTACTCCACTACTCAATGGGTCGATCTATGGTTGATCTATCGGCGCTCTGTTCTGGAGAATGATGATATCAAGAGGCAGATTCAGGAGCTGTTGCAGAAAGGTCACATCAGACCAAGTTCATCGCCCTGTGGGAGCCCGATCGTGTTGGTACAGAAGAAGGATGGGACCTGGAGACTCTGTATTGACTATCGGGCGCTGAACAAGATCACTGTCCGGAATAGGTACCCAATCCCACGGATTGATGACCTTCTGGACCAACTCAAGGGGGAAAACTATTTCAGCAAGATTGAATTGAAGTCTGGGTATCACTAGGTACCAATCAAAACCTCGATGTGGCAGGAAAGTTGCCTTCAAATCTAAGGAGAGCCTTTAAATGGTTGGTCATGCCTTTAGGGTTGACAAATTCCCCTGCAACCTTCATGAGGTTGATGGACGACATTTTTATGACCTTTCACCAACTCATTCGTGGTGGTGTATTTGGATGACATCGTGATCTTCAGCTAGAGTTGGGAAGAGCACCTCCACCACATTCAACATGTACTCCAAACAGTGCGACAACACAAGTTGTGTTCAAATTTGGAGAAATGCACTTTTGGCATGACCCATGTTTAATATATGGTGTAAATCACCAATGAGCGGGGTGTGCATGTGGACCCAACCAAGATATAGGTCATTTGGGATTGACTATCCCCAATCACTCTTACAGATTTACGCAACTTTCTAGGTCTTGCAAACTTATTCGCAGGTTCATGTTGGGCTTCTCTCATATCACTTGGACTTTGAGTTAAGTCACCAAGGTAGGTACAAAAGCAAATTTCTTTTGGTCTGAATCCCAACATAAGGTGTTTGTCGAGTTGAAGAATCAACTCTGCTCTACACCAGTGCTCACATTACCAGACTTGCAACAACCATTTGAGATCGAGACAAATGCCTCCGACTATGCTATTAGTGGAGTTCTTTCTCAACAGGGGTATCCAATGACATATCGTAGTGAGACACTTTTAGAAACATTCCAAAAGTATCCCACCTATAAGAAAGATATGTATTCCATTGTGAAGTTCATACAGACACAAGGGAAGTTGCAGAACGATCACCATCAGAATTGGTCCACATACCTACAATAGTTCCATATGAACATTAAGTAGAAGATGGGAAACACCAAAAATGTTTCAGAATTCCTCAGCTGATCTCCGATCATGGCACTGACCACTGTGCTTGACTCTTGCAGGCACGAGACTTTGGGGTGGCTGACTCTTTACAAGAGTGATCTCGAATTCAACAACACATACCAGATGCTCTTGGAAGGAAAGCAAGTTCCAAATTATCATCTCCCGGATGCAATGTTATGCCACCTGGGACACCTACATGTTCCTTCAAGCGAGCATGCCAAGATGATTTTGGAAGTGCACTACAGCCAGGTCACTGGGCATTTTGGGGAAGAGAAAATAGTGGCAGTACTACAGAAGTATTTTTATTGGCCAAAACTTCGACAAGATGTTGGGAAGTACATCAGATCCTGCACTTCCTACGCCATTGCCAAATCTACCATCTAGAAGCAATGCATATATACTCCTCTGCTTACTCTTAGTTGACATTGGGAATCCATCTCCATGGATTACATGTCAGACCTTCCTTATACTAAGCATGGAAAAGATTGTGTTTTCGTGGTCGTCGACAGATTCTCTAAGATGGCCATTCTGGCAGCTTGCAAGAAGAGTATCCCAACAGAAGTCACTGCTAAAATCTTCTTTGAATGAGTGTGGGCGCACTTTAGGACCCCGCAGTCCATTATCTCAGATCAAGACAACAGGTTCCTAAGTAAATTTTGGTCAAGTTGCTGGTCAATGTTGGATACCAAGCTCACCAATTCCATGACTTTCCACCCCCAAACTGATTGCCAAACAGAGGTCATCCACAGGATGATCGTGCACATTTTGCGCATGTACAACTTGAAGAATCCTCGAAAATGGAATGAAAGCCTTCCGTATGTTTGACACAACTATAATCGAGCTCTCCATGGCTCAACTGGACACAACCCATTTTAGGTGGGATTGGGATTCCAGCCACTATGCCCCATTAATTTGTCCATACCATTTGCAGCTACTCAGGCAGATTCAACTCATGTCCAATCAAAAGATGACAAGGCAAACAACTTCATTGAGCGCATTCAACATGTCGCGGTGGGTCCACATAAGTTCCAGATTGGCGACAAACTTTGGCTACATTTGCGGAATGAGTGCCTCGCTAGACCCCACCACAAGATTCACCACTGCAATATGGGCCATACACCATCACCAAGGTTGTAGGAGACAATGCCTTCGAGCTCAACATTCCATCATTCCTTGGACTGCACCCTATGTTCAATGTGGACTGCCTTCAACCATACTTTCCACCATTACTGGACACATCTGACATTGCAAAACAACTCACACCAACAGAGCTAAACCGCAACTGCATGGAACATGCAAAAACTGATCGAATCATGGACACATAGATCAAAAACACTTGCCAGCAGAAGATCCAACTGTATTGGGTTGTCAAAGCTAACCAACTCCTGCACCAAGGTAAGTGGCTCACTAGGGACCAAGTTCAACATAAGTTTCCCCATCTCATGGAGGCACTTAACACAGTGGGCACCATTTATTCCTAAGGGGGGAGAACTGATCTAGGTAGATATTGGTGGCCACTCGTCTATTCAACTTAGACCCCCACCATTGTTTCATTCAGTTTTTCAGTTTCCTTAATTGTAGCACAATTTACTATTTTTGGCATTTTTTCGGGTCCTAAACTTCTAGAGCCGTTTTGAGGAACTAAAAGACGTTTTTTAGGTAAAACGGAGAGACCAATAAAGTCTCAAACCAATTTTTTGATTTTTTTTCAACCTCCTCTTTGAGATCTTCGAAAAGAGGTATTATGATAGCCAAACTGAGATTGTATGCCAAAGTTACGACCCCGAGAAGTTGACGTTCCAACTTACCCCAATTGGGCCCACAATATTTTGGCGCTTCATCTCCTAGGGTTAGTTTTTTGGATGTTTAGGGTTTATCAATGATAAAAAGGCCATCAAGCCTCATTGTAACACAATTCAGAGGCATGTAGTTGTCACATCTCTTCTCAGAGATAAGCTACCATCGCCCGAGCTAGTTTATTTCCATTCTGTATGTAAGAATATTTTAGTTCTTTGATACTAATGAAATGAAGTTTTATTTCTACTACACTTCTGTGTTTATGTTTATATATGTATTCTATTGTGTTCTTGCATAATTTTAGATCACATTTAAGTTTGGTTGGTCAGACAAATATTTAAGACTGACATTATCAACCTTTAATTGGAATCTGTTAAGTCTCTATATTAATAGTGTAGTCCCTTATTATGTTAATGTAGCCCCCCTTATCGTTATTTTTGTACACTTGTAACCCCCATATTATTATTATTGTGCACTTACATTATTATTATTAGGTCGGCTAGGATTACATTGTGGCCCCACTAGGATTATATTGTGGCCCCATGGACTCCTATATATAGAAGGAGGTTTTGGTCATCTGTATCATCCAAAAACTGTTCATTCATGTAATGTATGGGAGGTTCCTCCTCGAAGTGGCTTATTTCTAAGGCATTGATATCTCTTTTCTTCTATTTTTTGAGCTGGTTTCACAACATTTGGTATCGGAGCTTTGGATTCTAGGGTTTCTCTGCTCCAAACAGGTCATCGTGGAAGTTTCACTATATTTTTTTTTTTACGAAGGTTCAGAAGCTGAAATTTTTAGAGGGCGAAGCCGAAATCCTAAGGAATATCTTCGCAAAATTTCAAATCTTGGTTCACAATATTTTCGGAGATATGATTTGTGCAAGTTAGGGATTGTTGAAGGCTCCTGAATTTAATCCAAACAAGTCATCGTGGAATTTTCGCTATAAATTTTTTTCTACGAAGGTTCAGAAGCTGAAAGTTTTAGAAAGAAAAGCCGAAACCCTGAGGAACATCTTCAAAAAATTTCAGAGCTTGGTTCACAATATTTTCGAAGATATGATCTGTGGAAGTCAGGTCTTTTTCAGGCTCCTGAATTTCATCTCAAAGAGGTGATTGTGGGAAATCTTCATAACTCTGTCTCTGAGCATCAGATTGGAATTATTTAAAAAGTGACTGGAAGTACACAGACTGTAGTTTCCTGCCTATAAATTTTAGAGCCAAAGGAGCAAACAGTGACATGTGGAAAGTCGTACAATTTCGCTCTACTGAACTAGTCCATAATTAGGTCATTGTGGGAGATTGGATATAAATTTTCCTTGAAGAATCTAAATCAAGTCAGACCTGTGGCATTCGAAAGAGGATTCAGAGGGCTACCTCAAGGCCAAATTTTAGTTATTGAGGATCTGAAATCACATAGATAATTTAGTTTCAATATCGAGCTTCTCAAAAGCAAGAAAAAGGTGTGTATTTGGTTTTTAAAGTTGCATAATGTTTGTTTTAAAAATCATTTTAAAGTGATTCCAAGGGCATATTTTAGAATTTTTATCAGTATTGGGTTCTATAATGCCTCCAAAAAATAGTTCCATACCCATTAAGCCCTCAAAAATCTATACTATGACGCATGAAGAGGAAGAATTGCAGTATGAGATATCAAAATTACGGTACCAAGTGCAACAAATTTCGATCTCACAAAGAGCAACCGAAGATGACATAGATGGTTTAAAAGCAAAAATGGATGCTAAGTTGGATTGTTTGAAGGATAAAATAATAGCTAATATAGATGATAAATTAGTGGAAGATCACATCGAGCATCAACAACAAGTTCTCCAACTCTCAAAGGATAGCCTAACTTTGGTGTAGAATCTAATGAAACAATAGGAAGACCAACATCACGTTGAAAGAAGTTCTGAAGTAGTCACAAAAACAAGAAATCGCCAAGTACGATCAATTTCAGAGTATCTCAACAAGTGGAAGAACTTTCCTGTAGAATATTCCACATGGGAGCATGATAATTTTATACAGAAGCATTAAGAAATAATCAAATGTTGAGGACAACACTTGTTTGAAGGAGAGGGGTATGTTAAGTCCCTATATTAATAGTTTAGTCCCTTATTATGTTAGTGTAGCCCCCCTTATTGTTATTGTTGTACACCTGTAACCCCCATATTATTATTATTTATTTATTTATTTGATTTTTTTAGACTAATCCTAATCTTCCCATTTTTTCTCTTCCCATCCCACCCATGGGTTTCGAACCGGTGACCTTGCAGAACGGAGTGCCTTAAGATTGCACCCCATCACCGACTGCTCTACACCACGTGGGCAACCCCCATATTATTATTATTGTGCCCTTACATTATTATTGTTAGGTCGGCTAAGATTACATTGTGGCCCCACTAGGATTATATTGTGGCCCCATGGACTCCTATATATAGAAGGAGGTTTTGGTAATTTGTATCATCCAAGAAGTGTTCATTCATATAATGTATGGGAGGGTGCCCTCTCGAAGTGGCTTATTTCTAAGGCGTTGATATCTCTTTTCTTCTATTTTTGGAGCTGGTTTCACAACAGAATCTCCTCCCCATAAGATAATTCCTCCACATTTTTAAGGCATGAATAATAACTGCTAATTCTAAATCATGGGTAGCATAATTCCTCTCATGTTATTTAAGCTTTTGAGACTCATAGTTTACCACATGACCTTACATTAATACTCCCCACCAAACCTTTTTTACAAGCATCAATATAGACTACAAAGTCCTTGTTGGGGTCAAATAGTTTTAAAATTTGAGCAGTAGTCAATAATTGCTTCAATTTTTCAAATTTGTCCTGAAATTTCTGATTCCAATTAAATTTAGTTCCATTCTTATGTAAAGAAGCGATTAGGTAGGCTAATTTGGAAAATCCCTCTATGAACCTTTTGTAATAATATTTGATTCCCATGAAAGACCTGATATCAATAACGTCCTTAGGCACTGACCATTCCATAATGACCTTTATCTTCTCTGGATATACAACAATTCCCTCTTCAGATATAACATGCCCTAAATAATGAATTTATTTTTGATAAAATGCACATTTTCTAAACTTATCATACAATTCATTTTCTCTAAGTGTTTGATGATGCATTTGCAAATGTTGGTCATGTCCTTATTATTTGAATAAACTAAGAAGTCATCATAAATACAATGAAAAATTTGTATAGATAGGGCATGAGTACACTATTCATTAGATAAACAAAAGTGGTTGTGAATTAAAGAGTCCAAAAGAAAGTATGACAAACTCATACTTCCCATACCGTGTCCTGGAAGTTGTTTTATGAATGTCTTCATATTTGATCCTGATATGATGAAATCCAGATCTTAAATCAATCTTTTAAAATATAGTGGGTCCTTTGACCTGATCAAATATGTAATCAATCCTAGGCAAAGGATACTTGTTCTTGATTGTCATTTTGTTGAATTTTTGGTAATTTATGCAAAGCCTAAGGGTTCCATATATCTTTTTTGAAAAAATATACCGGTGCACCCCAAGGTGACACTTTAGGTCTTATATATTTCTTGTCTAACAACTCTTGTAGTTGTATCTTTAATTCCATTAAATCTAGAATACTTATTATGTATGGAGCTTTAGATGTTGGGATTTCTCTAGAGATTAAGATCTATAGTAAAATTTATGTCCCTTCTTGGAGGTAGTCATGGAATTTCTTCACGAAAGACATCCTTATAATTCTTTAGAATGGGATAATATTCCATAGAAGGTTTCTTATTATTGTTAAAATGTTCTTCAATATGAACTACAAACAATTTACATCCCTTTTAGGCACATTTATTTAACTGTAAGGCAACTATTATCCTCATTGAAATGACTCTTGTAACCCCTTTTACTCTACAATTATGCTCTTCATCATTGACACATGTGAAACATTTTTCCAATTAGTTCAAGACTACCTTGTGTCATTCTAACCAACCCATGACAATAATGACATCATATGATCCCAACGGATATTTAAATTTAATTTGGTGTGCAATCCATTTTTCAATCTCAGAAGGAGATATATAACTTAGAGTAGGGTTAGGATCAATTAACACAATTACAATCTTTCCAATGATTTTACCTTGAATCTCCACCATGGTGGATTGATGGTCAACCTGTCTATCATCTAGTCTCGCACTAATCCCTGGAATATTACTAGCAACATCATTTACTGTAGATGCCTCTTGAATGCTATGCATTATTTCTTTCCTATTCAAAGGATTTTGTGGAAAATCCCTCCACAAATTATTTTCATTACAAACCCAACACTCGATTGGTGGCCTAGTTGATTCACCAATGGTTCGATTCCCTGTTCTTGTTACTTGTCCACTTATTTAACTCATTTTATTTTCTTGATTCACATTCCTACTATAATCCCCCTTGAACACTTTTAAAATTATTTGCAATTGTATGTTTCTTGAACCCTTTCTTTTTTATATTGAATTTTGCATTCTTCTTTTCCACCCAACCCTTAGAATTATCACTTTTCTGCTTATTCTAGTTATAGAAAATATTTTATTTTTCTTATCATGTCATCCAATGTTTTTGATTACCAAATTCAATCCTCTTGTTATGAAACCAACTCCAAAAATAGAAGAAAATAGAGATGAACGCCTTAGAAATGAGCCACTTTGAGGGGGCAACTTGCACATAAATGAAAAATTCTTGGATGACACAAATGACAAAACCTCCTTTCTATATATAGGAGTCCATGGGGTCACAATATAATCCTAGCCGACCTAACAATAATAATGTAAGGGCACAATAATAACAATATGGGGGTTACAGGGGTACACCAATAACAATAAGGGGGCTACACTAACAATAATAAGGGACTACACTAGTAATATAGGGACCTAACATTCTCCTCTCCTTAAAAAAAGTGTTTTCATCAATGCTTGAGTAGATCTGGATGCTTCTGTATAAAATTCTCATCCTCCCATGTAGAATCTTCAGTGGGTAAGTTCTTCCACTTGATGAGATACTCTGAAATTGATCATCTTCGTAGTTGTCAAGTTCTTGTTTCCGTGACTGCTTCAGGTTCCAATATGATTTTTCCTTCCTCATCAAGTTCTGGAAATATTTTTTGAACTGGAAGTTTGTCACCTATAACCTTCTTTAAGCATGAAACATGGAAAACTGGATGCACTCGAGAAGAAGTAGGAAGCTCCAATTTGTATGCCATAGTACCAATCTTTTGAAAAACCTTGTAAGGACCATAGTAATTTGGCGATAAATTATTATCCTTCTTAGCTTGCTTGAGGGACATTTGTTTGTATGGTTGTGGTCATAAAAATACCCAGTCTCATACATCAAAACTTCTGTCACTGCGATGTTGATCTCCCTATTGTTTCATTTGATTTTGTGCCAAATTTAGGTTATCCTTTAAGAGTTGGAGAACTTGTTGTTGATGCTCGATGTGATATTGCACTAATTTATCATCCATATTAGCTTTCATTTGATCCTTCAAACAACCCAAATTAGCCTCCATTTTTTCTTTTAAACCATCTATGTCATCTTTGATTGCTCTTTGTAAGATCGAAATTTGTTGCACTTGGTACCGTAATTTTGATATCTCATACTGCAATTCTTCCTCTTCATGTCATAGTAGAGCTTTTCGAGGGCTTAATGGGTGTGGAATTATTTTTTTCAATATAAAAATGCTTCAATATGCCCTTGGAATCACTTCAAACTGATTTTTCAAACAAGACTTATGCAATTTGAAAAAAAATACACACCTTTTTCTTTCTTTTGAGGAGCTCGATATTGAAACTGATGTATCTCTGTAATTTCAGATCTTCAATTTCTGAAATTCGGTCCTGTAGTAGCCCTCTGAAGCTTCTTTTGAATGCCATAGGTCTCACTTGATTTGGATTCTTCAAGGCAAAGTTATTCTCAATCTCCCACAATGACCTAATTATGGACTAGTTCAGTAGAGCGAAATTGTATGGTGTGCCACGTGTCACTGTTTCCTCCTTTTTCTATGAAATTAATACATAGGATACTACAGTCTGTTTGATTTTAGCCACTATTTATAGAATTCCCATCTGATTCTCAGAGAGAGAGTTATGATGATTTTCCGATGGTCACCTCTTTGAGATGAAATTAGGGAGCCTACAAAAACACTAACTTCCACAGATCATATAT
Source organism: Pinus albicaulis (assembly GCA_034641835.2). Lineage (NCBI taxonomy): Eukaryota > Viridiplantae > Streptophyta > Pinopsida > Pinales > Pinaceae > Pinus > Pinus albicaulis. The sequence goes on along the minus strand of CM076572.1, from coordinate 1,214,556,685 downwards.
CCGAAAATATTGCAAACCAAGATATGAAATTTTTACACGAAGTTACTCAGGATTTCGGCTTCTCGTGGCAAAAATTTCAGCTTCTGAACTTTCGTAGAAAAAAAATTATAGCTAAAATTCCACGATGACCTGTTTGGAGTAGCGAAACCCTAGAATCCAAAGCTTTGATACTAAATGTTATGAAACTAGCTCCAAAAATAGAAGAAAAGAGAGATAAACGCCTTATAAATCAACCAATTCGAGGGGGGAACCTCATTTACATTACATAAATGAACAATTCTTGGATGATACAAATGACAAAACCTCCTTTCTATATATAGAGTCCATGGGATCACAATATAATCCTAGTCGACCTAAAAATAATAATACAAGGGCATTATAATAACAATATGGGGGTTACAGGGGTACAAAATTAACAATAAGGGGGCTACACTGACAATAATAAGGGACTACACTAGTAATATAGGGACTTAACATCTCTCCTCATAAGAGAAAGGTAAACAACTGATAAACCTTTGACTTTTTTCCTTTTCTTCTTTAAGATATGGCACATATTGCAACAGGCTCATAAATTTGTTCACAAATTCATCCATTGTTAATTGACCCAGTCTTAGGTCATGGAATTCTCTAGATTTCTTATCAAAGTACCTCTCTGTTATATACTTCTTTTTGAATTCCATTTTGAATAATTTCTAATTCAAGTTTTTGCCTCTAATTTTATTAATTTCTTTGTTTTCTTCCCACCACAAAGCTGCTTTTCTAGTCAACTAATATGTAGCCAGTCTAGCCTTCAGATCACTAGGGTAATTATAGACCTTAAAATATTTTGATATATTCAAAAACTAAGTTTCTACCCCTTCTTCAGACTCTCTGTGAAAGTTCAATTGTTTGATCTTTTCAAATTCACCGAGTAATTGGGATACAACCTTTTTCTTCGTAGACATAGAAGCACTACTCCCAGACTTTTGTTCTCCCATTTCATCATCAAACTTAGGTGTTTCGCTCTCACTAGAAGTTAGAGATTTAGTTTTGTCTGAAGACTCATTTATAAATATTTTCTTATGAGTTATTTCAACTTTCATACTACCTTTGTTTTCTTCTAACCTCTTGAGTATGTACCCATGTATATATTCTTATTCATCTCTTGCCTTAGATAGTTTCTCCTTATTAGCTTTACACTGTATAAAGATGATTTTAGACTACGAACTACTTGAAAAATCTTAGATTCATGGTTATTTTGATTTCCAGTTTCTCCCCCCATCATTCCTAAGTCATAATCATGTTCTCTACCCCTTTCACGTGATCCTATAAAAGTCTGTCTATTATTATATTTAATAGACTGCAAGACAATTTCTCCACTGTTCTTTATTTTTTTCACTATAACTACCACCTCAGTTCAACACTGCATGAGTATCCTCTAGTACATGACAAAAAATATATCCTTTTCCAACTACTATTGGTAGTTAGTAACTAGCTTCTCCTTATCCACTAAGCGGTAAGTAGTTACTTCGCTCATTAATGAGCCCCACTCTCCCCAGCCTGCTAAGAGAACATCCTCTCTTATTGGGAGAGTTATTGATTAATGCTTTTTCATAATTTAATAATCTAATCCTCAGATTAGATGCATAGGTCTTACACCATCAAGGGTAGTTAAATTTAATCATTAACTTTCAACCCATAGTTTCTCTTTAGCCAATTATAGTTTCATAATTATTTTCCAAATTTGTTTGTTAACAAATTAACAAAAAAAATTACGTAAGGTAGCTATCAATGACATAATATTGATAGACCAGTCCCAACTAAGTCTCAAAGGTAGAACATCAAACACACTTGACATACACAATATTCACAAATAAACTCTAAGCTAGGGGATATCACACCTTTCCTTGCTGGAGCTTGATACCATTTTGATGTTTGCTATGGAATTCAACACAATTTTTCAAAATAAGGATCGATATGCTTCTTTAAAAGCATCTTCCAATTCCCAAGTCGCCTCTTCCACATTGAAGTGTTTTCACTGAAATTTGACTTGGGCTATAACTCTATTTCAGAGCATGACTTCCCTCTAGTCTAGTATGCGTAGAGGTTCTTCCCTAAACTCTCACTTCGATTCTACCTATACAACATTCCACTCAATTATGTGAGTTGGATCATGTACATATTGTTTTAGTAAAGACACATGAAACACATTGCAAACTTTTATGCTTGCTGGCAAAGCAAGCTGATAAGCAATTGGCCCTATCCTTGCTAACACTTCAAAGGGTCCAAGATATCCGGGTGACAACTTGGCACAACTAGTGAGTTTCAGGGTATTCTTCTTGGGTTTCACTTTTAGATAAACATGGTAACTAACATTAAATTCTTTGTGAACTCTCTTTAAATATGTAGAACTCGTTTGTCAATCTTGATTTCATAAATTGGGTAATGCCATGCATTCAACCTATGTATTTTGTTGTTTTTATAAATAGTTTCGCCCCTCCTTTCTTTAATGTTCAAAGAGGTATTCGCCAAGGATGTCCTCTTTCCCCTTTATTTTTCTTATTGGCGGTGAAAATTCTTAGTCGACTTCATCTGGATGCTTAGAATCGATGGGATTTCAAGGGTATTATTATTGCCTGAAACTTGGAAATTGCTCATTTGTTATTTATATATGATAATTTGATTTTCAGTAGTTGTGATATCAATGACATATCAATTATGGAGGATTTAATTTATCTATTCAAGCGTGCTACAAGCACATTAATCAATATTCATAAATCCATTATTTCACATTACAACCTTTCTATTGAGAAGTTTCATCATATGTCCCAGTCCCTTCCATATGTTTTAATGCCTTTGGATAAAGGTTTAAAATACTTAGGTTTCCATTTGAAGCCCATTTGTTATAGCAATGAAGCTTGGGTCTGATTGGTTATTAAGGTGGAGAAATTATTGAACTGCTAGTGTCAAAGATGGCTTCCATGTGCTCATCATCTGGTTCTTATGAAATTGATGTTGGAGGTTATTCTGGTATATTGGGCCTCCTTAGTCTGGATCCCTAAAAATATTTTGGAGAAGATTAAACAATTATGCTCCTCTTTCCATTGGTCTGGGAAAAGAGAAAAAGGTTTTCTACCATGGGTAAGTTGGGATTCTATTGCTAGGCCTAAAGCTTTGGGTGGTTGGGATTTAAAGAATTTACACCTATTTTAAAAGGCTTTGGTAGCCAAATGTGGGTGACATTTGAACTCTTCGAAAATTCTTTGGACATCTACCGTGCAATAAAAATTTAATGCTCCTTTTCCCATTGAATATTGGATATGTATGTTGGATAAACCTAGATGAAACATTTCAATCATCTAGCGCATTATTCTTAACAATTTTGATATCATTGGTAATGGTTTAGCATGGTGGGTTGGAAGGGGAGATAAAGTATGGTTAGGTCTTGACCCATTGCCTAGATGTGATCTTCGTCATATTCTGCTTTCCCATCTGGTTGATTGGCTTCGATATTGTAGTTATAGTAAGCTTTCACATATTACAAATCTGAACCATTCTATGTTTTGGAATCAAGGATAGCTATCAATTGAGGATTTGGGCATTGAGGATGATTACAAGGCTTTATGGATTGATTATATTCAAGCCCTTGTTGATGGTCATATACATTTGATAGATAAGCCATACAAACTGATCCAATTCTTCTCCCCTTATGGGATCTACTGTCGTAAGTTGGGTTTTATTTCTCTTATTACAAAATATTTTGATATTGAGCCTAAATGGTGGTGGCATGCAGTTTGGAAAACCAAATGTCCACCAAAATCTAAAATCTTTATGTGGTGCCTACATGGGACGTCCTTCATTGGAGGTTTAAGTGTGGTCCTGGGTGGTGTCATCTATTTGAAATAACGAGGCAAATGGCTTTCATGTTTTCGTGGAATTTCATTTCTTCCAAAATGTGTGGCGATTTTGAAAATTTGCATTGGGTCATACAATTTCTTGGTCTAGTTTAAATTTGGAGGAAGCATGGCACTTGTGGCACATTAATCCTTTATGTCGCCCCTTCAAATACCTTCCCATAATAATATTCTAGGGGGTTTGGCTTTCTTGGAACATGGTTGTCTTTCAGGATCTGGTCTCAATTCCATCACACACTGCTAATATGGTATTAGCCACATTGAGCCACTTTCCTCAAGACAAAGATTCTGTTGCTCCCACAGTTATAACTCCTAAAATTATTGATCCATCCAAAGCATGGGGTTATTTTGATGGCACTTCAATTAAAAATGGTCACAATAGTGGTCTTGGATTTATATTATTTCTCTCCCTAAATCACTCTTAAATATCAAGATGGGTTTTGGTACTATTTTAAATAACAATGCGAAACTCCTTGGTGTTGGTTGTGTGTTATATTATTTCCATGATTAGAAGTAGGTGTAAGAGGGGGGCGGTAGCCCCCATTATCGGGGGGTTTGCAGGGGGCAGTAGGCCCCTTGCATGGGGTTCGAGGCAGTGCCCCAAGAATTTTTTTTAGACCCTATATTAGGTGGGCAGACCCGCCTATGGTTTTGTGCATGGGTTTGCACATGGTTTTGGGCATGATATTTTTCTGCTCATGGTATTTGGTATATCCGGTCAAGGGAAATATGATTATGCTCTAATCCAGGGTTAATGGATTGGGGTTTATGAATGCTTTGGCATGTATATATACATGTTGTAACAGTAAAAGAAATATAATGAAAAATCAAGCTGGTAGTCCCTTTTTGGGATCTAGGGGAAAATCTCTCTGTATATTTCTTTTATGTTTTATGCTATTGCTATTGTTTATTTTCTGTTTTTAAAGAATTCGTTGGCAGATAATTTCTATACATGGTTAAAACCTACACTTGGTTGTAAAAACCTGCTACTGTTTGTAAAGGAGAAGGGATATTTGCAGATCCACATATATGGAGACTCAAAGGTTACAATCAATTGGCTAAAAGGCATTATTTCCTACATGAATTGATTTGAGACCTATTATTGAGGATTTGAGGCCTATTATTGAGGATATTTCTCTTATTATTGATTATCTTACATATTTCTCATGTTCAAATATTCATAGGGAAAGGAATGAGGATGAAAACAATTTATCTAAAGTTGGCATCCATCCAGAGAATGATTTTTGGGTCATAGTCGAAGAGAAAAATGGTCACTCTAAGGAGTCTCATCTTCGTATGTTACAGGACCAACTTTTGAGGCCAACAAATTCCAAAATATGATTTCAACATCATTTTATTTTAGCAAGATTTAACATGATGTTTTTTTTCCTACAATTGTTTTTACATCCTTTTTTGTGCCAAAGACTCTTACAATTTTATTAAGAACTTTTGCTATCGTGTTGCGATAGTGGAAATTTCTCTCTTCTTTTTTTATCTACAATTTTTCATGTACATATGACTCATCAGTTCTTGTTTTTTTTTTGATGTTCGGATGGGTTTTCTTTTATATTTCTTGTCATGTTTTATGGGCCATGTAATTATCAAACATTGTTTTTTACTGTGGATGTTTTCATCTTCTATAGACAAGATACCCCTCTGTCGACGACCCTCTGCCCCCCAGATGGTGAAGGGATGATTCCTAGAATTGACCACCGCCATCTAGGGACCAAGGGTCGTAATTGTTTTTAATTTTAATGAATTTTTTTATAAATTTTTAATTTTAACATTTTTTTTTTAAATTTAAATTTAAATTTTTTATATTATTTATTTATTTAATTTTAATCTTTATTAGAGTTTTTGTTTATTTTATTTTTTATTTTTTTGTTAATTTTTATTTTTAATGTTTTTTAATATATTTTTGATTTTTTTAATTTGTTTTTGACTTAATATTTTTTAATATTTATTATGATTTTTTTTTTAAATTGATTTTAATTTGTATTTGATTTGTTTGTTTGTTTATTTATTAATTATCTAATTTGTTTGTGTTTTTATTTATTTATTTTTTAATTATCTAATTTGCTTTTATTTATTTATTTTTGGTGTTAAATTTTTTAAATGATGTTTCTTTTTTGAAATATATATATTTTTTGTTTTTGTTCTTTTAATTTTAATTTCTATGAATCAATTTTGTTTTTTTTTTTTAAGAATTTTTTTGTTTGATTTATTTTATTATTATTATTATTTTAATATTTAAGTGTAGTTTTTTAATTATTAGTTATTATTTTTTTTGTTTTTTCATTTTTGTTTTGTTTTACTTTTATTTTTTTCAATCTTTTAATGTTTGTTTTGTTTTGTATTTTTCTTTTTTTATTTATTTGTTTTCTGTAGGGTTCATGTGGATCCTCAACTAACAAGTAACTCCATTATGTGTCAATTTGATAGCTGATTTTAAAGTTTTTCGTTATAATGGTTGAGGTCTGCTCCCATAATGTGTCAATTTCATGGTTGTTTTTAAGATTTCATTGCAATGCGTTGAGTTTGCCTACACTATGTGTCAATTTGATGGTTAATTTTTATTTTTTCATTGCAATTTGTCAAGTTGACTTAGGCTAAGATTTTAAAATAGCTATACTTTAGCATTTAAAAAAGAAATTACTCTTGGTATAATGACTCTTTCATTGAGGTGTTCATTTTTAAAGTTTTGGTCAGTCATATAATTTTTCCATAATGCCATGATTAAAATATATGGAAAACCTAAGGTTTTTTTTAGTTGTGATATTTGGTTTTGATTCTATACTTTAAAAATTGTTAAAATTTTAAGGCTTTTCTGAGTCATTATATTTAATGTTTAATGGTATGGTTGAAAACAATTATAAGTATTTTATCTTTAACCCCATGCTGAAAATTGTTAACATTTTAAGGCTTTTCAGAGACATGATATTTCATCTTTAATGCCATGCCTGAAAATCATTTGAATATTAAGGTTTTTTGGAGTCATGATATTTTGTTTTTAACGTTATTGCTAAAATATGTTGAAAATTTACCCACAAAAAAAAGAAAAAACGTTATTCCAACAACAACACTTTTCGTTTTAAGGGTGTTTTTTGCACAAAAAAAATTTCTTTTTATTGTCATTTTTAAAAATGTTGAAAATTTACCCCTTCAAAAAAATGTTGATGCACAATCAACACTTTTGGTTTTCAGGTTATTTTTTCATGTTTGTTTTTTGGCTAGAGTTCTCGTTTTTAGGTTACATTTCTCGTTTGATCAGTAACTTTGTGAAATTAACAAGGAAATTGAGGAAACCAAGGTTACTAAAGCAATTTGGTCCTTAGATCCAGATATAACCTTAGGACCTGATGGGTTTAAAATAAGTTTTTATCATTCCTTCTAGTCGTTGATCAAGAAGGACTTGCTGAGAATGTTAAATTTGGACCCGAAAGAAGGATAAATTTGGGGGGAGTACTAACTCCTACTTTCTCACCTTTATCCGTAAGGATTCTAATCCTGTGAATTTCACTTGATTCAGGTTTATCTCCTTATGTAATGCAACTTAAAAAATTCTAACAAAAATTCTTGCAAACAAATTAAAGAAGATTCTACGCACAATAATATCTGAAAATCAAGGTGGTTTCATGCAACATCGACAAATTTTGGATAACATAATTCTAATTTAGGAAGCAATTCATTCCAATAAAGAGAGAGACGAACCTAGCCTCGTAATCAAATTAGACATGGATAATGCCTTTTATCGATTGAGGCATTCCTTCTTATTTGCAACCCTTGAGAGATTATGTATTAATGGCGAATTCTTTCCATGGATAAAGGCTTGTATTAGTACTCCTTGGATTGCCCCATTGGTTAACAAAATAACTACTTTATTTGCAGCCACCAGGGGGTTAAGACATGGATGTCCCCTTTCCCCTCTATTGTACATATTGGTTGTTAAAATCTTGAGCATAAATCTAGAACAAGCTAGAATGGAATGTTGGTTGTTAGGCTTCAATATTGCAAGAAACGTAAAATAAGTAAATCGTTCTTAATTTGAAGATGACACCCTTTGGCTGGGAGGAGCCTCAAGAATAATTACGTGTCACTTTAAGGTTGTCTTAAATATCTGTTTATATCTACTAGACAACTTGGTGAATAGTAGAAAGAGACACCAATTTGGATGGATCTGCTCAGACTCCACTTTGAGAGGAATTTCTTTAGTGTTATAATTCCTAGTGGAACATGGGTGGAGATCCTTTAAATATCTTGGAAACTCAATATTCTTGGGAGATTCAATCCTAGAGGAATGGGATGAAGTCCTTAAAAATTTTAGAAAGAAAATCTAAGCATGGGGAGCGTAGTGGCTTAATGCATCAAGGAAAGTTGTTCTAATCAAATCAATACTATCTTCCTTACTGATCAACTTATGTTCCAATTTTTTAGCCCCTAAAATTGTAATAAACTAGATAAGGGGGATCCATTTGGAAAATTTATGGCAGGGGGGAAAATAAACAAAAAAAAACTTCATCTTATCAATTGGAGTACAGTTCGTCTCCCTAAAATATATGGTGGATTAGAGATTAAAGACCCCTAATTAAAGAATCTAGCATTAAGAGACAAAATATTTTGGCGCCTTATTTCAGATTCACAAGGGTGGTGTAAATAGGATTTTCTCTGCAAATACTTTCATAAGAAATGATTGCTAAGGGCATAAAATGTTGAATGGGCTTGGGTGGGCTCAAATATTTGGAAACTATGTAAGCCTCAATGCCAATAATTCTAGAGAATTTCGATTGACGAGTTGGAAATGGTGCCTAAATAAACATTTGGAAAGATAATATATCATCATTAGGGCCATTAGGAGAGCACACTGAATTAAATGGATTGGAAATATGGATGAGAGATGAAGTATGAATAAGACTAAAAGATGTATCTCAATGGAATTCCTAAGGTGCATGTAAGGGTTGGATTTTTCCATTCTTACCTTCAAATATACAAACACAATGGAAAAATTGATAAAACTACTGAAAGGATTCGCTCTATTTGAAACTTTCACAGGAGATCAACATTCCTGGCTTATCAATCCCCAAAAAATATATTTTGTTAAGAAAGGATATGAGATGATAGTGAAAGCCTTTCCATACCCACCCCTTCTAAAATTGTGACAAAAAAATTGACACATAGATGTGATTCCCTATAACATACCCCCTACTATGCCTAGACCCACTTAAGGGTAAAAGGAGGTAGTTACTAAGATGATCCAACCTCCAAGGTACAATTATGGAAATGGGGTCTATTTTTTTTTGGACCTTCTTAAAAATTAACATAGATGACATTGTTGCATTCATCTCGTTGATACTTTCCAATGATATAAAATTTGCCCTGATCCGACATCCATATCAAAAGATATGGTATTTTAAATACTAGCCTATCAAACAGTGCCATGTCATTTAAATTTCCACGTGGCGCCCACATGGTTTTTTGATACATGCACCCAGTCATTCCAAGTGGCAATTTCTGACCTTCACGTACCATGTCATGTATATTCTCATCTTTGTGGTCCATGCAAAATAACCTACAACACACATGCAATGTATGCAAAGTACGTGGGTGTGGGCCCTCCATGGACAAGTCATCCTAGGAGATAAGTCCCAACGGGTCTCAACACTGCTCCCCGTTGAAAATTTTGGGGAAAATATTCCGGGCTATGTGGCGTTACACTCCTCGTGTTGAAGCTTTCCACCCCATTTACCCATAAACAAATGCATTCACACCATGTGGCACTTATCCCACTAAACATGCCCCACATGCCAAGTCACCCCGGGACTTAAATCACAAGAGTTCTACCATGCCCTCCATCCAGAATCATTGGGGACCAGCGTCTACAGTGATGTCACCAGACTTATACGCCAAGGAGATGTCATCCTTCGTCACATTTGCCACATGGTCTCGATCCCACGTAGGTCTTCATACCCCTACATTTCATAGCTTTCGTGTTATTAGGTTATTGTGATTTTTGCCTTGTCGACTTACGTGCCCATATAGTGGCCCACCATGCCACATCATCTCAGAATTTTAATCCCAGTAGCTCCCCCTTGCACTCCATTCAAAACCCTAAGGAAGAACCTCTGGGGTCATCCAACGACCATGGACACTTGCCAATCAACGATCCAGATGTTCCTTACTTACGCACTTGGTCCCTACTGCTGGTCACCTGACTTATCAGGTTCAATCCTATTGGACCTTCTAGGTCTTAAACTTCCAACCTTGTGGCCTTCACAATATGGGAGTACTCATGCCTTTCTACCTTTAGACTCAGTCATGACGGTTTTATGGCACATGTCCTATTACAACTTGGTGCCTGAGTCATATTTTCGAAACTCAGCCTCGCTTTATGTGTATGCACATCGATACACATAAGGCTTGGATTTGGTGGTTTTTCAAGGGATTCCCCCACAAATCCTGGCAACTAGTAATGTACTTAATAGGAATCCTTTCCGAGGCCTTCAACACACACTCTACAATCATACCGGAGGATGAGCAAGCCATTCTGAGCCATCCCTTCGATTCTGTCAAAGCCTTAGCCCACTATGAAAATACATAAGAGGATATGTAGACACACACACACACACACACACACACATGTATGTATATTTAAACATTATCCTTCCTTTAACATTGCGTATATCTCTCTTGAGATTTTAACAGGGCTTAGACTAGCCCATCCGAGGTTTATATATATTAATATGCATCAAGCTATCCATTTTGTGCTTAATAATATTTAAATATGGCTTATTAACTAATTCCTTGCAATTTCATAACTCATACGCAAAGATCTGCCATTTCAATTTCATTATATCTCATTTGATAAATGTTAGGCCCACACAATTTCGAAAGCTACATGCCTCATAGGCCTATGACGCATATAAAACCAACCAAAGAATACATGCGGGAATCCTTTCCATTCACCCATAATATACATAAGAAAATAATATTCCTCTAGTAGGCAACGATTCACAGTTCACCACATAACACATGCATTGAACTAATGGCGAACACATTAAATTCATATCAATATAGGCCTTAGACTAATACACGACTTCAACCATCCCATATGTTTTCCTTTAAACGAGGATGCTCATTTCGATAGGAACACCTTATTCCTCAACATTACAATCCATGATAAAACAACACATTAAACAAGCACAAGGCATTTAGAAATGAGAGTCATGATGAGATGCTTATATTTGATAAATTCAGTTGGGCCACTGAGATAGGGACTTCAACTCTGCACCCAACCTTGGACACACTGCAGCCAAGTCTTTCCTGCAACAGTCACCCTCAAGCCAAATTCCAAATATTGAGTATGAGTGCTTATGGGATCAACCAAATCCACCAACGGAAGTAGGGACTCCAGGGAACCACCCACCTTCACCCATCAACTACTTCATGCAGTCAACATCTCATAGGAATCCAAAGGTACACCACATTCACCTTTAAAAATAGCAAGGGAATCCATAGGCTATGCCACCACCCTAAAATCAACAAGGGAATCTAGAGGTTGTGCCTCCATCCTCAAAATAACTAGGGAGTCTAAAGGTTAATACATGCACCCTTAAATCAACAAGGTGTTCCAAAGGCAATGTCTCCACCCTCAAATCAACAAGGGAATCCAAATTTTAGTACCTCCACTCTCAAATCAACAAGGGAATATAGAGGCAATGCCTCCACCCTCAAATAAAAAAGGTAATCTAAATGTTAATACCTCTACCCTCAAATCAACAAGGGAATCTAGAGGTTGTTCCTCACCCTAAAATCAACAATTGAATCCAGAGGTTAATACCTCCACCCTCAAATCAACAAGGGAATATGAAGGTTATGCCTCCACCCTCAAATCAGTAAGGGAATCCATAAGTTATGCCTCCACCCTCAAAACAGTAAGGGAGTCCAAAACCCACTATGAAACAAAAAGAACAAGCAGAGGGGGGCTAAATAACTTCTCCCATAAGGAATCCAAGGAGTAGGCCTCCAACCAAGTAGTTAAGGGAATCCTTATAAAACCATCTACACCCTTCAAGCTTGCAAGGAATCCAAAGACTACTTTCCTCACCTGAGATATATTCTTCCACCTCCCAATGCTCAACCAAAGGAAGGCTCTTCTCCCTGCATTCTGATAATAACACAGAGCCTTCTGCTTCTATTCCTTCCTGAATTATGACTTCTTCTTTCTCTACCACAAGATCATGTTTCCTATTTTTCTTCATGTATCAAAATAATTTCTCCCCCTTAGTGCGTGAGGGTGCTCTCCGTGTGTCCGCTATCTCACTTCTTGTGCATGGGGGTGTCATCCCTTCTTCCTCGAGGATGCTTATCTTTTCCTTAGGTCATTGCAACCATCTTCTATTGCATGGGAAGACAATGCCATTTACCTTTCCCTCTCATCCAGGATGGTTCTGTTCTGCGTGGTGCGAGGGACACTGTGCGTTAACAATTCCTTTCATCCCACTTCCTATTGGCTGACTTCTCTGTTTTCCCAACTGCCAATGTAGTCCATCCCTTATTCAATTTCCATCTTTCTGCCTTGTAGGTTTATCCAAGGTAGACATGGTTATGCTTCCCCTCTCTCTAACTTAATTAATTTGGAAAACCAATCCATTTAAGGCACACCAACATACCTTCAATGGTTGTCATGGGAATCAAATACTTGGGCTTCCTTTTGAAACTAGATGGGTATCGCAAATAGGATTGGTTTTGGCTTGTATCTAAAATCGAGAAAAGAATCAATTTCTGAAGCCACAAGTGGCTCTCCAGAGCTGGGAGATTGGTATTGATTAAATCGATCTTACTCGTAATCCCGATCTATTGGATTAGCTTGGCTTGGGTTCCCAACGACATTCTCAACAAAATAAGAAGAATATGTAGTAATTTCCTGTGGTCGGGAAAGGAGGATAAAAAATTTCTCCCGTGGGTGGCTTGGATCTCGATTTCCAAACCTAAGGAGTGGGGGGGGGGGGGGGCTTCAAACATCTAAACAATTTTTCTTTTGCGCTAGCTACAAAGTCCATTTGGAGAATTATTTCAGAAAATAATTTGTGGACCACGGTCGTTAAAATAAAATATATTAATCTAGTCCCTTTAGATGACTGGATCTGGAACCCGGTCAAGGAAATTAAGAGAGCCTCAAACATTTGGAAAGCCTCCATAAAGGTTTTTGCCTGATTGGCCACGGTTTGGCTTGGAATATTGGAAATGGGAAGTGTTGCAAAGTTGATTTGGACCCCTGGGTGGGTTGCAATGAGAATTACTCCTTATTCGATGGGCTCAAGGAAATTATTTTTCAAAAAGGGCTCAACGCTCTTGATAAAATTGTTCTCCCAGGTAGATCTAACTTATGGATCCAAGCTTGGAAATTGGCAGAGGAGATTGGTTTGCTTCCTAAATGGGCCGGGGAATGGAAGGGCTACATCCAGGAGCTAGAAAATACCCGGGTTCGTTTAAAACACTTTCTAGATAGTCTCGTATGGATTCATTCGAAAACCGGTTCTTACTCTCCCAAGATCGGATATGCCCATCTTGTGGCGTCCACGGAGGTGGGAGAAAAGGAATGGTGGTACAAGACTCTATGGGCGATTGATTGCCCGGCCAAGTCTATCCTTTTTTTTTGGAACATAATTCGACGAAAAGTGTTGACATGGGACAATCTCCAAAAAATATTTATCATAGGTTCTGGGTGGTGTTGTATTTGTAAAAAAGAGGAGGAATCAATTGATCACCTGTTTATCACATGCCCATTCTCTAAGCAGGTGTGGTTCTATACACTATCCCTATACAAGGTGGACTTATTATGGATGGGGTTCTCGTGCAATATTGCATGGAATAACTGGTGGGAACACTGCAAAGACCCAGATCACAGATGCTTACCATTGATTATCTCTTGGGGCATATGGATATCTAGGAATAATTGTATTTTTAAAGATGTTGCATCCTCTCCCACTCTGGTGGCTGGTGAATGCGCTTCCATATACTCGAGTTCGTCTTATCCTTCAGGGGAGAATTGTCCCAGAAAGATGATGCGTGAGAACATTTCTCCGGGCGTCCCATGGGCCTATTTTGATGGTGTGGCTGTTATGGGGATTTGTGAGGCTGGAATGATCATTCATAAAACCTCAGATATTTCTTTTTCGGCCTCTGTGGGCCTGGGTCCGGGAACAAACAATTTTGTGGAGCTTCAAACTCTAAAAATTCTTCTGTGTTGGCTTCTACACAAATACATCACATCGGTTCAGATTTTTTGGGATTCTTTGAATGTCATAAATTATTTTAACGACTCTCAAAGATGTCAAAATTATTTGATTATTTCACTAAAAACTCATTTTACATGCATTTATGTTTGCCATATTTACAGGGAGCGAAACTAGCAGGCTAATGGCCTATCTAAAATTGGTCTTGGAAAAGTTCAGGGCTTGTGGCTGATTGAAGAGAAGGATGGTCTGGAGGTCCGTGTGTCAGACACCAGACCATATTGATGGGGAATCCCCATTCTTTTTCCAGCCGTTCTTTCAGACTATGCTATTTATATTGTTATTTTCTCCAGCATTGTTATATCTTCTGGAGGGGTTGTATAATTTTTGTCCTCAGACTTTAAGACTTACATACGTTTCAGTGGTGCTTATTTTTATATTACATAATTTTCATTTATGTAGAAAGACCTATTGGATATTATTTTTACTGGTCCCGACCTTCATAATTACGGGTTTTGGATGGTTTATACCATCGTTGTTATTATCGGGTATTTCTCCCTATTGGGAGGCCCGTTTATGGAGTTTTTAGATCATGATTGATGCTCATTACTCAAAAGTAGAGTTTCTGTCTATTTATTCCTTGAGTGTTCTCACTATCTTCCAACTATGCCCACACTCTGGCGTTGGGAGGCGGTTTCTCTTGCCCCTCGTTGAGGAGTTAAGATCTTATGGAATGCTAGACATATGTGATGTAAATTTTTGTTAAAACTAATAAAAATTTCGATTTTTTCTCGGGAAAAAAGAAAAGAAAATGGTTGTCATGGAACAAGTCAAGCTTGCTTTAAATGTCAAGCAACCTCCTTCCTCAAACTCTAGAAGTCTTGTCCCAATTCTCATGCCTATTAATTATAATAAAAAATATATGATTTATTTACAATGAGGGGGAATTAACATGGGGTTGTCACATTCCCAAAGTCATTACCTTTTGCTGGGCAATGGTGCATGAAAAATATTGGCTATAGAGAATCCCATAAAGAGAAACATACAGGGGCTATCACGGTGTGTCATATGTAAGGAAGCAGAGGAAGATATTCCCCACGTTTTTAGGAAATTTTCTTTCACACTAGAAATGTGGAAGAAAGGTTATGAAAATATACGTAATATTGAGAAAATCCTTGAGAATTGGAAGGAAATGTTTGAATTTTGGAGTAGGAAACTGCCCTGGCCAAGGAAGCGTCTTCATTATTAATATGATGTTGGGCGACCCTCCCAAAATTTTTATGTTGGTCAATATGGCTAGCTCAAAATAGTGCAATATTTAAAGGAGACTATACGACGTTTGCCTCATCAACAAACAAAGCATTAAATTTATTATTTGAAACTGTTATAGTTCAAGGATATAAAAAATCCGATCTAGAGGATTTAACTCCAAGTGAAAAGGAATGGATAGAAATTGGTAAGATTCCAAATTGTGCTATCAGGTACAATTCCCGACCTACTTTCCATAAGTTCTGCATAAATAAAGATCCAATTGAATTTATCAAATGGTGTTTAAGAAAAGAAAAATTCTCTCTCTTCTTTGATGGAGCCTCGAAGGGAAATCTCGAGTTGGAGAGAGTGGGAGGGGTTATTCTTCACTCCAATGATCAACATGACCGACAATATGCAGGGGAATTGTGTTTCTCAACCAAAAACTAAACAAAATAATTGGATTTATGGAAAGGACTCGAAATAAAAAAAAATAAAAAAGATACAAATGCTATTGGTATTCGATGATTCAGGGATCGTGATCAGGCAAATAAATTAAGTTAAGGACATTTCTATTGCCTCCATTACTCCCATTCTACACAAAATAGTTATACAAATCAAATATTTTGAGAATATTGAAATATATCACGTTTATAAGAATTTGAATACTAAGGTTGATGCTTTAGCAAACAAAGGAGTCACATTGGACCAAGGGAAACTGGAGTAGGACCAAATTCACATCCTATATATCGTATTACCATGATTAGCTAGGAATATTGTTATGACAAAATACTTGGAAACATTTGTGTAAATTCTTGTGGCACATGTGGTGGGAGATAAGATCAGTGGACTAGAATTATTAGCCAACATTTAAGATTATCAAGAATTTCAAACTTTAAGCACCTCGAAGAGCATAATGGAAACCCTTTCAGACCTCCCATAAACTAAGATTAGTGGGGGTGTACCTCAAGCTTAGAAGCAAACATATTTGGTTGCTCTTGGAAATATTTTGAAAGGAAAGTGTCAACATATCGAATGCACTTGAAGTTGTATATGGTGGTTACAGGTGCAAGCTCTGTCAGACAGGTAGAAGCGCGAAACTCACCTTAGAAACAAATTAAATTCACTTCCTCCTTGTATGTATTATCACCTAAAATAATTAATAGAGTAGACACACAACACTAGCAACATGAATTCTAAGATTTGGAATTCATTCTCCTTGGTTGGAGAATTTAGGAATTGGACAGGTTGACTCCTCATGGCAATGTTGATAAAAGGAGACGCACACAAAAAATCATTATAAGTGTTGTGGGGAAGTGTTATATAAATGGTGTCACCCACAATATAATTTGGTCTCAGGGAGTGGTACTAGAACACTACAAGTTGAATTTTTTTGAGCAATCTCAGGAATACATGAATCAATTGTTGGAGAGGTTTACAGAATTGGTGGAGAAAATACTGATTGCTCTGAGGTAGAGAGTTGATTTGGTCAACGGGGAGTGAAAGGTGCATTTATATTTATTAGACAAAAAGTATGAGTTGCTGCAAAGGAAAATTGAGCGAATGCAAGCAATTTCAGAATCGAAATTGGCCATATTAGAAGTCTGACTGAATAAACTGGAGGCCAAGCATACCAAGAAGGTAAATGGAAAACAAGAGTAATTGGAAAAAAAAAAGTTTCACCTCGGAAATAGCTTTAGAGCATAGAGAAACAAGGAACAAAGGACAAGGAATATGCCACTGGAGAGAACAGCAACGACCTGGAGGCTGGAACTTCTGACCCTAGCTAAATGAAATATTTTCATCTTTGTTAATGCCTTGTAAATATGAGAAATATTTGGGAGTTTTCTATAGGGTATCTGGAAATTTCAAGTATAGGATAGTAAGTAGAAGAGGGCATAGGTACACAGGAAAAGCGTTTTGGACATGTGAAAACAAGCATTTTAGATAGGTGAAAACAATACAAACTTAGAAGATGTTGAATGTGTAAAGGTATTGCCTATAATTGAGGTTTTGATTTTGATACAAAGCTAATACATGTTTCCTTAAACAAAAAAGAATCAACATAAATTCATCTTAATTTTGGATATACTAAGCACTAAAAGGAATCAAACTATGTTTGCAATTAAGGTGCATTTATACTGGTTTTATTAAAAGTACTAAGGTTTTTTGCAATTAGTATGAGGAAAAAGTTATTATCATAACATTATCTTAAGAAGATTTTTTTTTTTTTTTCGAAGTAGGGTGCTCAAAAGTGGGATGTGAGCCCCAACCTTATATGAGAGCCAACTTATTAAATGAAGGGCATTGTACATTGCCTATATGGAGAGGTGCATGTGAGTGTTAAAGTATTTGGATGGTTGATTGTGAGGGGAGGTTGTGTGAAGTCTAATTCATGATCGTTAGATGTTGGATAACAACTCTGGAAGGACAACCAGATAGAGAGATGTCATTCAAACCTGCTCTTAACATAATTGTCTTGGACTTGATGGGAAAATAAGAGAATCATGGCAAAGAATGGATGATGAAGTCAATAATGCAAACATATAGCTTAAATTGGTGTCTCGTTCGGTGGAAGCGGTGGCACAAAAGGTTGTTTGTGAGTAATTTTGTCTTATGTTGTATGCTTCGAGATTTTCCTTGTTGCATTTTTTTTGTTTTATTTGGAACCTATGGGTTTTTTGATTTGGGTGGTCTTCATGCTTTGAGTGGCTAGCCAAGAGGGTCTCCTCTGGAACCTATGTCCTTGTTCTCAGGTATAATTTAGATCTGTAGATTAATAGTGGACCTATGTGGATTAAATTCTATTGGTGTTTGCCATAGATGTGGAGAGACACAAAATTTTGGTTTAAAGGTAGCACTTGTTCGTAGAAATTTTTTCAATCTTGGTATCAAATTTTAGATCTTGTTTCATATATCTATGGCTCTCTTTCCAACCTCTAGGTCCTTTCGTAGTTTCAAGTTTTATACTCTTGGATTTAGCCTCCTCAACGCCCCTTCTAATCCTTTGTAGCATCCCAAACTATTCTGAGTTTTCTCATTTGGAATTATCACTTAGCTTTCCAAGCCCAAAAAATTAGCCCTATTTCTCCATGACCTCTAAATTAGAATCTTCTACAAAGTTGTTGTTTGCCTAGTTTAGGTGTTCACCTCCCTCTTTTTTCCTAAGGTCAATTATGTGCTCTTGGGTTTTGTTAACCCTCACCCCTCCCCACCCTTGATGGTTGGACACATACTAACATTTGGATTTAGAGATGCCTGAAGGGGTACAACTGATCCCTCTATGGGATCCTCCTCGTAGCCCCGTGCTTAGGCAAAAACCAGATGAGCCATGGATCATTATGTAGAAGTCATTTCTGAAGTAGTTAGGCGCACCATAGTAGAAGTGGAAGAGGAATTCCACCAAGATTGTAGGTTAATTCCTCACCATCATGATGAGAGAGAGACATGACAATGGATCCCAGATATCAATATTTCAACCAGGTCTCGTCAAACCTCTTATATGAAGACAATCAACTTATATTGGTATATTGAAACTTGTATACAAAGAGATTGGAGCAGTCAAACACTAAGATTTTGATCTGCATGATAGAAATGATGGATAAAATCAAGAATCTAGATGTAAAAGTCTCTTTCCTAGCCAAGAAGCAGGAAAACATCACTTTTACCCCCTATGAAAATAAAGTGACTCTCCTCCACCAATCCATGTGGACTTTTCAACAACATGGGATGCCAATTCATTGGTCAACATTTTCCATAGTGGAATTGTTTTGATTAAGGTAGTTAATCATTGGTAATTTATTTTGATTAGTTGTATTTTCTTTCCAAATAACAAACTAGTTGCTTTAGCAATAAGTAATGTGAATATTTTGAATCTCTACTACGAGTTTGGTTTACCATCTAGTAGACTAATAGTATTGGAAAAAAAATCATGTATCTCTTTTTTTGAAAATTAATACAAGTTACCTAACCTCTCAAAATGAAAAAAAGAAAAAGATTTAAAAAAATAATAAATACATATACATAATTAGCATCATAAATCCATTTTACAACCAAATTTATAAAGCACTGAGAGGAATAAATTTCTTAATGTGAAAGTAATTAATTTAAAAAAATATAAGAAGTACACATTAAACTATTTAATGTTTGATAATATGAGTTTAAAATGGATTTAGGCTAGTTGATAAAAAAAAATGATTATAAAAAGAGATTAAATTAAGCATAATTAATAAATGAATTAACATGATTTTCATTTTTAAAATAATCTTTTATTTTATCAATCAATCAAATGTTTTTTGAACATTGAGAAAACCTATCATAACTCGACCTATCACAATTTGGTTGTCAAACTAGGAGCCGGGACAACCATCACTAGCTGCTATCTGGATTCATAACTGTTATTTAAGGAAAAACACATCACACCATCTAGAATTATTTGTTGGACCGTTAAATTGTTTCCTTCGTCTAAGAAAAACGAGTTCTTAACCAAACAAAAGCAGCTTTAGAACATAGTTCTTAACCAAACAGAAGCATTTTAGAATATAGTCCAGACCCAATTGACGTATCGAATATATTTAGATTACAAATATATTTACATTACAAGTAAATTTTATTTTGTTAATCAACCAAATTTTCATTAATGGAAAAAATATTTTAATTAATTTATAGTCTAAACCCCATTGATCAATCAAATATATTTACAAGTAATTTTTTTTTTTGTATTTTTTTTTGTAAATTTCGTAGAGCATTACCATTTTCTATTTATAAAAAAGGAGAGCAGATTTCCATACATATACTTAAGAAATTAGTGGCCTGAACCTACCCGAAGGAAACTAGGTCTGTTGGCCACCTTAATGAGTTAAAAGCCAACCAATATTGAAACTGTTTCTTCCTTCTACTTGCCGCTATATCTACTTTACTATGTCCATCAAAGTATAATCGAAAGCAGTAAAAACTTGCTGCAAAAATCATTAAAAACTATTAATATCTAGGGTCATCCATCAGAAGAGTCAATAGGAGTCGAGTTCTTTGCAGTAGAACCTGGCATATCTACTTGCTGCATAGCTTGAAGCTAGCATTCAATTCTGCCAATTCTTGCCGTTGCATGATACTGAGATACTCCAATCTCTTGAATTTCCTATTTGATTTCCTGCAGAACTGAAACCACATTGGGGTTTCCTTCCATTTCCGGCATACTGGTCATGGCCTTCGCCAAAACAAATTTAAGAATCCAATAGGTATGGATAGAGTGGTGAAAGAGAGATAGCCTCCCTCTTGTATTCCCGGTGTTCGAGATGAAGTCCATGGTGGCTTCCTGCTGTTCAATGTCTTCTTCTTCGTGGTTTTTCTCTCTCTCCCAACCTTGAATTATGTTGCGAACCTGAGGTGGGTTTCTGGTTGCATAAATATCAAAAATATTCTCCATAACTTCTTTTTTAGTTTTTCTTCCATGCTTACTTGGTCCTGCATTATGAATTGGAAGCTTCTGCTTCCCTTTTCCCGTACCCTGTCGTTTCCTAGGTTGAACTTTTTCCATGTTTTTGAACTGACGAACAAACATTGACAACTCCTGTGTAATCCCTGTGAAAATGTGAAACATGCCTGTATATGGCAAGGCAAAATCAATAGCATAATTTGTTTGATCTCTTATGGGGCCCACTACTTCCTTATAAGCAGGCGGAACCACAGAATTTGTTGCCATGTAATCACTGTTGTGGATAACAGCAGCATGAAAAGTAAATAGAAGAGTTGTAGAGACCATATAGCATAAACGAATTTTCCAAAAACCATAGCAACAGAGAGATTGACTAATAGGATTCAGATAAATACTAGGGCGGCCAAAACTATGAAACAGAGCAGAGGTTACCCTTACGCCAAACATTGGTGAATTATTCTGAGGAGGCCAGCTTTGGATTACGGAGTTATATTGCCTGGAAATATAGGCCAACTCATAGGCTTGAGATAATTCATCATTGTTGATAGGCCACAAAAACCATACCTTAAATTGAGCCACCCACAGAGAGGAGTGCAAGAGGGTTTGTAATTGAACATCATAGGGGAACGAAGAGGGGGTTTCAACTACGCATAAACCATTAACGGCCCCTTCGAGACTATGTAAACACAAAAGGGTCTTTAAATAAGTATCATACTGAAACAAAGAATTTAACTGAGCATCATACTGGAATGAGGACGGGGTTCTAAAACAGGGGTCATTTGCTCGAGCCAGAATAATCAAAACCAACATGTAAGCAACAATGACGGACCCTTCATTACATTTGAAATAGAGGAGACTAAAGATATTCTCAAATTGAAAATAAGACCAACTACTGACTTGACAAACTGCTTGCAAGTCAAATAAACCATTCAAAAACATGATGTCACCTTCGTTACAATGAACAGGAACAGGTAATTGAAATACATAGGTTACGAGAGCCATGACATACCAAGTAAATAATTGACGCCGTAGACCAACCTCCTTATTCTCAGACTCCTCTGGAATTCGCCTGCTGAGAACAATACCTTGTTTCTCCTTTCCCTACTGCCTTAACTTGGTTCTCAAGCGACGCTTTTTCCAATGATGGCCTGACAGGATTTGTTGGCAGCCAGAATTTTCGTCAGCTTCCATTATGGTGAAGCGTGATTAGTACGTCCTTCATCTATTTGCAAGATGGGTCCATTACTGGACTTAATGGACGGTCAGGTGCACGCCGCCACGTGACACCAACCGCAACCCATTTGCCTCAACGTGGCACCCCAATCGGGGGACGAGTAAATTTTATTTTTTTAATCTATAAAAATTATTTTAATTAATTTATATAATTCTAATTGAGTTGTTTCCATTAAGCATAGGGTGAGTAGACACCGTTCACCTAGTCAATAAGAAGAATTTATTTTCATTTGTCCTCACACCTAGGGTTCGGTTACTCCGTGGCCACTTCGCTTGCTACATGGTTAGAGTATCCACCAGAGCCCAGAAACGAACCCAGAATTCCGTTCACCAACCATCTGTTTTTCCCACTGTCGCCCTCCTCGCAGAAAAAACAATCGATGCAATTGGATATATAACATATATAAGGCTCGACACACTCAAACAAGTGTTTTGAAGGCGACGACGAAGGAGAGTTTGCACATATTTCATTCATGGATTCTATGTAATTTCAACCATGGCATGCAAGTCATCATCACTACCGTTAGCTACAGTTTGTTTCTGTAATTTCACATTAGATAAAGATGAGGCTGAGGCTGCTTCGTAGCAAAATAAATAAAATATTCACCAGAACTGTTTTAACAACAACTAGCAAACATCCTGCTCAATGCATAAAAATGGAGTCAAAACCCAAAATCGAGCGGCATGGAAGTACCTATCATTGGCTCGCTGTGCCGAGAAGGTCATACAAAGTAGCGTTGCATTCCTGTGCATTCTGAAACTTATGCTTCTCTCTTGCACGCCTGCCACAAAATGAAAAACTTTGCAAAAGGTAAGGGACTTCACGCCCGCATTATCATAATTGGTTTTGAACTAAATGGCTTTGTTGATATTTAGCGTCTCTGCATGTATGCTAACTACGGTTGTCTTATGGAAACACACCAATTGTTTGAGAAAATGCATAAACCAATTTTTTTTATCATGGAATATTATGATAAGATGTTGTGCTATGCATGGGTATTGCATGATTCCCTCAAACTCTATTACCAAATGTAAATGGCGGGTGTTGAGCCAGACAAGGTCACTTTTCCATTTATTCTCAAGGCGTGTGCCAAGAAGCAGTCCAACTGCTAAGAATCAAGAATCAGCGAAGATCAGGTAGTGAAAAATTATAATCAAATAACACTCTATTATTTCTCTGAGTTAATCAACAATTTAATTTCGAAGCACAAGATTGAGGTCATAAAGGCATAGGCTCTCACTGGAAAGGACTTGAGAAATGTCATATGCAAAAACTAATATCCAATATTCAAAGATTGTTTCGGTCAAGGGGTATTCTTTCTAAGGTGAAACCTTCACTTTCTGCTATGATATTGAGAAGAGGTTGAAACCCAGGTAACCAAAAACTACTTTTCCGTGGCTTGGAGATTAAATTTCATACCATGAATGGGAGAAATTGGGATTCATTATTGAAATGTCTAGAAATTCCACTCACCCAATTTTGTTGGAAGAAGAGATTATGTTGAGGGGCACAAGAAAAGGTGATAAGAGAGATCAAAAGGCATGAATTTTCCTGTTCAAAAATATGGATCTGTAAAAATATGCTTTGCAGTACTAGGTGAGCAAATTATTCTAATATTTGGAAGTAATAGAAAGTTATCAGGGGCCACTCATATCATCCAAGTTCCAGAAAATTCTCTCTATGAATGGATGAAACTTTTAGTTTCTAATATTGTTTTCTTGGATTTCTTTTATAACGATGGCATTTGAGAGAAACTAAAGAGCTTTGGTTAGCCTATTATTGAGAAACTTTTTATACAAAAACTCTACACAGAAAATATTTAGAAGAAGCCAAAACCAACTAAGGGGTATTTCATTGAAAAACAACTTTGCTTCCCTCATGAGCAATGACAATTTTGACCTAGGAAAGAATTTCATTATCTCTGACATAAATGAGTTTCAGATTTATGGTAGCTTTGATGTTATTTTAATTTCCAACAAAAAAATATGGGAAAACCATACCTTTTGGTATAGTTGCAAGGTCTTATCTACAATGGCAAAGAAATTTCTCAGATTTTAAACTTGATGAGACTCCTAGTAGTGTTGTCTTTCCCAATAACATATGGGGAGACCTTGGTTCATCTATATAGATTCTATAGAAAAGGGAACGAATAATTTAGGGAAAATGTCTTTGCAATAATTAGAAAATATATTCTCACCCCACTTCAGGAACAAATTCATTCTGGAAAAACAACCATGAAAAAGCTTCAAGAGCAACAATCCAAGAATGAACAAGAAAACTTTATGATTGCTGCAAAGGAAATAATATCCTAAAGTGCACTTGGTAGGTTTATGTATATGGAAAGCTACTACCTCATTCCAAAGACATCTTATGATCTTGGAATTTTGAGGTATACACAAGGCCATTTTTTGGTTTTGGAAGTTCGAAGGAAAGTATAGAGGCACCGTTAAAAATTTCAAGTGAAGATGAAGATAACCCACATAAGTCCAATCAAGATGCCTAAAAGCCATAGAAGTCCATTTCTACCTCCCAAATTTTTGGTTATTTGTATAGAGCTTGAGCTCTTTCTTCATGTGATCAACTTCCTCTACAATAGTCTGAACATGCTCCAAAATAAGGTTTTCAAGTCACAAACCTTGTTCGTTTTGTGGATTTTCAAAATAAAACTCTTGGTTGAATCACCCTCGTCATCCTTTTCCTTCACCTCATGTATCCACCATAACCTAGCACCCAAGAACACGTCCTCCACACTCTGACATGCCTCTAATGAAACACATATATCATTGGAATTCCTAACACTATACAAATTAGCATATTGAATATCCGTACACCTCCTAGGGTGCTGACATATGTACTAAATTTATTATAACTCTTGACATGAGTGTGTAGCGAATTGGACTGAGCTATGTACGGGCCCATACACAACCCACACAATCCAGGGTTTCCAACGAAGGAAGTTGCATTGAAGAAAGTAAACTAGATACCATTTGGTACAACACTAGATAGATTATTGTAAGATAAATCCACAGAAGTCAAGCTCAACATCTGCTCTAATTCTACAGGAATGCTTCTAGAGAAATGATTTCGAGAGATGTTTAGATAATTAAGGATGCCCATATTAGTGATTGTGGAAAGAATTGGCCACTTGGAAGGTCAACACAACAATATTGCATGTAGCCATTACTACTATATTTCTTATCATCATGTCCCTATGCATCATCGTGTCACTCGTAGGGAAGATAACAACCAACGATTCCACCCAACCACCAAAGATAACCTTAATTGACATACATTTAAATTTTGTTATTTATAAAATGTCAATATTTTTTTAAGTGTTGGTTTTTAAACATTTTTCAAGTTTGTCTAATTTTTTCATTTTTATTTTTTCAAATGTTTCTTTCTAATTTTTTTTTGAGATTTATCATATTTTTATTATATTTTATTTTATTTATGGAGTTAAAATAATGGATTATTCAAAATTATAGCTTGATGATTGGTACCTTGAAAATAAAAAATAAAAAATTGACTCTAAATTTAAAAGTCATATATATATATATATATATATATATATATATATATATATATATATATATATATATATATATATATATATATATATATATATATATATATATATATATATATATATATATATATATATATATATATATATATATATATATATATATATATATATATATATATATATATATATATATATATACTTGAGAATTCTTTAATAATTTACTAAAAAAAATAAATTGAGAACAAAATTTGTATTTATTTTGAGAAAAATCAATTAAAAATAAAGAAAAGAAAAAACACCTTTTTGTTCTTAAACAACTGGAAACCACATTTTTTAATTAATATTAATAAAAAACACTGAGGGTTAGGCTTTGCAACTTTGAAGGTTTTTAACGTGTCGGTGTTTTTAGCGACTCAATGACCAATTTAGGTGCTCTCTGCTCTCGTCCCTTCTGTCTACTCTCGACATAGATGCTTTTAACTTGTTGGTTGTGAATGGGCCAAGGTTTCAGAAGGATGAGCCTTCTCATTTTGTCAAGAAATTGGAGTAAATCCTAAATGTGTAAGTATTTGCACCTAAGTCGAGAACCAAGCTCCACAACATGCTTAGTGCGGCTTGGTCAACCAATTCATGGGGATCTAACCTCAAGCCCCCCATTTTGTGAGGTTTTGGGTGGAAAAAATTAAAATCCCATGATCAAGGGTTCCATCTCTTCGACCTTCTGCAAAATAAGGTTTTTTACTTTCTTCTTTGAAAACAAGGTAGATTGAGACCATAAGCAAGCCTTATTTCATGGGGGATCAAGGATTATATCTGGATCGATGGAGTCCAGATTTTAACCTAGAAAGTGATGTTCCCATTTGTAGCCCAATTATGGCCCGTAATTTCCCTTTTTGTCACTGCATTTCCAGAATGATACCACTTTCAGAAGTATATGCAATGCCCTTGGCAAGTATATCAAACATGCTACTTTTCTCTTGTGCTAGGATATGTGTGGAAGTGAATGTAGATAAGGGACTCCGAGTAGCCATACATCTAAATTTGGATAGTTGATTCTGTTCGCCATCAGTAAATTTTGTCACAACAAATGATGGCTAAAACAGGTCTTGAGCCTTCAAGAGATTATTTTCATAGAAAATTACTCATTCTTGAAGCCTCCTGGTGTTTTCTAACTTAAGAGTAATCTTCACTACTGTTTCCTTCAAAAGATCCTCAAGAAGCCCTGTTGTATAAAAGAGACTGTTTTCACCATTTTCTCCATCTTCTCACCTTCATAAATTTCCTCCAAAATCCCCCCATATCACTCATTTTTCCCCTTTAAATATCCCTCATTTTCCTATGAAAAATCTCTCCTTTCCTCTCATTTATCCCCCATTCCCTTTGAAAAAACCCATTTTTTACCTTCCCATTTACCCTTCATTTCCCTAAAAAAGCTTCTAAAAACCCTTTTTAAACTATAAAACCCCCTTTTTTTATGGTTTAAAACATCCCTTTTTTCCTATCGGAACCCCTAAAAAAGGCTCAAAACCCTTCTTTTTGGCCTATTTTCGAACTTTTTTATACATGAGGCTTTAAGCCCCTTCCTTTTCTTTGCCATAAAACCTTGCGCCCGCGACCATGGGTTAGCCCCCATCGTCATCGCGCATTGGCGTTCGCATTTCTTCTTCCCCCTTACCTTTTTTCTTCCAATTGACCAATCTCCTGAGGGCTTAAATTCCTAGCCCCTTCTTTCCTTGGCGCCCGGTCCCTTGCTCCTCCACGGGACCATGCCCCAACACCTACCGTTAGCCCCCATCGCATCGGCAAAACACGTTTTCTCTTCATTTCATTTTCTTTTTCCTCCGCCGACGATTCAAACCCTAATTTGATCTGCACCGTTGATCTACAAAGATCAACGGCTGCCAGTGCTCCATCGCAGCCTCCTTATTTCATCGTTCCCATCCTCTTTACCTCCCGACGGCAAATCTCCACTGTCGATCTGGGAGATCTGACGGTTATCAAGCCCCCTCCCTTTACTTCTATTTTCTTATTTACTCCCCCAGCCTTACCACTCCATGAAGCGTTCCTGCCCGTAGATCACCCTGATCCAATGGCCACCATGCTCCCACCAATCACCCGACCATCCCTCCTCATACATCTGCGCCGACACATCCCCACCGTTGATCTACCAAGATCAACGGTTCGTGCTCACTCTCACCTTTTGACCCCGCAGATAACACTCTCGTTACCAAACAAAACTGCTTATGTCAGCTTGGGCCTACCACCCACTACACAAAACATCTCCCAATCGCTGCTCAACACCTGTCCTCCACTCCCCTATCCACTGATCAACTTCACTCCTTCGTGCTCCCTCTCCATCGTCGATCTGCATCCCCACAGATCGAACGGCTGATGCACTCCGACCACCAAAATCTCCCCGACGCACACCTTGGATGCGAAAACGGTGGTATTGGGAGGACACATGTCGCCCGTTGGACGATATCACGTTCGTTCAGGTGCAAATCACAAACCACTCATTTCATGCACGAAAACCATCCGTGGTTTTCCCAAAACCACCTTTCTCTATTTTCGTGCCAAAATCAAATTTGAACCTTGTTTTTGCAGGTTTTCGCCTCTCCGCTATGGAATTTCCTCCTCCACCTGCATATCCCGCTCTTTCCGCCCTCCACTTAACCTCTGATAGTAGTCTACCCATCCCTCGCAGGTTTTATATAATGGTTCGTTTTATTTGTTGCAGGTGCAATGGTTGTCAAAGCTGAAGACCACCCCATAGCCAGACCAGTGGCGGAAACCCTCCAGGATGACGATCCTTGGGGTTTTAAATGCAAAAGGGGAGGTGTACGACCTTCAAGTCTTTTATCAGTGCCTCATAAGCATTGGTTAGATAATAAAACCCTCCAGCGCGGCAGGAAACCCCAACAGACACAAAGACAGAGATTAAAAGGTTAAATTCAAAAGCCCGAAGATCAGAAGGCTTAAACCAAGAAAATTATGGATAAAGCGCATTGATTAAAGAAAAAAATAAAGGCTGAAGATCAAAGGAAAAATAGATTAAAGGTTAATACAGTCAGCAGATAAAGACAAAAGCCCCAAAGATGATAAGAAGGCCTTAAAGCATAATCAGATGCATAAATCAGGGTTTAAAGTAACAAATTAGATAGATCACCCAAAATAATGCTTCAAATGCCAAATCACTGAAGCAGTTATTCCTCCAAAGATCAAAATGCCACCTACAAGTTCATTTTCCTCAAAAGAATACAAATTGAATGCACAATTAGAGATATTTTCCAAAGATAGCTCAGAAAGTAATTACAAGCCTACCAAAGCCTCAAAAGTCAACAAAAGTGACTGAAGTTGATGAAATTTAATGTAAAAATAAATTAGCAGAGTTAAAACATTTGATATCTTCTCCATTAGGCCTCCCAAAGGTTGAGAAGCATTTACTCTGTATTAATTGAATAATTGACCCTTTCTTTTAGTCCACCTCCTCAATTTACCTATATATATCATATGAGGAGTCTAGTGTTATTGTTGGTTGAATACATATTGAATGTAAATAGCTATTGAGGCTGTTGAAGCTCTGTTTTGTAATGGAAGAAAGATAGGCTGAGAAGAGAAGTTTGAAGCTGTAAAAGACCCACTGGATTTGAAGATTGTAACTGGTTTGAACATCAAATACACAAGCTGATTTATGGGATCCTGGTCTATATCAATGGTGATGTTTTTCTTATTGTAATTGTCATTTTTATCTTGTTTTCCATACTGTCCATTTTCTCTGATAAAGAATAGCAAATATAGATTAGGATTCACTGTAAAGTACCCTATTTCTCATTGATAAATCTTTATCTTTATGTTTTCTTCTATTTGTGTTTTGGGAATGATTTCAATAGAGTGTAACCAGTCAAGGAATGTTGGTGAGCCCATGTCTTGCTGAGTAAAATTTGAGATTTTTTTCTTGAATGTTCTTGAAAAGTCTGCTAATTAAAGTTGAATTAGGGAAGTCTAGGGTTAGCCCTGTCCTCTAGTTTATCTCCAACAGTAGCTTTGAAAGATCCCTTAAGAGTATGCCAAAAGCAGGATAGGTTCAAAGTCCTTACTTGATCTTAGGCTACTTTTTATGTTTATCTTGAATGTTTTTCCTTAAGAATATGCCGAAAGCAGGCTAGGTTCAAAGTCCTTACTTGATATTAGGCTATTCTTTGTTTTATCTTAAATGTTTTCCTTTGAGAATATGCTGAAAGCAGGCTAGGTTCAAAGTCCTTACTTGATCTTAGGCTATTCTTTGTTTTATCTTAAATGTTTTCCTTTGAGAATATGCTGAAAGCAAGCTAGGTTCAAAGTCCTTACTTGATCTTAAGCTATTCTTTGTTTTCCTTTGAGTATGCTGAAAGCAGGCTAGGTTAAAAGTCCGTACTTGATCTTAAGCTGCCCTTTTTTTCCTTATATGTTTGCTTCTTTCACCACACTTGTTAATTTTCCACACCATAAATCAACTTAAAGAGATCTTTTGACATAGATGACTTGCCCCATGGACCATTCTTGCAACTTGTTGCGAAATTAAATCATTTTGTGACTCCATAGCCCAATGGATTGATACTGTTTCTTACCTATCCTATCAGTTGAACCATTCTTTCGACATTCTCACACCTTTACCCTTCAAAATACTTCTTTCATTTTGATGATATCGATCCCAACCAAAAACAAACAAAACCCTTGTACTTCATAACTAGCCTAATATCATATCATAAGCCTTAAAGACATATCTTTGAAAACACTCATATAGAGAGATCCCTCCCTGAATCCAGGAGGGTTAGATCCTAGGATTCCAAAGTGGTTTTGATGTAGGCTCTGCAGCGTTTGTTCTTGCCAATCTTGCAAACTACAAAGACCTAACATAGTGGCGACCATACTAGGGAAAACAATATTGAGTAATAGATAACTTCACAACTCAACGAACCCCTATTCCTAAATGAAACAAGTGTCACCAAGAATGGTTATTATTGATTGTTGATGGTGAACAACAACCAAAACCTTGAAAACAAGTAAAAATCCTTCACCTGACGACTCCACAACTCCCAACAGACCAAATGACTCCACTGGTACAAGACTCTGAACTGGTTGACAAGATACAGTGACCTCTTTTGTGATTTACACACATGGATTCAAATATAGACCCAAAAGCAAAACTATTGGCCAAGATGGAAAAAATGGTGTACATGTTTGGAAAGATAATGGATATGTATGAGGCTAATTTAAATATTGGTGATCTAGAGAAGCCCATGCTTTTTTCAGATCAAGAACAAACTCAACCACTACAAGACCTAGACAATGAGCAAGACATGTATGATGATCAAGACTTTATAGAAGATGATGAGCAAGGTTACAGAGAAAACAATGAAGAAGGCTGTCAAGAAAGCCTTGACAACATACCTCTATCTTTTATTGCACTGTTAAGAGAACTTCATGACCAAAATGCGAATACTAATAGTGAGCAGTGCTTTGAAGAAAAAATAAGTCTCCTAGGAAACAAAGAACCTGAAATAGAAGAGAAATCAACACATATAGGGACTGTCCCTCTATGTTATAACTCATTTCAGATTTTAAGGGAAGAGTGGCATCCTGACAATGTAGAAGAAACAACTCATGAACCTTGTATTCAAATTGAGTATCATAATAATCATGAGGAGTTGTTTGAAACAGAAGAAGATCAGGAAACAGTAGAAAATCCTCAAGGTTTCCCTGCAAGCACAAGTACTGATTCACTAGAAGAGGCTCAAGAAGAAATCCAACATCAAAACCAGTTAACACAAGAGAAAGAGGACTGCTGTACTTCTGCTCAAAGAAACATAGAAACATCTTCCGCTTTGACAGAAGAAGAAATTGATCAAATATTAAACAAACATCCAGCCCTTAAAACTTCATTTGAACAAAACACTTTTGCTCATCTACCTACTGAACCTTGTTGTCTTGAACCAGAAAATAGACTTGTAGATCAGCTTAAAGAAAAAAAACTGATAACCCAATATGCTTGATTGGTGAGATTGTTTATACTAATGATTGTCCAATTTTTGATCAGTCTGATGATGATGATGAGCTTCAAACATAAACTAATCATGCAGCGCAACCATCAGTTGACTGGTGTCATGAACTTCACTATCATCAACTTGAAAACAACAATCAACCAATCCAAGACATCAGTAACAGTTTTCATGTGATTGGGAATCAACAATCTTTCAGCTCAAAGGTTGAGGAGGAAAACAAAGAGGAATTTCTTGAGAAGGATGAAGATAAGGAGCCTTCTCCAGAAAGGGTTGAGATAATAAAAGATACCCCTGTTTAAGAACATGATGATCTCTTCACAGAATACAGTCCACTGAATCAGAGCATACCAGGACTACAAGAGGACAACACTGCCAAATATGATGAGTCCTCTAGTTCAGATTACAATGAAGATGAGGAAGATTTTCTTTCTCAAAAGAATCTTTTTCTTGATCCAGTGGAAGATAAAATAACCCTGGTTGAAACCTATCCTCCAAATACTCATAACCAGGCTTTATTTCAATATCCCTATGATGATTTATTAAAGACATTTGGAGAAGGGATAAAGGTTGTTAGGAGCAGTTTATTGTCAAGTACAAGGAAAATTTTTAGCACTGCTGCTAAAAGACAAGTGAGATGAGAGTGGCCCTTTTGTTTTTCTAGCATGCTCAAAAATATGAGCAAAGACCAGTCTTGGAACCATCTGATTGAATGAATGTATTGGAAAAGAGAGTTTGTCAGCTAAACATGTAAATATTTCAGAGTTAGATTAGGGTAGGTAGGAATGTCAATAAAGCTCAGCCTGTGAGAATTTAGTTAGTTTTTGTTTTTTCTTTGAAAGAAAAATTGAAAAAATACAAAAGCAATAGAAAAGAGAAAAGAGGGCAGATGTAAAAGAAGAAAGGTACAACCCCATACCAAAAAAGAAAAGAAAATCTGAAAGTGTGCAAGCTTAAATTCCACTACCAAAAAGAACACTGCTATTTAGTCATACAGCCTAATCATGAATAGATAGATTTCAATTTACTGCTGATAGGTTAGTGAAGAAGATTTTCCAAACAATGAAATCTTGGCTTATCAGTAGAATAGATTAGGATAGAAAAACAGAGGTTCTAACAAGGTTAAATCCTGAACTTGTAGGTTTGATGAAGAATGGCTCTAATCAGACCAAAATCTGAGCCAAAGAAAAAGAAAAGGATGGTTATAATACACTGAAAAATTGAACCAAAGAATCAAGAGAAAGAATGACTCTAAACAGATCAAAATCTGAGTCATAAGAAAGAAGAAGGATGCTTATAATTTTCAGATCTTAAGCCTTCACAATTTTGTTTCAATTTTCTGTAAATTTCAGTCTATGTGCAGCTTGTTTTTATGCCATAGCCTTACAGCAAATCAGACAACTTAATCCTGGTTTGTTTGTATTTAAATTTTTGTTTTAGAATATAGAGAATAAATATCTGTCAGATAGTTTAATCCTCACAGATAGTAGCTTAGGTAGAGAATTTATGAGTTCAACTGTTTAATCTGAACTCATGGAAGAAATAAGGGTAGATTTAGATTAGTTTCCTGCTTTCAAAATAAAAGAATAAAATATTGATGTTAAAGGTTTGCAAGTCCAAGTGCACCTTATGAAGAAAAAATGTTAGGAAAAGTAGCTTGTGTAGGTAGAATGTTTGGGAGAAATTTATTCTAATTGATGTAATACTGATCATCTTTTTAAGCAGCATGATCAAGGAACAAAAGGTTGTCATGGATAAGGCACTGGTCTACTTTCCAGAGATTTATCTCTGAGGTTCTTGACACCACCAAGGAGCTGCCATCCCCAAGTGGAGTCATTGTTAGCCATTAGTAATTTTGTCACATCAAATGATTGCTAAAACATGTCTTGAGCCTTCAAGAGATTATTTTCATAGAAAATTACTCATACTTGAAGCCTCCTAGTGTTTTCTAACTTAAGAGTAATTTTCACTACTGTTTCCTTCAAAAGATCCTCAAGAAGTCCTGCTGTATAAAGGAGACTATTTTCACCATTTTCTCCATCTTTTCACCTTCATAAATTTCCTCCAAAATCCCCCCATATCACTCATTTTTCCCCTTTACATATCCCTCATTTTCCTATGAAAAATCTCTCCTTTCCTCTCATTTATCCTCCATTCCTTTTGAAAAAACCCATTTTTTACCTTCCCATTTACCCTTCATTTCCCTAAAAAACCTTGTAAAAACCCTTTTTAAACTATAAAAACCCCTTTTTTATGGTTTAAAACATCCCTTTTTTCCTATCGGAACCCCTAAAAAGGGCTCAAAACCCTTCTTTTTGGCCTATTTTCGACCTTTTTTTATACATAAGGCTTTAAGCCCCCTTCCTTTTCTTTGCCATAAAACCTTGCACCCGCGACCATGGGTTAGTCCCCATCGCCATCGCGCATCGGCGTTCGCATTTCTTCTTCCCCCTTACATTTTTTCTTCCGATTGACCGATCTCCCGAGGGCTTAAATTCCTAGCCCCTTCTTTCCTTGGCTCCCAGTCCCTTAGTCCTCCACGGGACCATGCCCCAACGCCTACCGTTAGCCCCCATTGCATCGGAAAACATGTTTTTTCTTCATTTCATTTTATTTTTCCTCCGCCGATGATTCAAACCCCGATTTGATTTTCACCGTTGATCTACAAAGATCAACGAATGCCAGTGCTCCATCGCAGCCCCCTTATTTCATCATTCCCATCCTCTTTACCTCCTGACGACAGATCTCCACCGTCGATCTGGGAGATCCAACGGTTATCAAGCCCCCTCCCTTTACTTCTATTTTCTTATTTACTCCTCCTGCCTTACCACTCCACGAAGCGATCTTGGCCGTAGATCACCCTGATCCAATAGCCACCATGCTCCCGCCAATCACCCAACCATCCCTCCTCATAAATCTGCACCGACACATCCCCACCGTTGATCTACCAAGATCAATGGTTTGCGCTCACTCTCACCTTTTGACCCTGCACATAACACTCTTGCTACCAAACAAAACTGCTTACATCAGCTTGGGCTTACCACCCACTACGCAAAAAATCTCCCAATCGCTGCTTGACACCTGTCCTCCACTCCCCTATCCACCGATCAACTTCACTCCTTCGCGCTCCCTCTCCGCCATCGATCTGCATCCCTGCAGATTAGACGACTGATGCACTCTGACCACCAAAATCTCCCCGACGCGCAGCTTGGACGCGAAAACGGTGGTATTGGGATGACACGTGTTTCCCGACGGACGATATCATGTTCGTTTGGGTGTAAACCACAAACCACTCATTTCGTGCGCGAAATCCATTCGTGGTTTTCCCAAAACCACCTTCCTCTATTTTCGCGCCAAAATCAAATTTGAACCTTGTTTTCACAGGTTTTCGCCTCTCCACCATGGAATTTCCTCCTCCGCTTGCATCTCCCGCTCCTTTGTATATTGCTCCTCCCGCCCTCCACTTAACCTCTGATAGCATTCTACCCATCCCTCATAGGTTTTATATAACGGTTTGTTTTATTTGTTGCAGGTGCAATGGATGTCAAAGCTGAAGACCACCCCATAGCCAGACTTGTGGCGGAAACCCTCCAGGATGACGATCCTTAGGGTTTTAAATGCAAAAGGGGAGGTGTACAGCCTTCAAGTCTTTTATCAATGCCTCATAAGCAATGGTTAGATAATAAAACCCTCCAGTGCGGCAGGAAACCCCAACAGACACAAAGACATATATTAAAAGGTTAAAGTCAAAAGCCTGAAGATCAAAAGGCTTAAACCAAGCAAATTATGGATAAAGCGCAGTGATTAAAGAAAGAAATAAAGGATGAAGATCAAAGGAAAAATATATTAAAGGTTAATACAGTCAGCAGATGAAGAAAAAAGCCCCAAAGATGATAAGAAGGCCTTAAAGCATAATCAGAGGCCTAAATCAGGGTTTAAAGCAACAAATCAGACAGATCACCCAAAATAATGCTTCAAATGCCAAATCACCAAAGCAGTTACTCCTTCAGAGATCAAAATGCCACCTACAAGTTCATTTTCCTCAAAAGAATACAAATTGAATGCACAGTCAGAGATATTTGCCAAAGACAGCTCATAAAGTAATTACAAGCCTACCAAAGCCTCAAAAGTCAACAAAAGTGACTGAAGTTGATGAAATTTAATGTAAAAATCAATTAGCAGAGTTAAAAAATTTGATATCTTCTCCATTAGGCCTCCCAAAGGTCGAGAAGCATTTACTCTGTATTGATTGAATAATTGACCCTTTCTTTCACTCCACCTCCTCAATTTACCTATATATATATCATATGAGGAGTCTAGTGTTAATGTTGGTTGAATACGTATTGAATGTAAATAGCTATTGAGGCTGTTGAAGCTCTGTTTTGTAATGGAAGAAAGATAGGCTGAGAAGAGAAGTTTGAAGCTGTAAAAGACCCATTGGATTTGAAGATTGTAACTAGTTTGAACATCAAATACAGAAGCTGATTTATGGGATCCTGGTCTATATCAATGGTGATGTTTTTCTTACTGTAATTGTCATTTTTATCTTGTTTTCCATACTGTCCATTTTATCTAATAAATAACAACAAATATAGATTAGGATTTATTGTAAAGTACCCTATTTCTCACTGATAAATCTTTATCTTTATGTTTTCTTCTAATTGTGTTTTGGGAATGATTTCAATAGAGTGTAACCAGTCAAGGAATGTTGGTGAGCCCATGTCTTGCTGAGTAAAATTTGAGATTCTGTTCTTGAATGTTCTTGAAAAGTCTGTTAATTAAAGTTGAATTAGGGAAGTCTATGGTTAGCCCTCTCCTCTAGTTTATCTCCAACAGTAGCTTTGAAAGGATCCCTTAAGAGTATGCCAAAAGCAAGATAGGTTCAAAGTCCTTACCTGATCTTAGGCTACTTTTTATGTTTATCTTGAATGTTTTTCCTTAAGAATATGCTGAAATCAGGCTAGGTTCAAAGTCCTTACTTGATCTTAGGATATTCTTTGTTTTATCTTAAATGTTTTCCTTTGAGAATATGCTGAAAGCAGGCTAGGTTCAAAGTCTTTACTTGATCTTAAGCTATTATTTGTTTTCCTTTGCGTATGGTGAAAGCAGGCTCGGTTAAAAGTCCTTACTTGATCTTAAGCTGCCCTTTGTTTTCTTATATGTTTGCTTCTTTCACCACACTTATTAATGTTCCACACCATAAATCAACTTAAAGAGATCTTTTGACATAGATGACTTGCCCTATGGACCATTCTTGCAACTTATTGTGCAATTAAATACTTTTGTGACTCCATAGCCCAATGGATTGATACTGTTTCTTACCTATCCTATCAGCTGAAGAATTCTTTCAACATTCTCACACCTTTACCCTTCAAAATACTTCTTTCATTTTGATGATATCCATCCCAACCAAAAACAAACAAAACCCTTGTACTTCATAACTAGCCTAATATCATATCATAAGCCTTAAAGAAATATCTTTGAAAACAATCATATAGAGAGATCCCTCCCTGAATCCAGGAGGGCTAGATCCTAGGATTCCAAAGTGGTTTTGATGTAGGCTCTGCAGCGTTTGTTCTTTCCAATTTTGCAAACTACAGAGACCTAACAGGTTCCATATTAAAGAGGTAGACTACGATCATCTTCCATTCAAATGCAAAGTATGCCATGAATATTTCCACTTTGAAAGAAGTTGCACAAAGAAACAAGAGGAACATTGGCGCACCCTCTTGGCCAAGAGGGCCACCAAAAAGAAAAGAAAAATTCAAATGTAAAAACACATTTGTAACAATAAAAATAACCAGCATATGATATTTATAAAATTGTTGTACATAAAATCCTGCTACTACAATTAAAGAACAACGCTCTACACAACAAATTGTTGTTCATAAAAGCATAAACCAAACATCCAACTAAACCACAACTACAGACAACAAATCAAAATAGAAGTATAATGTAAATACACATGCCCAAAGCTGTTGTAAACATAAGTAAACTGCTATATATGAACACACACTAGACACTGGAATCTAGATTTTCCATTAACGTGAACATGAATTTACACCAGACTAGATCCATCTTAACTCCGGATCTATCAAGCGCCGAGAGGGATCAAATCTCTCGAGGTGCAAACCTCTTTTTTGAATGAAAAACTTAAGGAAAGGTTTGCACCTCGAGAGATTTGATCCCTCTCGGCGCTTGATAGATCCGGAGTTAAGATGGATCTAGGTTGGTTTCAGTGGTGTGCTGCCAAGGAAAATCTATCGAAGATATGATTAATTTTATCAATAATATGTAAATATATCAAATATTAATATAATCATTTTAAATATGCTAAATATTTCTGAGATTAACTTGGTCATTTTAATTTTAAATTTTCTTAGTTACCTCAGTTTGTTGAGATGATAAATATTTTTAATAACTTTAATGATGAAAAATGATGAAATATTTTTTTTGAATGCAAAGTGACAATAATAATGTTGAAAGATAGAAAATGTGAATAATAAGAATGTACTCATGTTACAAATAGTCTTCATTGTGATCAATCTCAAACTATTCTCTTCTACTATTCTTATTGTCACCCTTGTTAGTTTTGTTATCTTTTCATATCGATTATATGAAAAAGAAAATTTAAATCGTAAATAATTTAAATCTTTAGCTCGAGCTGTTGTAGAAAACATGATACTTGTCTCTCTTGCTCTGCAATATTAATAGGTTAAATTACTATAACACAAAACTCAATGTGCATTGTCAATACCGTTTTGTGCTTACACTAAAATCAATGCATATTGTTAATCCAATCACTTTAAAATTAATGTACCATCATATATCCAATTACATCAAATCAGAGATCAACATCTACATTGAAATCAATGCATTTAATGCAAGCAATCAAATAAGATTATAAAATAGCTTCTACATTGAAATCAATGCATTTAGTGCAAACAATCAAATAGGATTAGGAATCATCTACATTGAAATCAATGCATCTAGTGCAAGCAATCAAATATAATTATAAATCAACATCTAAATTGAAATCAACACATATAGTGCAAGCAATCAAATAGTAATAGAAATCACCACCTACACTGAAATCAATGCATCTAGTGCAAGTAATCAAATATCATTAGAAAAAAATATCTACACTAAAATCAATGAATTAGTGCAAACAATCAAATAGGACTAGAAATCACCATCTCCACTTAAATCAATCCATCTAGTGCAAGAAATATTCTTCCTTCTCTCCACTCTCCATCCATATCTATATCCCCCTCCATCTCTTCTTTTTTTTCTCTCTATCTCACCCCCCTAAACACACATGCTCTCGCACTCCATATCTATCAATCTCTTTGTCACTCCCTACATCTCCCCATCTCTCTTTTCTTCCCTCTCTTCACCTTCCATCTATATCTCTATCTTCCCCTTCTCTCCCTCTTCCCCGCTAATATCTCTCTTTCCTCCTTTTGTCCTCTCTCCCTCTCTCTCCATCTTCCTTATCTCTCTCTCTCTCTCTCTCTCTCTCTCTCTCCACCTTTATCTCTCTATGTCTTTCCTCTTACCTCCCTCTCTCTCCCCCTCCAAGTACATCTCTCTTTCCCTCCCTCTCTCTACTCTCTCACATCCTCTCTTCCTTCCGCTCTTTCCCTTTCTCTCCTATCTCTCTCTCTCTCTCTCTCTCTTCACCCACCAACTATGTTACTATATCCCTCCCTCTCTCCTCATCTCTCATTCTCTCCCCCTTTATCTCCATCTCTCATTTATCTCTTTATCTCACCCCCAAACATACACGTTCTCTCTCTGTCTCTCCCTTGTCACTCCTTCTCTCTGTCCACTTCTCACTCTCTATATTTCTTATTTCCTAACTCTCTCCCCCTCCAACTCCATCTCTCTATCGATCCCTCTCTCCTCCTCTCTCAAGTCCTCTCTCTCGTCCTTCCTCTCTCTCCCTTTCTCTCCTACCTCCCTCTCTCTTCCTTGATCTCTCTCTCTCTCTCTTTTCCCTCCAATACTCTCTCTTACCCCATCATTCTCCTCCTCTCTCTCGTCATTCCCCTCTCTCCATTTCTCTCCTACCTCCCTCTCTCTTCCCTCTCTCCCTCTCTCTCTCTCCCTCCAAATACATTACTATATCCCTCCCTCTCTCCTTCTCTCCCCCCTTCTCTCAATACATCCTACTTTGTATCTTTTCTCACCGCTAAACATACACACTCTCTCTCCATCTCTCCCTTGCCACTCCCTCTCTCTCTATATATTTATTCTTCCCTCCCTCTCTCCCCATCCAACTTCTCTCTATCCCTCTTGTTATCACTCAGTAATTTCTCCAGGTTCAAGAGAGAACTTACCGAGGTAACCACAAACCTACTTCAAACTCTAGGATCTAGCCTTCCTAGGGTTCAGAGAGTGCTCTCTCTTTAAAGTTTAACTTTGTTTTAATTTGTGAATATTAGGCTAGTTATGAAAGTACAGTTTTGGTTTGGTTTTTTTGGATTTGGTGGGAAAAAATCACTTGAAAGGATGGATAGTGCGAAATCTATTTGTCCATTTGGCTATAGAGTCAAAATCAAGCTAACAGGACTAGGATCTAGGGAAAAAAGGTCAAATGTATTTAGGGCAAGATAGATAACCCTTGGAGATCTTGGAAAGTTGTTTTTGTGAGGTGGTATGATCAGGATAAAGGGCACTTAAGAATCCTTAAATCCGGAAAGGGGAAGTAGTAGGAGAGGTCAAACGAATGATGGAGCAATTAAGGGTTCCCTACACTGGAAATCAGAGGAAAACATATAAATGATAACTAGTTAAAAACAGGGTGCTATTAACATATCCTGTATTAATACTCCTAGCTATACATTCAGATTTAGCACAAACATAAATGGATACATGCAACAGAGAAAAGAAACAATGATAAGTGAAGAAAATACTTCACTCCAAATAGCTCATCACAGGGGTCCTGAAGTATGATGCCAATTTTCTTTGATCCAGCCCGCTACTTGGAGTTTTGACACACAAAAGCTTTAAAGTCCAAGAAGAAATAACTATAACAACCCCAACAATTTTATTCAACACAAAATACTTCTAAAGATGAATTATTTATACATAATGTTTTACAAAATATCCTAGATGACTTCTAGGAATTAACTTAGGAAAATAAAATATCTTTATAATAAAAATAGAGACAGCTGCTTAACAAATCAGCAAGCTGTCCTATTTTATCCATAATAAATAGAAACAGTTTTGAGGATAAACCAAGTGGCTGCCTTGGTGTCCTCCTTGCTGGCCTTTAGATATTTTCTGAAATTTGACTTACCTTGACTGATACTCTTTCTCAGATACTCTTTATTCACTTATACTCTTTAACTGATACTCTTTAACCTCAGTCAAAAAGTGTTTATTGCTGTAAATAAAAATATGTTTTGACTGAAATTTAGAAAACAATTTTCTTTCTTCTTTTCTTCTGCTTGTCTTTTATCCTTCACAGTAAATCTGTAAGAGCTTTCCAATCCTCATTTTTAGGAATTTGAATATTCTTTAATTTCCTAAAGTTCTCATCAACTTCTGTATATCTAGCAAAGGTGGGCTTGATGACAAACAAGTGTTTGATCTCATACTGTAAATAAAATGATTCTTCAAAACTTTTCAATAACACTTTTCCTGTGGGGATGCCTTGACCTGTTGGTTTATTCACCTGTTCCTTGGCATATTCTCTTATCTTCTTGTCATAATCATTTTGAGGAATTAATTTATCATTAATAACCATGATATCGAGAAGTCCCTTTTTCCTCAAATTTGTGAACTTAAACATAAATCTAGTTATAGCAATATAGCTAGATTTTTCTTCAAGTTGCCTCATCAAATTTCTCTTTGTGGTGACTTTCCTCATTTCTAGGATAGTGGCAGTTCTGTCTATTATTTTGAGCTCTTCCAATTCCTGTCTAGTTTTGCTATTGAGGAAATCGATTAATCTTACAACCTGTTCTGGTTTGTTAGCCAAATCAGTTTGTGTCTTTTGGATTTCAGCTTGAGCTGCCAATAATAACTCTCTTTGCTCAAAATTTACCTAAATTGAAGGCCATACATCATGAATGGCTCCAATTACATTATTCCATAGGTAATTTTTTATGTATGATATCTGATCCTTGAGAGTTAATTATTTTTGTAACTTCTTTACCTCTTCACTCAATCTGTTGGCATTTTGTTCATGTATTTTAGCATTTATCTGAGTTGATTTATTTGTCTTTTCAAGATTTTCAATCATCTTTGTCAACCTGTTAATTTCATTTGTCTTCAAAGACATCTCTTCCATTGCTTTTACTATCTTATTGGCATCATTTGTAGGCTGTACTACTGGGGTAGATGATTCAGTGGCTGATGTAGTGGAAGAAGTCACTGGCATTGCAATAACCAGTGGTTCTTTGGGTGCCAAATTTTCTCCTAAAGTTGAAGGCACTGCTGCAGTGATGACTGGGATGACTGTAGGGATCACTGGTTCTTTTACTGTCTCCTTTTCTTGGACAAGTTGGTCCATCTGTACTTCCATTTCCTTAATCTGAGTTGTCAATTGAAGAATTAAACTCATCATTTCATCTTTTCCCTTCTGTTCCTGTAAGACTTCCTTTGTCTGAGGATGCTCACTTTGAGGAAGTTTGAGCCATTTCCTCAAGGTTGCTATATCCTCATTTTTCTTTTTTACCAATGCTTCTGTTGCTTTGATGTTTGTAGGATCATATCCTACATGCAATACTAATTATTCTAAGGCTTTATCCTTATATCTTTTGCATATAATGCAGCTTTATCCATCTTCATTTGATCTTGCATATTAGAGATGGTGTTTTGAAGCTTATGAGCACTCATAGATTTTGTTGTAACTGTGGAATATAACATCTCTGAGGTTTTCCTGTGAAACTCTATTTGATCTAATTCATGTATTTTGTCTGTAGCTACTTCTAGATCAACTTTCTTGTAGTCAGCAACTGTCTTTGGCACTGATACTGTGGGCTGTAACACTGACATAATCAATTTTTTACTTGACTAACCAAATGATGATAGGAGTCTATTTTGATTACCTCGCTTTTGTTTCAAAAACTGAGAGTAAATTTCAATTTTGATTTCCTCATTCTTCAACTTGATTTGCTTGTATTTCTCCTTAATATCCAAATCCTTTTCCTCAGCTGAATGTGAGGAAGACGCCTCCATACTTTGCTGCCTTTCCATCATCTGTGTATCTTCATTATTCAGTTGTTCTTCATTTTGATTTGG
Source organism: Pinus albicaulis (assembly GCA_034641835.2). NCBI lineage: Eukaryota > Viridiplantae > Streptophyta > Pinopsida > Pinales > Pinaceae > Pinus > Pinus albicaulis. Next base: position 1,214,513,827 of record CM076572.1, on the reverse strand, counting down.
CTCATTGATAACTATAGTAGCTACATTTGTCTCTGGCAAACTTGTGTTGGTATTAAGGGCTCTGTTTCTTCAACATCTATTGTCACTTTACCTTTACCTGCTGTATCTAATTTTGGCCTTTTGTTGTAAATGATCTTGAACTTTGTTTCTATTGTAGTCTTTGCCACATATTCTCCTTCTTCTCTTATTCTTTTGATGGATTTCTTTGGTTGATTTTCAGTCTCTAAGGTATGACTAGTATTACCTTTGCTTACTGCATCTATTAATGTGCTTTCAATCCATTCAAGCTGATTGGAAAAATTTTCTATTTTTGTTTTAGCTTCATGTATAAAGGGTGTTAGTTTTCATTTTACCCTCAGCTTGATCAAGATCCCTTATGGATCATAGTTCCAAGGGAAAATTTCTTCAAATTTATATTCCAATAGTTGATTTGCTGCTTCCTTTTCTGCATCCTTGTGATTGCATATGTATGGCCCAATTTGATTTTTAAGTTTGAATTGGGTCTTCTTCTTGGCTGCCATGAATTTGATTGAATCAAAATTTAGGATCTGCCTAATATACTCCAAGGCAAAGATCCTCATTGGAGGATGTTTGGGTAACTTGTAAGGCAACAAGTTCGTCCCAAAAACTCCGATTTAAGTATATTTCTCATATAAATACCAATCACCAACCTTACTCTGCTTTGATAACTGCAATATTTTCTTCATTTCTTCACTTATTCTAGGCTGCTCTGTTTTGGTCAACATGGTGATCACTAGATGTAAAAATGACTCTGAAAACTTTGAATAACTGAAATCTGTACTTTCTTTTCTAAGTGTGGATGTCCAAAAAATGACAAATAGAGGTTTTCCCTCTATGTCCAGCTTTTGAAGTGAAATTGAAAAGCTATCTGATTGGAAGTAAAGAAACATGTGGAAAAGATAAGAGGTATATCTGAATACTCCTTCAAGCTGTAAATTAGTCAATTGATAGTGAATACTATCAACAATGAAACCAACATAATCAAAGATAACTGAAGGTGGTTGACTTGGAGAAAAGGTGGACAAGAATCCCAAGATAGACTCATCAGTGTGCTCATCAGTGAAATACCCAAGGATGAAGGAAATCATGGAGATTACATGCCTTGAACCTTCAGGGAATTTAGAAGTTGAATATGGAGGATTTAACTTGGGAATTTCAACATGCAGAGGCATAAAAGTTTGAAAAATCATCAACCTCTTAGGAAAATCTAGGCCAATGTATAGCTTGGTGAGGGCCTCAATAGACAAAGGGACTGCTTGGGGGTCTGGTTGAAGCCACAACATTTGGTTAATTGAATCTGCAGTGATGGTAAATAGAACTTCTTTACTGGAATTCACAATAGCTCTTTGTTCAGGAATATAGTATTGGTGACATAATCTAATAATTTCCTGACAGGGGTGAGTCAATGGGACAACATACTTGGGTAAATTGGATTCCCAAATATGGATTTCTTCTTGATCATCTAAAGACTTCTCAAAGCACTAGTTATGGATATCTAACAGATTGAATTCAACTATGGGATCAACTATATATAATCAATATTAGCTAGAGGAATGTGTTCAATATCAACAACTGGGGGTTGTAATGGTTTGACAAAAATTGCAGTATTTGGAGTCATAGCAGGGGTAGGTTTAGGTGCTTTAGAACCTCCAAGCTTGCTTGCACTCTATTTTTTAGGCATCTTGATCTGCTTCTGCAAGTTTAAACAGTTTGCAGAGGCAATTTTACTATAGCAGAGGTTTAATTGGGCAAATTTGGCAAAATAGAGTCTCTTTTTGGGTTTTTTGCTCCATTAGGTTTATCAAAGAAGTTTTGAGGCTTTAAAACTGGTCTAAAACATAAAACAGGGGTTTTCTGAGTTTCTTGACTGAGAAATGGGGCTAAAACTCTGTTGAAAAGGGTTACAGAGGGTTCAACGTACCTGCAAAGGTTTTCTGGCCTTTTAGAGCTTGAAATGGATCATTAAACTGTGAAAAATTTGATAAATTTCCTTGAAATAATGCTTAGCAGACAAATAGGGTTTCTGGGAAAATTTTTCCAAAGTTTAGCCTGTTTTTGGCACTTTTTAGGCAACTTAATTAATTAATTTCTTAACTTAAAATGTTTTTCTTTCTTTAAAAATGGTTTTCCAACTTGATTACAGGTTCAATTTTGAGAAAAATACCTGGTATGATGTAGGTATCGGCTTCTGAAGGGTTTCTGAGGTTATGGTTGAGTTGATTGTTACAGTTGCTTATTTGGAGCAAGGCACAACTTCTCAGCAGTCTTCAAAGGCGTACTTTGGTAAATTTCAGAGGTTTTGGGCATAAAAATGGCAACAAGGGTCTTTTAACAGGGTTTTTATAGTTGGGAGAGGCAATGCAGTGGGTTTAAATGCGCAAATAAACGGATAAATGCCTTACCAAAGGTTTTATTAAAACATTACAGTTGCATTGAATGCAGGTCTTATCAGGAGAGTGGTTTCGGAATTTCAAAGGGATAGGAAACCAGTGGTTATCACAAAGGTTTCTGGTGGTAAGCAGTTTTAAACTAAACCCACGCGATCCAATGGCTGAAGGGCACGTGGAGGAGAGAGGAATGGGCGAAACCACCCATTTCGCGCGGCTTTGGCATTTGGGCGGTCTTGCATCTTTTCTATGCAATATCGACTGTCAACTGTTAGATCTGAGATTTGGATGCGAACGGTCGAGATCATTTCGGGAGCTGCTTTGAAATGAGATGGTGGGACCAGGCTTTTTATTATATAAATGGATGGGTGAAAATACTTTTTAAACCTTTATGATATATATGAGGGGTAAAGGTTTAATTTATACATAGCAGAAAGAGCTTTAACTTTTATAAAAGTGTATTTTAATAAAGGTTAAGCCTTAAGGTTTGTATAATATGGCGAGGGAAAAAATATAATACATTCAAAATATTTATAAAATGTTTTTAATGAAACATATGCGGGGCGGGTTTTAGTTTATTATATAGTTTTTAAACATTTTCAATAGTTTAAAGACCACAGGGGCGGGGTATTTGAATAACGATAGTTTTTGGACCAAAGGGATTATAGTTTGGGATTTTTTATTTGCGCACATGAGAATAATAGACTTTGGTCTTAAACATTAAAATAGTGGGTTTTTGGGGTATTTTAAATAATAATAAGGGAATTAATAAATATGGGAGGATACTCCTTAGGGATTTAATAAAAATATGTTAAAGGTTAATATGAAAGGGTAGTAAAATGTAATATAAACACATTTTTATCTCCAAGTATATTGTATATGCTAGACAAAGTAAAGGAGCATTGTCTTTTTTAATATTTTACATTTTAACTTAGGACAAATTGTATTTTTTGGGTTTTATGAATGCTTTTTGAAGGGATGAAGTTAATTATTTTAGGGTTACAATTTTACTAATTAAGAATGTGTTTTTACTTAGGAAAAAGGGGTTTTAATTTATGATTGAAGGGTTAATGATGATAAATGTGGGTTTAACATAAGAACTCAATATTTCGAACTAGCTAGTCATCGAGCCTTGGGTCCAGTCGCAACAAAAGTCAGAGAAATGCTCTAAGCTTGTTTGGCTGATAACTTAGAATACTGAATACTTATATGGGAGGGGAAATTAGTTATTCTGCCCGATGATGTTTTATTTACAAGATTGCTCCACTGCTTTCTACCTACCCAACTTTATTTCTAACATTTTTTCTTCATTTTGCAGGTGCATTTAGACTTGCAACCTTAAAACATTTTCTTTCAAAGCATAAAAACTATCTAAACTGTTGAGCTCCTCATTATTCTCTACCTATCTACTGATTTGTCAAGTTTAAACTTTTTGACAAATCCTTATTCACTATCTAAAACATGAAATTGAAAACATGAAAAGTTATTGACACTCTGCACATAATCATTATTCTTGCAGTAAAAGTAAAAGTAGTGGCATTGGACTTGCTCACTTTGTCTTATTTCTTTTCTTTTGGGGTTTACATTTTTTAAAGTCCTTTGATTTTTCTTTTAGGACTTTTTACCCTCTTTTTATTTTTATTTTTTCATTTTTTCAAAATATGGAAAAAAAGCAAGGTATGTACATATTTACAAGACTATCAAAGTCAATTCAAAATTCATGAACCCTATTATTATAGGACCCTAACACCTCCCTCTATAAAGTCCTCTCTCTAGTCCTTCCTATCTCTCCCTTTCTCTCTTACCTCCCTCTCTCTTTAGCCATCTCTCTCTCCCTTTATCTCTTACCCCCCTCTCTCTTTCGCAATCTCTGTCTCCTCTATTCCTATCGCTATCTCCCTCCCCCTCTCCTTCTCTCTCTCCCTCCTCCATATTTGTGTCTCCCTCTCTCTCTCTCTTCATTCCTCCTCTCCCCTTTCCTTTAGTTTATCTCCATCTCTCCCTTGTCAATCCCCCTATATCTCCACCTCTATCACTCTATATCTTTGTTCTTCCCTCCCATATATATCTAGAGTTAATATATATCATGATACATTTATAAATATTATAATATAATAAATTTAATATTGTATTAATAGAAAGTTATTAAATTTAATAATATTAATATTATAATATATTAATATGAGTATTAAATTTAACAACAACAACAACAACAATAATAATAATAATAATAATAATAATCTTTTAATATTATATTAGGGTTAATAATGTTTTTTTTGGCATGGTATTAATAATAATTTAGCCCATGGTATTTAGACCATAGGCTTCACCTAAATAAAACCTATTTTTTGAGTGTTCATAAATATAAAGCAGATTATGGAGTAGATATGAAAAGAGGTTTTATTTACTTACCATACCTATGGTTTATTTATATTTTTATCTATTTACCATACCTCTTTTATTTACTATAGTATTTGCCCCATAGGCTTGTTATGTAATTAGATTTTTATTTATAATCATATTTGATATATTTTTATTTATTTACCTTACCTCTTTATACCTCTTTTATATTTATTTATTTACCATACCTTTTTATACCTCGTTATACCTATTTTATATTTATTTATTTATCATACCTCTTTATAACTTTTTGTATTTATTTATTTACCATACTTCTTTTATAAATATGGTATTTGGCCCATGGTATTTAGCCCATGGTATCAATATTAATTTGTCCTATGGTATTAGTCCTATAGGCTTCATCTAATTAAAACCTAGATTTTTGAGTTTTTTTAAATATAAAAAGGTTTATGGAGTAAATATAAAAATAAGTTTTTATTTATTTACCATACATCTAGTTTACATATATTTTTATTTATTTATCATAGCTTTGGAGTAAATATAAAAATAGGTTTTATTTATTTACCATACCTCGGTTTATTTAAAATTTTATTTATTTAAATTTTGAAATATTGCAATTTTGATAGGGAATATTTACATCTTTAAAGATTTTAATTTATCCATACAACATGGGTTTATTTTACAAATATTTAATTAAAATAAATATTAAAATATTTTGGATTTTGATTGTTTGTATTGAATTAAATCTTTTCCTTTGATTTAGGAAATGGTATTGACTTCAGTAAAGAGTAAAATGTTTAAAATTTTACTTGGAAATTCAATGTGGTAATTTTTTTTTGTTAAAGGTAAATTTATGATCCATTCAAATTCACGTATATAATAAAGCAATTATTAAATGAGTGAGATAATTTCTATCCATTCAAATTATATAAATAATACATAGTTGTATTTTAGTAATTAATCTTAATCCATTAATAAATTAAAAAAGTTATATATAATCTAAATATTTAAGTTATATAAAATTAAATATTAGGTTAATACTTTGACCGACATTAGCAAAAATAAAATTTATTATTTTTTTGAGAACCTGAACAACCTTCACCCTCTTCTCACTTAGTTCCATAATTCCCTATGCAAAGTTATAGCCAAAAACACCCACTCAAACTCTTGTTCAACTCCTCATAAACCGTAACCCTCGAAGCATAAGAGGGAATATTTTAGTGATTTCATGGAAATATCTATCATTTCCTTTTCCTCTATGATAAATTCAATTTCATTCACATTTAATTTTGCATTGTTTATTTACATTTTTTCCATAATTAACCCAAGCTCACACTTGAGCTTCAATAGCCACCAACACAAATCCTGGCTCGTCCTAGCTGCATGTGGACATCCACACTCACTTGTGCTGTCACCGCACAATCCCAAGCCACTTTTGAATGATGAATTGCAGGCTGTGCCTCTATTCTATTATACTATTCCTCTATGGGCGTCCCTGCCATCTGCTCGCAAAACCTATGTCCTTTCTTCTTCCGTGGGCATCCCAACCTACTTTGCTCATAAGACCCCATTCTCTCTCCTTCTCCACTCTACTCTATCTACTGCAGCATGCATCCATCTCTCTGATTCTCTCCCTTCTTCCACTTTCCATGTCCACTGCATTTGCTAAGATTCTCTGCATGATGTCACTTTGCGGTGCTGTTGGATTCCTTTGTTTCTGCTGGGTTAGAGTTTCCAACTGTCAAGTTTTGTCTCTCTCATGTACCTTCTGTTGTTCTAGGGCATCTGAAAAATGTAGTATGCAAACTGGTTTGATCAGGAACAACTAACGAAACTGGTGGGGGTCTTAATAAAGAATGCACATATATTTTTCCCACATTTCATTTCCGTGCTACAGGTTCTACGAGAGCCGAAAAACATAAGATAGAACAATGAAAATAACATGAAATAACCAGGTCTGGAACAAAATTTAAAAAAATGTAGTACAAATTTACAGGTTCTCTTCATTTTTGACAGTGAATCCCCCGAAACAATTCGTTTTCCTTGGTTACAAACGGATCTGAACCAGAATGGTTGTGCTTTGAACAATAATGGAACAACCCCAATATTCCCGAACAAGAGAACTGCATGTTCCAACCATCAAGCACACTTGGTGGAGTTTAAATGTCCACTAATCTCCTCGGGAACCTTAACTTCTTATGCAAATCAGATGAACGCATGCCTCATCATGCCATCATGATGGAGCGACTGTCATCCTGTCGTGTCTCATGGTCAGGTCGTGGGACTAGAATCACGACTATCACGACCACCTTTACTCCTACGACTTCCTTTGTAAACTTCATTTTACACCTGTGCTGGTGCCTTGTCGGTCATGACGATGGGTTGACAAACTATTCAATAGTGGAACCCTAATTTGAGAATGAAGTGTCATCCTCTGTTTCCTCCGCTTGCCACTTCGCGGTCTTGCGCAATACTGGGAGTCTGCTCCTTTGGGGGCTGGTACCTCTAGAAGTCGAGTTCATGATCCTGAACCAACAAACATATTTCCTGACTAAAGGAATAAATCCCATTGGTGTAGCGGAGCAAGTCCATAATGTATGCGTACTCCATTCCATTTTCTTTTAACCACGTGCAATTGTTTGTACTGACTTCAGTAAGTTTATTCTGTATATCTGGGGTTTAAAGATCCCTTTGACCAGATTATTTCCACCCCTCATGATGATTTTAGTGCAGCCTCTGATGGGTCACATACTCTCACTCCACTGGTCAAGACTCCGATACCACCCATCTTGAGCATGGAGGTTGCAAATGCTTTGAAGAAGGCACACTCATCCTTCACGAATCTCTTCACAATGGCCCATGTTCGATCATTCTACAAGGGAAATGCCTAGTCGTATTCTATAAGAGAAGGGAGGTGGGATTTGAATGAACTACAATCATTATTGAAGATAACAGTCAGGCTCTCTATCGCTACTGTCAAGGAGGCCATATTTTGAAAGAAGCCTCTGACTGCGAGTCCACCTAGTGTACAATAAGAACCCAAAAAATTTCCCGCCACGAGGTCAATGATTTTGTATTCTTTTTAGGTTGCACGCTGGCCAGGCTCACAACCCCCTTCCGATCACAAATTCGTTCACTTGGGCTTCTCTCCACCGCTGTTGCCACCCGGTTGGAGTGGGGAACCAAGCTCTTCCCGGTTGGTGCATTTGTTGGCGCACGCTCTTGGCCGAGAGGGCCGCCAAAAATAAAATAAAAATTCAAATGAAGAAACAAATACGTAACAGCAAAAATAACCACCCTATGACATTTCCCAAATTGTTGTACATAAGATCCTGCTGCTGCAATTAAAGAACAACACCCTACACAACAAACAAACTGTTATTCATAAAAGCATAAAAGCATAAACCAAACATGTTGGAGTTAATGCTTACATTCCATATTTGAGAAGTTGGTTTGATGGTTGAGAAATTCTCTCAACCTCTCTCTGTCTAATTTAAGAATAAGTTGGATTTCAGAAACTCTATTTAATAGAGTAATCTAAATGTAAATCTGTGTGTGAGTGTGTTTGCACATACACCATTTGTGCATAATATATTACTATGTTTCTGTAATTGTGTCATTTTAGCCATTTCTTTCGTGGTATCGGAGCACAGGATCAAAGGCCAGTGTCTTGTGAGTCTAAGTGCTTGGAGAGTGCAAATTAATTTCCTGTGTTGTGTATAGCATGGAGCTTAAAAGAACAAAAAGGCCTTAGCATGGAAGGCGGTAGCGTTAAATTGTTGTCTGTGCGAGTGGAGATCCGGCACTCGGAGACCAGATTGGACGACCAGTCGATCATCCCTTTCGATGAATTCGAATTCACGCAGCAGAGAAAGTGAAGATTGGATGTCTTTGGCGTTGGACAGATAACTCCAGCGACCATATGTAACAACTGAAGCGCGTGGGATTCGGATGCTTCGTCATGATAACACGGATAGTGATGACGACAGCCCATAGTATTCGCCTATATCTTCAGGAAAAATATTTCTACATCCCTGTGGCAGCGGGATTTCTGTCCAAACTCCGTCAGCGATATTGAAGGCTACCACGAGATTCCAGCTGCGATTTATGGTACACACCCAATAAAACTTTCCTTTATACTAAATACCCTTTCCAGAAGGCCGAATATGGTTGGGGACCATCAAGGAAACTTGAGTCCATGCACAGGACTCTGAATCATAAATAGACATCACAATTACGTTATTATCGTGTTGCCTCGTGTAATCCTCATAATCACCCAGCACAACAGTGCAACATATTGTGGAACAATCGAAAGCCAATCCACTTATCCGCCAGTCAAAATTAGATGTTGCAGGGGGGGGGGCAGTTGTTTCCAATTCTTGGTACCAGGAATGCCTACAGAAATAACCGAATTTCTACGAATACAGATGATGCTCTTACAAGTACCCACAAGGCTCTGACGGGTCAAAGGAAGTTTGTGGATCTCTGAACTGTGTCCTTCGATAACCCAATAATCCACGAGGCAAAAAGATTCTGAAAATAATTCTCTGTAGGCTGCATATCGTTCTTTAAGCTCGATACAGTTTTTTCTGGTCAGCAAGGTACTGTATCTGGTCAGCAAGGTCACGGTATCAAGTCACTTTTGGAAGCTTGTTTTTTTGTTCTACGCAATTCTAAGGCTGCATTATGTGGGAACTAGATATGTGTCTTTTTTTGGGAATAGCTTGTGTGTTTTATTCTACTTATTGAATTTTAAAATCAGATAAAAAGGTCATTTTGTAATACTGATTCTAGATACATTTTGTATCTAGATGGCTTTTCTAGATAACTGGCGAGTACAGCGGTTGGCACCCATGTATCTCGGTGGATGGGAGCTCGTCCATAGAATGACTAGTGGTTCAGCAATTGCAAAATGTAATCAATTGTTTTTTGAAGAAATCAAGTGGCAGTAAGGCTCAATATGGATGGTTGTCCAGATAGCATGGCAGTTGCGGATCTAGGGAAGGATCCCTCGTTAGTGGTAGACGTGGAAGTGGTCTCCTAATGAGGTTATGCGACAGATTGGGATGCTGTCTAGTAATTGACTTCGGGAGGTCCTTGATTCGGGAGTTGAGTAAGCGAACTCGGGAATCAAACTTGCCAACTACACCTTTCTGAGGGTTATGAGGCAACTTGATGGAGCATCTACTGATAGGCTTGATTATTTTGTTATTTTTATGTAATGTAATCATGAAGGGGGGATGTTGGAGTTAATGCTTACATTCCATATTTGAGAAGTTGGTTTGATGGTTGAGAAATTCTCTCAACCTCTCTCTGTCTAATTTAGGAATAAGTTGGATCTCAGAAACTCTATTTAATAGAGTAATCTAAATGTAAATCTGTGTGTGAGTGTGTTTGCACATACACCATTTGTGCATAATATATTACTATGTTTTTGTAATTGTGTCATTTTAGCCATTTCTTTCAAAACAACCAACTAGAATCCAAATTTTCCATTAACGCAAACATGAATTTACATCATAAGAAGCCCTCCCTACTGGCTACGTAGCCTTCACCCTCTTCTCACATAGTTCCCAAAAGCCCTATGTAGAGTTATAGCCAAAAACACCCACTCAAACTCTTGTTCAACTCCTCAAAAACCCCTAACCCTAGAAGTATGAGACAGAATATTTTATTGATTTCACTGAAATATCTATAACTGCCTTTACCTCCACGGTAATTCAATTTCATTCACATTTGATTTTGCATTGTTCATTTACATTTACATTAAATTTACATAATTAAGCCAAGTTCACACTCGGGCTTCAATGAGGAACAACAAAAACAAGGGGAAGAAAGATAACAATGGAAACAACAAAAAAGAGAAGATACTCAATAAAACAACAAACCAAACAATCTAGAAAAGAAAGAATCACAAAGGGAAGAAAGAGAATAGTAAAAACTACGAGACATTAAATATGGTGAATGAAGAAGGGGAAATTCCACAAAATAACTTATTCTTGCAAGAAAAAGATAAAAAATTGGAGTGAGATCTAGATCGAGAAAGAATCCATGAAAACACAAAAAACCGCAAACACCAAAAACCGTGGAATTTTCTATAGAGGAGGAAGAATTCCTCTTCCCTAAAAACACCATAATGGGGATGTCTTTTTTTAGTTCGATAGATGAGAAATTTGAGGCGGAGAAGGAAAAACACCATAATGGGGATGTCTTTTTTTAGTTCGATAGATGAGAAATTTGAGGCGGAGAAGGAAAAATAACTAGAGAGGCTCCAACAAAGAGAGGTTGAAAGCCTAACAAAGAGGTGATATTGGAAAAGATGAGAAAAGATAAAGGAAATGGGCACTCAGTTAATTCTAGATCCAAAACTCAAATGATATAGAAACACTATAAAAGGAGGAAACTTTATCCCTTGGACAAGGGAAACTCATACAAGTAATAAGTAATGAAGATTCTCTTCTAGAATTGCAAGGGAATAGGGTTATAAAAAAGAATGGAGGAGGTGAGGTCATTTATCAAGAAAGAACAACCCTTATTTCTCCCGTTCTATGAGACAAAAAGGGGGATCAAGAGGTCCTTCAAAAGCAACATAAGATTTGGAATTGTAGTGGGATTATTTCTGTTCATTTAAGAGGAGCCTTACGCAATGTGTCCACCCTATGGAATCAATCATCGCATAGGTTGCTTAATTGCATATTTGGAGGAGATTTTACTATACATTAGTGGGAAAAGAAAGGGGATCTCGAGTTAGAGATCCGTTTCAAGAAAATTTGGAAGACCTCATCCAAAAAATAAATTTGTTGGACATAAACCTTCCTCCAACAAATTTACTTGGAGCAACATATATGGATTGGGCCATATTGCTGCTTGTTTAGATAGATTATTAATAGCAAAATCATTCTTCTCTAAGAATATATTGTAATTGTTCTTGAATCCTTCCTTGGAATAATTCAAATAAAAAATCAATTGTTCTTGAAATCACTGAAAATATTGACTTTGGTCCCTTTCCCTTTTGTTATTGTCCAATCTAGGAAAAAACGACGGGTTTCAGTGATCCAGTAAAGGAAGTTTGGAGTGAATGGGTAATTGGAAACCTAGTGAAGATATGGGAAAAAAATATTAAGTGGTTAAAAAGCGCATTAAAAAATTAGGCTCGCGAACAACAAACATAGAGACAATTGATGACACAAGCACATAAAAAGGGAATGGAATTTATACAATCCAAAATATAGGATGGCCCTATGAAAATTGACTTACTTAAGGAAGAAAGGGAAGAATTTGTATCTTATCATAAAGCATTAAAAGAGGGAGAGGAAATTTGGTGTTTAAAGTCTAAAAGTATTTGGTTAAAAGTAGGAGATATGAATACAAAATTGTTTCATAAATAGACAAAGAACCAACTTTGGAAAAATAACATCAAAGAGATAACAATAAGAGGTACTAAAATCCGAGAGTTTGCTTAACTCATAGGGGCTTCACTATGTAATCAATACCATACCACGTGGGTTCATATTGGGGGATATATAATGAGGAAAAAATGACATAATATATTGGGGGATATATAGGGGATAAAGGGTTTTTATATTGGCAGGTATAAAAAATGGAGCTCAAAGTTAATGAAAAAATATAAAGGAGTATAACAAATTTTAATCAAAACATGGATACCTACAATATATAGTGAATGTAGGGGATTTTTAAATTGGGACGGTGTATTGGGTTTATATTGGTAAGGGGTTAAATATTGTGATTTTTAGGGGTATTTTCCAATATGTACTCAAATTAAGGGTATTGTTTAATATGCTTTGATCGCATGTGATATTTTAGAGGTTTATTGAGTGAAGACCCTGTGGCTCAACTCAAGGAGGAGATGGTCCATCACTTTAGGGGTTTATACAATGACACATTCCGAGGTAGCTCTGAAGAAAAATTATTAACGTTGGAACAAATAATAGAATCTGTATCACAAGAGGATAGCCTTGATTTGATAAATGAGCCCACCGAAGAGGAAATTTGTCATGCAATATTCTCCTTCAACTCGGACAAAGCTCCAGGACCAGATGAATTTTCTGTCCACTTTTATCATCATTTTTGGGAGGTAATAATTTGATTTTTATAGAATGGCGGGTTACACTTTTAAGAATAATTGCATAGGGGGTGGAATTAACTCTTATTTTTTAGCGTTGATTCTAAAATAATTAAACTTCGTTTTTTTTCAAGATTCAGGACCATTTCAGTTTGCAATGTTTCATATAAAGTGATTTTTAAGATTTTGCCTAGAATATTTAAGCCCTTCTGCCAAAAATAATATCCGCAAATCAAGGAGGTTTTTTGCATCATATGCAAACATTTGATAACATCATCCTTGTTCAAGAGGCTATCAATTCCAATCAAAATTGGGGAGACAAAGGCATAATTGTCAAACTTGACATGGAAAATGCCTTTGACAAAGTGAGTCATGAATTCTTATTTAAGGTGATGAAAAAATTTAGATTTGATGCTAAATTCATTCATTGGGTTTCTCTTTGGATTTCCCCCTGGTTAATGGGAGAACGGTTGGGTTTTTCCATGACTCGCAAGGGCTTCACCAAGGCTACCCCTTATGTCACTTCTGTTATATCATTATGGTGGATTCCTTCAGCCAATATTTCGAATTTGAAAGAAGATGTGAGCAACTCCCAGGAATCAAGTTTGTCGAGGTATCAAGGGCATTAATCACTCTCAATTTTCTAATGATATACTTTTGATGGGTAGAGCTTCCTCAATAAGATTTAAAATGGTTTTGGATAATTTTCTTGAAGCTCTGGGAGGTCAATCAAACTATGGGAAATATGAAATTTATACATGGAATATTTCATTTAGAATGCAAATACAAATTGGAAGAATAATGGGCTTTCAATCAATGGAAACATGGAAGGAACTTAAGTATTTAGGCATTCCTATTTTCCTGAAATCACACTCAACCAAAGCTTGGGAATGTGTTCTTTCAAAATTAAAAGGAAAATTCATTGTCTAAGGGGATAAATGGCTCAATCTTATAGGGTGTGTTGTTCTGATCAAAGTAGTCATCTCTGCTTTACAAATTTATCAATTCTCAATGATTCTTGTTCCACAAAGCATTCTCTCTGCTTTTACAAAATAAGTTCACAAGTTTTATGGGAAGGAGGAAAAACAAGTACAAATAGATTCCATTAGGTTAAATGGGCTAATGTGAAGCATCCTAAAAATCATGGAGGGCTTGGCATTAGGTACCCTATGCAAATGAATAAAGCAATAGGGGAGAAACTAGTTTGGAGATTCATCACCTGAGAAGAATACTGGTGGAAGGAAGTTCTAAAGGAAAAATACCTTCAATGAGAAGGAATAAGAAGTTTTGATTCAATTCATGCCTCAATAGGGTGTTTCTCAATTATCAACAACCCCTCTCATTTGTTCAATTCTCTATTGGAAACTAGGAGATGGGGAAAATATAAACTTGTGGAAAACAAGAGCTCATAAATGAGCAGTTAACCACCTGCCACCTGCCACTTGTTGATGAGGTGGAGACAATGAATAACCACCTAAAAGTGGTAGATGGATAAAAATCTCTGAATTTTCTGGATTTTGTCTCATAATTTCTAAGAGAAAAGGAAATAGTAGAGATTGGAGAGAAGAAAAAATATATAGAGGGAATTGCAGGCCTGATTGCTCGGGGGGGAAAAGCAAAGGCTGTGTCAAGGTTGGGAGGAGCCAAGTACTTAATCATTAGTTTTTCCAAAAGAAAGTTTTTCTTCAACTCAATCTTTCTGCCTCTATCTTAGTGTGCAAAATAGATAATATTTTGTTCTGATTTGAGGTTAGTTTTCTGAAATAAAGCAATAGGGGAAAAACTAGTTTGGAGATTCATCACCTAAGAAGAATATTGGTGGAAGGAAGTTCTAAAGGAAAAATACCTTCAATGAGAAGGAATAAGGAGTTTGGATTCAATTCAAGCCTCAAGAGGGTGCTTCTTAATTATTAACAACCCCTCTCATTTGTTCAATTCTCTATTGGAAACTAGGAGATGGGGAAAATATAAACTTGCGGATTGTTAAAATAATGGATCAACAACTACTGGAATGTTTTTTAGAAGTTTCTTCCTATAAGAGAATTCTTATGTGATCAAAGAAAATTCACCCTAGTTGATATTTCTAGCTGGGACAAGGAAAGTAATTGAACTTGAGATAACCTTAGAAATATTCCACAAAATATTCAACACTTGGCCTTCAAGCTTTGTGTTCGACTAGTGGTGTGATATCCTTCAACTTGAAGATATTTTTTTAATTATATGTATGTATGTTTAAATTTGGGCTTAGTATTATACATTTAGGTGACAAACATATACTTAATTATCAGTATTTTACTTATAATAACTGATGTATAACTGTTATTTAAAAGCTACATTAATTTTTATTTTATGAATATAAGAAAAGAGTTGGGAAATTAATGACTGAACTATAGAGGGCTGAAAGAGGAAAACAACTGAGATTGTTTTGTTAGAAATTAATTATCTTTCAATAAGACTTAGCCATCTAATCTAGGTGATTAGATTTAATATTGGAAATTATGTATTGGCCAATTTATTGTTTCCTAGAAGACATGAAGTTGTCTCTAAAAGTGGGAAACAAGAGCTCATAAATGAGCAGTTAACCACCTGCCCCTGATGATGAGGTGGAGACAATTAACAACTACCTAAAAGTGGTAGATGGATAAAAATCTCTGAATTTTCTGGCTTTTGTCTCATAATTTATGAGAGAAAAGGAAATAGTAGAGATTGAAGAGAAGAAAAAATATACGGAAGGAATTGCATGCCTGATTGCTCGGAGAGCAAGCAGCGGCTGTGTCAAGGTTGGGAGGAGCCAAGTACTTAATCATTAGTTTTTCCAAAAAAAAACTTTTCTTCAAATCAATATTTCTGCCTCTATGTTAGTGTGCACATGAAATAATATTTTGTTTTGATTCGAAGTTAGTTTTCTGAAATAAAATAAAAGAGCAATTTGTTATTTTGTGTGAGAATTAGAATCAAATAGTTTATTGTAAGGGGATGTTATTATGGAAGAAAATAGTAAGACAATCATATATTGTGTCTCTTTTAAAATATCAAAGGAAATTTATAACTGGAACTGTAAATCAACTTATGGATAAGAGAGCTAAAAAGACGTGTTATATTAAAAAAAACATACAAAAATTATGTGGCGAGAAAAACATAGCTCACATATATAAGTATTTACAGACTTTGAAACATAAAACTCAATAGTAATGTAGCAGAAATATAGTCAAATGGATAGAGATTTATTTCGTTACAAACTCTATTTTCTCTGTGTAGTTTCAGAATTACGTAGATAGTTGAAAACACACATCAAAATTTTCCATATCAAAACTATTCGACTATTACTTTATTGTTGCTGTAATAAAAATCGTTAGTGTCGAATTTCTGAAGACTATATATATATATATATATATATATATATATATATATATATATATATATAATTTTGCTATGAAAATTTTAAATAGTCTTATAGGTGAAGCATATTGTATAACCTCAAATGGAAATTATGTTTCATAGATAACAATAAGGTTCGGTACTAAATATTTGCCCTTTACAGAGGAGCCTTTTACGAAAACATCATAGACTTACAGTAACTAGTTATCAGTTTGGTAAAATATTAATTATTATGCAACATAAAAACGAAATATATAACAACAGAAGTTGTCCCTTATGTATTTGCAATCTCATTGCTCAAGGTAATCCAAAAGGAAAACTGAGTAACATTCTGCCAACCTGGAAGGAAAAATGGACTCTGTGCCACTAAATCTCCGAGTGGTCCATAAGCATTGTTGAAATTCAAGGAAAGCAAAGTTATAATTACATGAAACATTTCACAGCAAGATGTAATGGATATTTTGGATACAGTCGTAGCTAACAATATAGAACTATGAATGATATTAACAGAGGAAAGAGGCATTAACTCATATAGCAAATGATAGCACTCAGAGTCACTCTCACACAGAAAAAGATAAAATTTAAATTAATACCAAAGAGGAAAATATATGCCTACAATATTTAAATGAATAAGGACTTAACAATATATCACAAGGGTCGTAGCCATCAAACAAGCTATTTATATGATACAAAGACAAAGTTACTATTAATTAATCAGAGTCCGATTCGTGAATATATGCACAAGGAGGAAAAATGTTTTCTTAAAAAAAAAATACCAGTCACAATAGAGCTTTCTTGCGAGACGTTCTGGTAAATGTATGCATAGTAGACCAATATAACACAAATTTAACTTGTGTGAAACTAAAATGAAGGAGGATTGAATATAACTGACTGTAGCCATCACTGACAGAAAAATATTGCATCCATACATAAACATGGCATAAATGCATCTCATGTGAGGAAAAATTACAAAACAAACGAGAATATTATCCTCCAGTCGGAAGGTATGATTTTCCTCTATGTTTAGAAAACAAAACCCTAGTGTTGCATATAGGAAGAATTCCTTGAAACCCTAAGGGACCTTTTATAAGAATAATTGCAAAATTGTATATAAGAATAATTGCAAAATTGTATAGAAGATAATTGCGGCCGAGAGCAATGAGAAATTTTGTTTTCTCATTTCATTCAAGATCCAATAGATAAAGGGCAAATAGATACATATAATGAAGTTCCAAAAACCCCGAGTAAAGATTATTTAACAAAATCCCATTTGGATAAAATATACAAGAGTCTAAAACAACTGAAGAATGTAATTACAAGTTAAGGGCAAAGTAAGTAAACTTTTCGGACTCGTAGAAGGGAAGTTGGTGACAACTTTTCTATGGATAGCTACTTGGCATAGAGTTCTCACTTGGGATAGACTTCAAAGGAAAGGATACAAAGGACCCTCCTTTTGCTTTCTATGTGGTCAAGCATAGGAGACTGCAAACCACATATTCCTTTCACGTCCATTTGCCTCAAAAGTATCGATTATTCTTCTTAATATCTCTAGTAAAGATCGATTTAATTACGCAAGCCTTTTTTTAATGTTGGATCAATGGAAATCAATAAAGTTTAAGAATTGGGGGGTGGATGAGATATAAGTTGTTATTTTGAAGAAACTTAACTTAGATTGAGAAATGATCCTTTTACTCTCTAGACCAAAGTAA
Organism: Pinus albicaulis; assembly: GCA_034641835.2. Taxonomy (NCBI): domain Eukaryota; kingdom Viridiplantae; phylum Streptophyta; class Pinopsida; order Pinales; family Pinaceae; genus Pinus; species Pinus albicaulis. Next base: position 1,214,495,888 of record CM076572.1, on the reverse strand, counting down.
AATGTTCCTTTTGTATCAAATTCTTCTTACCGCCTTCTTCTGAATAAATTTATAAAATTGAACTTTTATGGTGTTTCAAAGGGAAACCTTGGTCTTGTAGGGTTGGGAGGTATTTTATGGGATGTGAATTCTATTCCATTGAGAGCTTTTGCAATGAATTGGGGGTTGGAAAGTAATAACTTGGCATAAGTTTTGGCATTGGAAAATGGTTTGCAACTCACTACTCGGGAGGTTGTAAATTTCTCCAAGTTGATGGTAATTCTCAACTAGTTATACGATGTTTGCAAAATCTCCTAAACATACAACCACCCTCTAACCTTGTAAAGTGTTGGAGATTGGAGTGGGTGGTAAATAACATTAACATCTTGCTAAGTAAATATGAGTATGTGATTGTGAAACATATGTAAAGGGAAGGGAATAAGGTTGCATATTTATTGGCCAATGTGGGTTGCTGAATCAAGGACCTAAATCTTGATGAATCGTGACACCCCATAAATTGGGTTAAAGAACTCCAGACTCTATATCCTTTGATCAAGGAGGACATCTCCTCTCAAGGGTGGTTCCCTAATGGGGGTGTAATATTTGATGGCCATTAATGAGGAATGATGTTATGGGCTCCCACTTGTTTGTTTCTAAACAAGGTGTGGCACAAAGTAGTAATCGAGCTTGGGTTCAGCAACTTACATCCTATTGCTTTAAATACATAAATGCAGCATAACTAGGGTGGCAAAATTTCATGGTGAAGCACAACGGAGGTGAGGAGTCCTCATATTGCTACCTTTGTTTCTTGGCGTAGAGAGTTGGGTGGGATCATGTGCGATGACACTTACTGCATTTGTGATTCGTAGCAGGAATTGTTGCATTAGGTCTATCGGTGGAGTAAATTATGAGGGATTAGGAGTGATTTGACTTTGCTATGTGGTTGATGGTAGCATTTCATGATTTGGTGTTAAAATGGTATCCTCATCAGGAGTTTTAGTTATGTTATTGACTGTGTTGAATCAATGTTATTTGTTTTATTCCCCCACGCTACAAAACTTGGGCCAGTCTTCGAATTGGTGGTGGTTCTTTCCATCTTGGCTCTCCATATTCACGGTTCAACATATATATAATTTCCTTGTCTTGTATTGGTATGTGGTTGTTGGTATCTAGGTAATTTCTCTGTCTAGTACTATGTAATATGCTTGACTTGCGAAAAGTACCAAAAGAGCAAATATGACAACAATGCCATCGAAAAATAACACAGTGAGATGAGAAAAATAGAAATATTTTATTGAGATATGTATAAATACTATTCACTTGCCTCTTCTAGGGGGGCAACATCTAGTAGAGCAGAGCTCAATTACACAACAAAAGATAATAATTTCCTTACTATCTTCAACAATATATAGTTTCTTGAGACTCAAAAACATAACTGCTTGTGGTCCCTTACATATTGCGGGTTAACCACGTTATTTATTAACTATGGCCTATTATAACTAATTGTGGCCCCTTTTTTATAATTCAGGTCAACCACTTACAATGCTTACTTGATTTATTTATTTGACTATCTAATCATGACCCTTGTTAGCACTGTAAATTTTAATAGTGTGATTGCCATTGTATCACTATTTTCAATTTTTTATTATGTCCTAGCCTATGTCGAAGTTTGTGTCATTTCAATAAAGGTCAAAAAAGAGTCCCAAAACCAAAATAATTTTAAGTTTATGGGTGGTATTAGTGTCTTAGGTTCATAAAAGAAGTTAAAGCCACTGTTTTAACTTAGGTTAGTGTTGAAGGCTATTGGTCATTTTGGTAATAAAATTACAGTTGCTCTTTTCGGGATAATAGCTACGTCTGTTTAAGTTCCATTATTAACACAGTCATATAATGGAGGGCAACTATTTCTCCAAATTGAAGGTCACAATACTAACACAGTGAAAAGAGCTGCTATTTCTTCAGGAACCTGTTTCCATTAACGCAGTGAAAAGTGCAGCTATTTCGCTGAAGTTTAGTTATATTACAATACAGAGGTAAAGGCAGCTATTTCTCAGGCATATATGAATTGCAAAGAATATTTTTAGAGAAAGTAACATTCTTGTTTGAAGATCATTGAAGACCTCCTATGTTGTAAACATGATTATTATTTTAAGCAAGATTAATTATTGTTCACCTAGGAGAATTATTATAGGTGAGTGGTTATATTATCAACGCAACTAACCTATATCTACCCTAATAAACTGAAGCAGAGATCATGGTACAAGGTATCAATTATTAAATGATGTTGTGGAGTGTTGTGGAGTGTTATGCGTTATGGGGTGACATGACGCTTGTATTCAAATTATTTCAAATCGTGCCATTACTCCATACCATTATTAGGGGCGCAAAATCAGAGGGTTAAGTTCAATGTTCTCTTGACCGAGGTTCTTTGTGCGACCTACAACTAATAGAAGTCACCTCTTCCAGAAAACAATTTAGCATTTCAAAGGCGGAATACAAGGCTTCGTGTAGGGTTTTGCATCCAGGTTGAATAACTATGTGTTTACAAGGAGCCTAGCTATTGAAAAGTATGGGAAAGGGTGGTAATGTTAACAGGTCCAAGCCAGGAAAAACCAGGTTTTTTGATGCTAGGGCCAAACCTCAATTTAAGTCAGCTGGTTGGTATAAGTTTTTACAAAAGTTTTCTGGAGAAAATGTGGCTTTAGCTCAGAATTTTTCTGAGAGCTTTGATGGGGAAAAGGTCAAGGTCGTGAGCAATACTTTTAAGATCTCTAAAGCCATCATAGCCTAAGCTAATCAAACCTCTGCCAACGGTGAAAGCCGGTTCAAGAGTAAAACACTGCCCACATAAGTAAGTCTCTACCTTAAACCTGAACATGTCAATGTTAAATGGAATCCGACTGCACATATTTCCTGTTTTAAGGCTGAATGGCAACATGTGATCACCACAATGCAACGCTACATTAAACATGAGGGTAGGTTCTCCTCTGTCCACCATTATCAAATGATATTTCTTGCTCATATTTCAGGTGATATACCTATGAAATTGCCCTATTTCCTATACAAATCCTTGTTCAAGATGTCCTTAAAATTGTAGAATATCCCTAACTATCCTTTGCACAACCTATATCATATGGGTTTGAGTAAAATGTTGATTGTATACCACCTTAAAAAGAAGAATACCTCCTGGGATAGGTTTCTAACAGAGGAAGGGTTTGGTAGTATCAACTCTAGGAGAAGGGTAGGGAGGCCCAAGAAACAAGATGCTCATGAAAAAACTAGTGCAACTCCTATGCCAAACAGTCCATAGCCAGACCCTATCTATTCATTAAATTTCTTCCAAGCTGACTCTCCCTCCATGTCAATCAGAAGGAAAACTAGAAGCTCCACTAAGAAAGCTGGAGACCCTATACCTATTCCAACATCACAACTAGTCAATGAAGGCCATATCAACAGTTCACCAGTGATCAGTTCACCTAGGGAACCTAAGACCTTAAGGTCATTCATGGAGGAATATAAAATGAAATTGAAGCAAAGAGATACCATGCCTCCTAAAAAGTCTGTTTCAAAAGGTAGGGAGCATACAACTTCCTCTTCAAGAGGAAAACCTAGGAAAAAGCTCATCATGGTAGAATAACTTCTAGAGGAAGTCAACCCTGGAGTTCTAACTTCTAAGCTTGCTTTTCTTCTAGAGGAAGTCAACCCTGGAACAAAGAGATCAAACCATGTTTCTAAAACAACTCAACAAACTCAACTAAGCAGTGATACTTCTCTCACAAAATCCACTCTCTCACAGGTTTTTCTATCTCTTAAGAAAGGCAAAAATAAAAAGTCAGAGGTTGTCATAGAGGAAGAGCATACTTTAGCTCAACTAGTCTCCTCCATTGGCTCTTCAGTCAAGAAGATGAAGAAGACTGTGATACACTCATACTCCTCTTATGAAGATACCAGTGACACTGAATATACAGAATTAGAGTATGAGGAAGAATAATCTAGTAGATCCATGCATGGAGGTAAAAGGTCTTAGTTCATTCCAAATCCATACATCCAAAGACCTCATACTAGGCCCAAAAATATACTTAGACTAACCAACAAGTTGATTGCTAATCCTGCATTGAGAGATGAGATTATTCATATTGATGAGAGTCCAGAAGATAAAACCAAGAAGAAAAAGACTCAGCCAAAGAGTAAAAAAAAGAGGAAGAGGTCAGACAAGAGAGTGACTAAAGCTGAGGCCATCAGGATTTTTGCCTCTATTTTGGATCTCAGAAGAATGAAGAAATAGGGTTTCCTTTGAAGAAGCTTTTTCATTTTTGGGGTAATTTTCTATTTTTTCGGATATAGCTACTTTTTCAGCAGAGGTAGCTATTATTTTCGAATATTAGCATATGATGAAAATGAGCTGCTTTTTGGTTTATTATCATAATGGTGACATCAAAGCAGGTGAGGTGGAGGGGATTTATGTTGTGATAAATGCTTCTAGGTGTCATTGATCAAGCCCCCTCCTAAATTTCAGGGTTATGTTTTGCACCTTTTTTGGAAAACAACCACATGTCACTTGCTTTTTACACTTTTTGTGGAGGTGGTTGCACCAGAACAAAGGAGTAGTCTCCCAACAGATTGCCACATCATTCAGCCACTTTGAATTGCTAGCCATCATGTTGTTTACTTTATTTATGTTATAGCACTTTGTATTAAAGTTTAAGGATAAGCCTCATCTTTTGTATGAGATTGTAATAACTGTTTGGAACATATTCACACCTTTTGTGGAGATGACAGTATAATTTTTTTTGTATATATGTCACAAAACTCTATGAATAAAAGGTTTGTGGTTTAAGAATCTTTTTCTCATATGATCAGTGTACTTTTCAGTGAATTAAATTAGAAATTTTTTTGAGGACTTATTACCTAATTGATGTGTGTATTGTTAATTTTCACTTGTGTTTCCATATTTTATCTTCTTCATTTGCAATTTGTAATTCCAGATGTTGTTGTATGTTTTTATTAGTCTCTTGATATGTTTATGTGTTTTATCAGCTTTTATTAGTCTCACATAGTGAGCTTTCTTGGTGAAATAAACATAATGACAGTGTAAAGAGCATCACTTATGACAATTACCTTCCATGATATTTGAGTAAGAATATTGTAAGTCTATACATAGCCTTCTCTTGTTGAAATATTGTCAAATTGCTCCTTGTGTTATTTTCTACCAAAAGTAGTGGATTTATGCCTTGCAAACCTGCTGTCTCTTCTTCCATTGCACAATATCTTCTCTTTAAAGGCTACAAACTTATCTTTTTTCTGCCATATCAGGATTCAATACCCTCGTTAGTGTGACAATGAAATTGACTAAAATCCCTTTTCAGTGATTGAGGGTCTAAGCCACCTACAAATCTTATAATCCAAATCATTAAATTTCCTTAGAGCTTAGGATGTGACTCGTCAAGCACTTGAAGCAATCCAAGTGTTTATTCCAACGCTAACATATTTTGGTGCGTCTGTTGGGAGACGAAGGACTTGAAATGAAGTGTTCTCCAGAGTCTTTTGTTTTGAATTACTGATAATCAATTCTTGATGGTGAAAAATAATTGGTGACTTGAAGAAGACTGCAAATTGATTCACTTGGCAATTCCACAAAGAGGAAGAGGGGTTTCAAGACCTCCTACTAAAAGGAGAAATCAAATATCACCTATTGTCACTCTAGTTGCTGACCCAGAGAAGATAATTAAGGATATAAAAGAAAAGCAAAGATCAGTTGAAGCCACATCTCAGTTAGTGAAGAAGGTACACAATAAGTACATTCCAAAGAAAAAGGTACCTTCATCTACTTTAGAACAAAATAAGTTTTAGTTTCAAAATATTCTGCTGAAAAATCTGAAGTTGAAACTACTTCCATAGAAAGTAAAGTAGATGATGTTAACCTAGGCTCAGCAAAGAGTTTTTCTCATTCATCATTTAGTAGATCTGAGATAAGTAATATTCCATTCAAAGAGGAAAAAACAAAGGTTTTAAGTGTCAATGAGGAATCAGAAGAGTTTGTGCTGACATAAGGGGAGTCAGAGTAAGTTTTAGAAATTGCACCTTTTCTTAATAGGGATGTTTTGACTGAAGAATATTTTAAAACCATTTTAATTTTCCTTCAAAATCATCCTAAATATCAGTCTTTTATCACCCCTCATCAAGAATATTTTCCTTTGTCTAGAAATCCAGCTATTGGTTCATCCTCTTCTCATCCATTAGAAGAGAGTGTTCCTGAAGGACTCACTTTCAACTTATCTGACTTTCTAGATCAACAAAATAAAGTTGAATTTACATCATCCCCTCAAGAGACAACATTTGAATCTGATTCTTCTGTAGAAGGTGAAGTCAAGACCTCCTCTATTCATCTCTTTGAAAATCCACTGTTTTCAGTCCCAAAGCTTGAAAAATCAACCCTGTATTTCCAATTTTCTGTTGTCCTAAATTAGATTCAAAATCCACAAATTGTAATTCCTAATTCCGAAACAGCTACATCAACCAGTCATCCATCAATTGTACATCATTAAAACACGGCTCAGCCTACCCTTACAAGGATGTAGCAGATAGTGGCTGTAAGATATGCACCACTATCTCTTCCTCAACCTTTGCATCCTATTCCTCAAGGGGATTACTTGAAATATCTTCCAAAATACATCGTGGAGGGAGAAGGAGTTTCTGTTAAGGAACATTTGGTTGCTTTCTATAGTTATGCTAATAATGAGAACATTGAACATGAAGATGTTTGGTCAAGACTCTTTGTTCAGAGCTTGGATGGAGAAGCTCGTAAATGGCTTAGAATTCTGCCACAAAAATGAATAACAAGAATATATGAATTGGAGGGAGTATTTGTGAAACAATGGGGTGATAGGAAAGACTACGTGTACTACCTTACAAAATTTGGAACCTTGAAAAAGAAGATAGATGAGTCATTGGCTGATTTTATAAAGAGGTTTAACAAAATTTATCAGAAAATTCCTGAAGAAATTAAGCCTCCCGAGACTGCAACTATGATAACTTTTGAAAATGCTTTAGATTTTGAGTTTTCTTTATGGTTGAGGGCTGAGAAAGCACATACATTGATGGATATGAAAGAGGTTGCAATTGGAGTGCAGTCTAATCTTATGGCTTTAAATAAATTGAAAATGGAGGAAGAGAAAGTAGCAAAAGACAAAAAGAAAATGAAAGAAGGAAAACCTTATTCTTCCAAAACTCTTACATCAGAAGAAAAAATTGATCAAATGTCCAATTTGATCAAGGAAATAGCCTCTAAGATGACAAAATTAGAAAACAAACCAATTGCTAGAGCCAATCAAAATGAAGCCAATAGAAATCAGGCTCCCTTCAGAAGACCTTTTTGGCCTCAACAAATCCTATAGCGCCCAAGGAGGAATACAGATGATCAAAATGTTCAGCCTCCTTTGAATAATTTTGTTGAAGAAGAGCAACAAGAACATGATGAAGAAAATGAAGAAATAAACCTTGTAGGAGAAACATCACAATCAACTTGTTTGACTTTGCAAGAATATGAAGAGCAGTCAAGGATATATTTGTTTTTAGATGATGAGAATGACCAAATTTATGCACAAAATGATAAAAAACAACAAGACACTCAAAACATAGATTATCCTTTGAGGTATAGAAGTCCTGTTTAACAACCTCAATAAAAATTAGATTCTGATAAACAAGCTGCTAAACAAAAGGAAAAATTCAATGAGGTTCCTCCACCTCACAATTATGCTCCAATCATCAAAATTTCTATAGAAAACAAGGAATTAGCTCTTCTTTATTTCAGTTTCAAATTAGAACTAAATAACATTAAGATTCCTGTCCCACTTCTTGAATTGTTGAAAAATCTAGCATACAAAGAGTCTTTTAAAAGTCTGTTACATCCACTTCTCGCTCCTGAGTTAGTCAACCTTAAGGATGAACATCCTAATATTTATTTAGGCTGCCATGTCCAAGACCAAAATCATGATAATTCACCTCATTTCTATATTTCACTCAATATACATGACAAATTGTTGCATATTTGTCTATTAGATTATGGGGCTTCTCACAAACTAATGCCAAAGAAAGTGATGGACGAATTAGGATTAGAAATGACTAAACAATACCATGACCTATACACCTTTGATTCCAAAAAGGTGAAGTGTTTAGGAGTGATTAAAGACTTGGTCGTTTCTCTTACCCAACTTCCCATGACAAGCTTAGTGATGGACATTGTAGTTGCAGACATACCTTCTAGATTTGGGATGCTGCTTTATAGTTCTTGGTCTAAAAAATTGGGAGGGACCCTTCAGATGGATATGTAATATGCCATAATCTAGTGTTTGGAGGGGAATTCAAGAGGTTGTATAGGGAAACCCAAATGTCCTATATCATTAATGATTAGCATAATCCCTCAAATCATCTTATATATGCTGAGGAGAAGGAATTGGGGTCATATATATTACTCCTTGCTGCTAATGATAACAATTTATAGCCTGAAATCAGTGAAAAAAAACACTTTCAAGATACAAATGAGCAACCTTTAGAGGGAGGACAGATCTGGAAATTGTACTTTGACGGAGCCTCATTAAGGGAAGAATTGGGAGTTGGTGTAGTTCTCATTTCTCCCACTCAGAAAAGGATAACTATATCATATAAACTGCAATTTTCTACCACTAATAACACTGCTGAATATGAGGCGCTTTTTCTTGGTATGAAGGCAGTGGAAGGGAGCTGAATAACTAGTTGCTTTTGGTGATTCAGAATTGGTGATAAGGCAGGTGAGAAACAACTATCAAGTTAAAAATTCCAAATTGAAGAATTATAGGAATGAAGTGTGGGACTTTATTGAGCATTATTTTTCAACATTTAATGTGAATTTTGTCACTAGAGAGGAAAATCAAATGGCTGATTCACTGGTTATTGCTGCTAGTAATTTCAAAGTTCCTCTAGATGTCAAAGCAACATATGATATTGAAATAAAAACAAACATTCTATTCCCAATAAAATCAAATACTGCCAAGTATTTGAAGATGAAAAAGAAATTCAGAAATTCTTAGAGTGTGTTGAAGAGTTTGTAGACATTCAAATTGATGATGAGCAGGACATTGTTGAAAATCAAAACAACAAGTCTTTCAAAAAGACCATGGTTGGAAAAGACATTCTCGATCTGAAAACTAACTATATCCCTAAAGGTCTAGTTCCTTTAGAAATATTGTTTGACAATAATCATGTATTTTTAAAGCCTGAAAATAAAGTTGATGGAGAGAGTAAAATTGATTGTAACCTTGGTACAAAAGATCAGCCAAAATTTGTCAAAGTTTCTAAATTTCTTTCTCTAGAAACTAGAACAATGTCAACCTGCTGAAACAATATGCAGATATTTTTGCATGGTCCTATAGTGAGTTGAAAACCTATGATAAAGGTATAGTGGAGCACAAAATTCCTCTGAAAGCAGATGCAAAGCCTATAGCACAAAAAATAAGGCATATCAATCCCATGTTGCTCCCTATCATTGAAAAAGAAATATGTAATATTCCCAAAGTTTCATATCATATTTGGAATATTAGAGTCCTTGATTTTCTTAATAAATCAAGTAAATAAAAGGGTGGAGGGACCCAAAAACCTCAAAGATGAATAAAATCCACTTTTAATGTGTGAATGTGGATATTCTAGATCTAGATCTAGAATCATGGAGTAGTGGAACAGCTCCATTTATGGAGATCATGTCTCATTTATGAGATAGATTATGGGGGATGAAACAGTCAAATAAGATCATGGATCTTAAATATAAAATCATAAGGATCTTTGATAAGGTCAACTAAGATCATAGTGCATTCAAAGAAGATCGTGAAGCACTTATGATAAGATAGTGGAGGAAGTGATGCACTAAGTGCATACATGATGGAGAGGGTATCACCCCATGTGAACATGATGGAGGACATGGATCAACAACTTAGTCAACCTTGGAGACTTTGTCCACATGTACATCGTAGTATTGGAGTGGGCCTAGGGTATGGAAGGCTCATGCATATAATGAAGGGAAAGGCACAATGGAAGGCATGATTTGGATAATTCATTTCTTGATCTGTTTAGATCTAGATTTGTCTTAGGACATTTTTATGCAGACTTGGGCTGTTTAGCAGAGTTTGCAGTGATGTTTAGCACAGTGTGTTCCCGAGTGGGAATCCCACCTCTTTCTTTGAGTAGCTCTGGAAAGAGGATTGTTCTTGATTCCTTATTAGGCATTGGTGCCATCTTCAGAAGGTTTTTTCTAGCATTCAACTAGGAAAACAGTGGAGGATTCATCCTACCACCTTGTTCTTCAGATCTAGCCTTTCAGGAGCAGCAGATCTACATCCGGAATTCAGACCATTGGGTTTTACCTCCATGTAGCAGCAGTCCCTTTAAGGATTGCACAGTTCAATCTTGTAGATTTATTGGAGGAAATGAGTTTCCAGTATTTCAGCTAGAAATCATGTGAGGGATAACCTCCTCACATTGGATCTATTGTTTCCATCACTCAGGAGTTGATTCGACATATCTAGCAGTAGGCTAATGAGCCTCCTTATTTGACAACACAATTTTCTGAAGTTGTTGTTCATCCAACAACGATTCTCAGTGGAGGAGATTGGAGGAGCTAGATCTTGAGCTTTTAGCCCAAGGAACTATTGAAGGGATCAACCTTTCTTGCATAGATCAGATTGTACATCATTGCAGCCATCATTTCATCAAATCTAGCTTCAGATCTGCATTCCCAACAGCATATATGTGAAGCCATAAGAGGGTGGTTTTCTTAGACTTATAGATCTGAGAAATCCCTTCTGGGTTATCTTGGGAATCCATCATAGAGCCCCTATCTACAATTTCAGCATCATTGGAGCTCCCATTCTGCCTAGATCTAACTTTATATCTTACAGGCAGTTGTAGTCCCTACAGTTGTAGCAGGGACAACATAGTTTACCTTCCAACAGAGCAATATTTATGCAGTCCCTCTTGGGACATCATTGCAGGGCCATTCTAGGCCACCCTTGTGGCTTGAGTGTCTCACATTTTGAGCACTGTTGTACTTGATTTTCGCACCTTCAATATAATAAAATGGCTTAGCTATTTCTATGCATTCTGATGTGTATATAGATTTATTTTTTACTTTGCTGCAGTTCTTGTATTTTGTTTCAGTATTACTGCATTCTCCCTTTTGGGATATTACAGTGGTATCGAAGCATTATCTTTGGCTCAGCTTGTGGACACTTCATCTTTTGCATCAAAGGAAGAAGCAGATAAATGAGATCTATCATGGAGGATAAAAATTCTGCCCCTCCTTTCTTCAGATCCATACAAGATCTCTCCAAGGAGGTCAATCCAATGAAGAAGGAAGGACAAAAAGAAGATCCAAGAAGAAGATATGATGAGGAAGGTCCAAGCACTTCCTATCATCAAAGAAGAAAACCAGAGAATCCTAGATCTCCTCATAGATCCACTATGCCCACTTTCTTTGGAGAAGGTGAAAGGTGTAGCAATGAAGAAAGGAATGAACCTGAGACTCATGTGACTCTCAGTTTATATCTTGAAGAGTAAAAAGAACAATCTAGAGCATTCAAGGTGAAGCTAACTCTCCAACAATTCTTCAAAATCAAAGAAGAAAGAGGATCCTATAGCAGCAATAGAAGAAAGAGGCATAATAGATTCTATTTTCCTACATTTGATGGATCTTCCTCAAGCACTGTTAAGGCTTGGAGGAGAGAGTTAGATGCATTGTTCAGGCTACATCCTGTAGCTGAAGGAGAGGCTGTTCAAATTGCAGCACTTCATCTTTCAGATGAAGCCAATGATTGGTGGTTTGGTCACATGGAGCATGCAAAGGTGACTAAATATTCAGATTTTTTTCAAAAGTTCAGGAAGGAATTCGATGTGAAAAAAACCAGAGATCTGTCACAAAGTGAAATTTCATAAGGAGGAGGATGTCAATCTTATCACTCTGGACAAGAAGTCACTACATTCACCACCATCTACATAAGTACTTGCATTTGGAGAAGAGACACTTGCAACTTTGCAAGATAGCCTTGAGCTCTTGACACATAGAGTCCCATGCATGGTTTAGGATATGCATGAGGAAGAGGAGGAAGATTCCAGTGTCGGTACACTTGGAAAAGAGCAGCCATCACTCTTACCAGCAGTTGGAGGCAATATTTTCCTGGTTGGAGGAACTCTTGTGTTCTGGCAAGAGGTTTCCACACCTCAGTTGATCCAAGGTATGCATGAAATTTTATCACATATTATTTTATTATATCTTATTGGAACTTATGAGGACATGCCATCAGGGCCAATGCATAACCAAGGGTTATAACAAAATGCTGATTTGGAGCAGCAACATGTCATAACGCAGAGGACCCTTGATCTAATCAAGGAGGAGATTAAGAACTATCCCAGTTCATCATTGTTGAGCTACATTCAACCCTTTGAGTTGAAATGTAGAGTTTCAGAAAATGGGATGGACATGATCCTATGTACAATAACTAGTTGTGAGATCAGTATTGTACCTTGTTTTGAGACAACACATGTATTACCATGCAGATCTACAACGTTGTCACTTAGTGGCTGTGAAAATGGAGAGGCCCCATCATTCTTGGAGCATTCTAAAGGTAGCTTCACTCATGAAGCAATGGAGGTAAAGATGACAAATGGTAGACATCTTGAGATGAGAAATATTTTCTCCTTTCTAGATGACCCTTTTTCAATGAGCCTCTCATAGCTCAAAGAGAAAATTCTACTTGCAGCAGATCCAAAAATTCATTGGTTTTGGAGGGCCTTTGGTGAAAAGAGAATCTCATTTAGAGATCTCATTGGAGGTTCACTTCAACATTTCATGAAGTGCAAAGTTCTTCAACAATTTGGGGAGGATGGTATTCTACAAAGGGAGGATACCATGATTATGCAACACATCCTTCATCATCCACATTGGGATGAATGGGTGAGGATGATAAGAAAGGGGTTGTATGACCACTTTTAGATTTATGACATGGGCTGGCAAGCTTGGTTACGTTGGTTTCCCTTGGGATATTTTTGTCACTTCCCAAAGGCTCCTATATCTTAGATCCATGCCTTGAAAAACACTTATGAAATGAAGAATGAGGCATGGCTGCGTTGGCTGCTCTTGGGTGAGTATGGTTACCACCCAATAGCTCAGATTTCTCTGATTCATGCCTTGTGTATCAATGATAGAATGCATCAAAAGAAGGCATGTTCATTTTGGTTTCCCTAGAGAGAGTTTGGACACCACATGACATCTCCTATGTCTATGTGTTTTGTATTGGGTAAAGCTTGGCATGATGCTCTCATGATGTGTATTGATGGTGCTTATTTGTATTGGGTTGACGTGACATTCCACATGTCAATCAATATTTTTTTTCTCCATGATGCACATGAGGAGGAGAGAAAGCAACAAGATCTCTTGTTGCTTTGGTTGATTTTGGGGGAGTTTGGCTTGTCCATATTACATGGAGGAGATGGAGGATGGCAGCAAAGGGCCTTAATCCGGTGGTTACTATTAGGAGAATATGGTTTGACATCTTTGTCTACCCATATAGCTCCTTTCCTTCTTCTTTTTCATAACTTTGGAATGATGCTTGGATCCAACAAGGCCAACAAGGCTAAGGATGGGAGCATATCAATGCTCATTCTTAAAGCATGGGATGGAGAGATGTATTGTGAGATGGAGATTTTCCTTTGTGGAAATGGCCACTCTATTTTATGTATCTCATGTAATGATGACGATGTTGGACATCATATGGTTGTCACTTGGTACTTCATGATGACAAGAGGGCATCTAACTACATAGTTGGAGGTCATTCTATGCTCTCTTGAGAGACAACTTTGGAACCAAACATGTATAGCACATTGCAGTAAATGTAGGAAGCCTTCCTTATGTGGATGCCATTTGGAGGGGACTAGAGGGCTTTTCATCTACTTTTGGAGTTGCTTAAGGACAAGCAACATTTTGCTTTGGGGGGGGGTGGACTGTAATATTCTCAAATTTTCATATCATATTTGGAATATTAGAGTCCTTTATTTTCTTAATAAATTAAGTAAATAAAAGGGTGGAGGGACCCACAAACCTCAAAGATGAGTAAAATCCACTTTTAATGTGTGAATGTGGATATTCTAGATCTAGATCTAGAATCGTGGAGTAGTGGAGCAGCTCCATTTATGAAGATCATGTCTCATTTATGAGATAGATTATGGGGGATGAAACAATCAAATAAGATCATGGATCTTAAAGATAAAATCATGAGGATATTTGATAAGGTCAATTAAGATCATAGTGCATTCAAAGAAGATCATGAAGCACTTATGATAAGATAGTGGAGGAAGTGATGCATTTAATGCATACATGATGGAGAGGGTATCACCCCATGTGAGCATGATGGAGGACATGGATCAACAAAACAGTCAACCTTGGAGACTTTGTCCACATGTACAATGCAGTATTGGAGTGGGCCTAGGCTATGGAAGGCTCATGCATATAATGAAGGAGAAGGCACAATGGAAGGCATGATTTGGATAATTCATTTATTGATCTGTTTAGATCTAGATTTGTCTTAGGACATTTCTATGCAGACTTGGGATGTTTAGCGGAGTTTGCAGTGTTGTTTAGCACAGAGTGTTCCTGAGCAGGAATCCCACCTCTTTCTTTGAGTAGCTCTGGAAAGAGGATTGTTCTTCATTCCTTATCATGCATTGGTGCCATCTTCAAAAGGTTGTTTCTAGCATTCAACTAGGAAACCAGTGGAGGATTCATCCTACCACCTTGTTCTTCAGATCCAGCCTTTCAAGAGTAGCATATCTACATCCGACATTCAGGCCATTGGGTTTTACCTCCATGCAGCAGCAGTCCCTTCAAGGATTGCGTGGTTTAGTCTTGTATATCTATTGGAGGAAGGAAGTTTCCAGTATTTCAGATGGAAATCCTGTGAGGGATAACCTCCTCACATTGGATCTATTGTTTCCATCACTCAGGAGATGATTTGACATATCTAGCAGTAGGCTCATGAGTCTCCTTCTCTGACAGCGCAATTTTCTGAAGCTGTTGTTCATCCAGCAACTATTTTCAGTGGAGGAGATTGGAGGAGCTAGATCTTGAGCTTTTAGCCCAAGGAACTAGTTAAGGGATCAACCCTTCTTGCATAAGATCTGATTGTACATCATTTCATCGGATCTAGCTTCAGATTTGCATTCCCGGCAGCATATATGTGAAGCCATAAGAGGGTGGTTTTCTTAGACTTACAGATCTGAGAAATCTCTTCTGGGTTATCTTGGGAATCCATCATAGAGCTCAGATCTACAATTTCAGCATCATCGGAGCCGCCATTCTGCCTAGATCTGACTTTCTATCTTACAGGCAGTTGCATTCGTACAATTTTAGCAGGGACAATGCTATTTAGCTTCCAGCAGAGCAACAGTTACAAAGTCCCTCTTGGGACATCATTGCAGGGTCATTCTAGGCCATCGTTGTGGCTTGAGTGTCTCACATTTTGAGCATTGTTGTACTTGCTTTTTGCACCTCCAATATAATAAAATGGCTCAAATATTTCTGTGCATTATGATGTGTATATAGATTTATTGTTTACTTTTCTGCAGTCCTTATATTGTGTTTCAGTATTACTGCATTCCTCCTTTTGGGATATTACAAAATCAGAAAATTATGGGAAGCAAAAATAATTCTGCCTTTGATATTTTATAATTGGGTAGCTAATATAGTCCCAGTTCAGAAAGAATGGCGAAATAAGAATCAATGTCGATTTTCGCAATCTGAACCTATGTTCATTGAAGGATAAATATCCATTACCCAAGATGGATTATATTTTGCAGAAAGTTGTAGGATCCAAAAGATTGTTAATGATAGATGGATTTTCAGGCTATAATCATATTTCAGTTGATAGACAAGATAGAGAAAATACAACATTTACCACACCCTGGGGGATATTCATGTACGACAAAATGCCATTTGGTCTAATGAATGTAGGCGCAACATTTCAGCGGGCAATGGATATTGACGTTGTGGGAGAAAAAGACAGATTTGTAGTCATTTACTTGGATGACATTTCAGTCCATTCAAAATCTGAGGAAGATCATTTGACACATTTGAAACAAGTTTTTGACAAATGCAGAAAATTTGGTTTGTCCTTGAACCCAAAAAAGTCATCCTTTGCTGTTCAAGAAGGAAAATTATTGGGACATATTGTGACAGAAAGTGGTGTCTATATTGATCTAGGAAGAGTAGAAACTATTCAAAAAATTGGTTTGCCAAGGAATAAAAAATAATTGCACTCATTTTTGGGGAAAATGAATTTTTTGAGGCGCTTTGTTCCAAATTTTGCAAAGATGATCAAACATATTAATTTATTGCTGAAGAAAGATGTAGAATTCAAGTGGCGAGATGAAGCAAAAAATTCTTTTTCAATAATCAAGTCTGCCTTGATTGAAGCTCTAGTTTTGATTAGTCCTAATTTTGAAAAATATTTTTCGATTTTTTCATATGCTTTAGAAGAAAAAATTGCAACTGTCTTGTTACAGAAGAACAAAGAAGGTTTAGAAAAACCTATTTCATTTTTCAGTCGTGCTTTAAGAGATGATGAATTAAAGTACAACTTGACTGAAAAACAAGCATATGCACTAGTTAAAGCTTTAAAGTATTTTTGAGTTTATGTGTTACATTAAAAAATTGTTGCTTTTGTGCCAAATATCACCGTCAAAGATGTATTTCTGCAACCATATATAGATGGCAGGAGGGGAAGATGGTTGACCAAAATTTTGGAATTTGATATTGAGATTAGACCTACTAAATTGATAAAAGGATAAGGATTGGCTCGCTTGATGGCTGAATCTAACTACAAGGCTCTAAATCTGAATATGGAGGTAGCTAAAGGAAAAGATGGAAAAGGTATACATGATTATCCTTAAATATTTCATTCAGATTGGTATAAGGATATAGTATAATTTTTGTTAAATTTCAACTGTCCCTGTGAAATGGAGAAGTAAAAAAGGAGAGCTTTTAAATTAAAGGTTGTTAAATATTGCATTTTGGAAGAAAATATTTATTGGAAAGATCCTGTGGGAGTCTTACTGAGATGTGTAAATGAAGCTGAGTCAAAGGATATTATGTTAGAGATACATGCAGGAGTGTGTGGAGGACATTTTTATTGGAAAGCCACTGCAAACAAAATTTTAAGAGTTGGCTATTATTGGCCAACTCTTTTGTCTGATATTTTTTCTAAAGTTAGAAGTTCTGTTGAATGTCAAAATTTTGCTGGTAAACAGAAGCTGCTTCCATCACCTCTTATTCCTATTTCAACATATGTTCCTTTCCAGCAGTTGGGGTTATACTTCATCGGTGAAATACATCCGCCTTCATCAGGATAGCTGTTTGGTCAATTTAGTGTGTCCTAAATTGCTGCATTTAATTTGTCAATCCGGGAATCGTAAGCTGATGAAGTGCGGCGCACAATATGTGCAAGATAACCTATTTCTTAACTTTTGTCGTTTTTGGTTTTTCTAAGGTGGAATGGAAATTCTAAAATGAAAAACAAGCTTGGTTATATTTATTCAAGGAAGTGATATCCCCTATAATGATTTACCAATCTTGAAACTTTAAAAGCGAATTGAAATTACAATGACAAAAGAAAGTAAACTGCTGAAATGAAAAGTGCTGCTAATCTAATGAATCAAAACAAGAAACTAGTGAACATGAAAACTAAACTATTCTTGCTGCCAACTGAACACAAAAGAAACTACGCTTATGGAAATTCAAGTTTGCAATGAAATAAATCTAAATCAGATTACATCAATTCATTTTCCGACCCTTCGTCATTAGACCAGCTATGACTTGCGGAAGTAATCATAAACAACTTGTGTAACTGATTATTTAATTTGCAGAAAGTAAACTAATACTAAACCATACACACATAATTCAATCCCTCGCCATCAGTCCAGCTGTGGCTTTCGGAGGCAACTGAAGATGTCATGCATGATTTAATATATCTAAATTTGCAGAAATGAAACTAATACTAAACTGCACATTTCATCATGCAGCCCCTCACCATCAGTCCAGCTGTGGCTTTCGGAGGTAACCGAAGACACTATGAGCAGCTTAATATATCTAATTTTGTAGAAAAGAAACTAATACTAAACTACACATTTCATCATGCAGCCCCTCACCATCAGTCCAGCTGTGGCTTTCGAAGGTAACCGAAGACACTATGAGTAGTTTAATATATTTAAATTTAACTACTGAATCAGATAAGCAAAACTGAGATGTACAAAACAAGACTGAAGTTAAACAAAAGCTGTGGAAAGAAAACTAGCAGCAGAATAATGTCAGTTTCATATCATTAGCTAAAATACTATGAAAATGCCCCGGGCTGTCTACCTAAAACCTGCACAAGAAAACTGATCAATGAATTAACAATTATGAAAACATGAAAGACAAGAATGCAATGGAAATTAATGAACAAAAATGAAGCAACTATTGAATATGAACATGTAATGGGTTATGATACAATGACTGTTTAAAAAAATGAAATGAAAAATATATACATTAATACACAGAACCTCGGCTGAGCAGGGGCCCTCTACGCAGCTTTGGTAACGATCCTCAACACAAATTAAGTTGAAAACAAAGTTTTTCACATTAAAAAGCAATTCATTACAGACTGGTAGTATTACGGCTCAAGGCAGCGTAATCACTACATAACAGAGTACGCACATCAACTCAATAGCTATGATCAACTAACAACTATCAACTAACTCTACGTGCGTATGCAAACGCTCTATATAAAGCAATAAACTGTAACTGTCTCCTGAAGTTTATGATAGCAGCCAGCACGTAGACCACTAAGGCCACGGATATAGGAGCATGGCCATGTTGGAAAACGGATCTATGGAAGGTGGGCGCTTGAATTCAACTCCAGAACTTTGCACAGATGTCAATTAACCTCCGCAAGCTTGGAAACGACCGTATGGATGTTTATATGCTACTGGAACAGTAGTCCGCCTACATAGAACCTGCTGTGCTGACTCTCCACGGATGGCTTCTGACCTCAAAGCGTTTTCGACGAATTTACTTGAACTAATAGGACACGAACCATGTCCTTGTCATTCCCAATGTTTCCATGTGGCTCGTTTCCTTCGTAGACACCTGTATCATCGATTTCCACAAAATAGCTGCGGAAAGTTGCAGCAGCTGCGGAAAGTGACAAGTTTCCGCAGCTGTATGAACAAAATCTAAATCAAATAGAAAACACACAAACATAATTAAAAACCATGTTAGATACCCTTTTTGCACATGATATTGACAATTTTGGAGGTTTAGGTGAGTGAAAAAGATATGGAAAAGTGTATGGAAAAGAGGCAAATTCGGGACTCAACATACCCCCACTGTGAAGGTGTTGCATGTCCTCATGCAACCAAAATTTTGATACTCTTTGTTCAATTCATGTGCCTTGAAACTTCAGCCAGCACATCTAACCCCCTTCTCTTCTTCTTTGGTACTGCCATCATTCTGGGTTTCTTCATGAGGCACCTAAATTTGATATTCACAAGTGCTCTGCTCAATTTTTGGCATTTCCTTTTTAGCTTCTTATTCTTCTTTTGCCAAATACCCAAATGTAACATAGTATTGTCATGGATAATCTTTTCCAGTTTGCCTTGCTCTTTGAGTGTTTCATTTTCATTTTTGATATGCCGATTCAAAAGCTCAAGCTCAAAAATCTCCTGTTTTAATGACTGAACCAAGTCATCCTGCAATGTATGAGGCTGAGTAGAAGAGGTACTTGGACCTGTGGCTGCCTTCTCCAGGGATTCTATATAGTCATAGACCTCCTGCTGTTTGGGGTCTACTTCCGGTGTCTTTTTCATTGGACTGTCCTCAAAATGCTGCAAGGGAGAATTATGTTCAAAATTTGGCTGAGGGGATCTTTCATCAATATTTTGCTGAGAATAAGATGGAGTGCACTCATTGTCTGATTGGGAGTGAAAGGAGTCAGGTTCACTAACTGACTGAAATGGACTATTGTCAGTTGGAGACTGTTCAGATGTCTCCTCACCCAAATCAATGAAATGAGGACCTTTAATTTGTGTTTTTCTCAGTTTTCCCTTAAGGCTGCTGCTTCTCCTCACATGCTGTGGTACACTACCCTTTTGTTCTTGTTTTCCTGTTTTTGCCTTCTTGGATAGAGATGACTGTTTTTGAAGAAAAATTAATCTTTTAGACATAATTTGGTGATCTTCTTCTTCAGAAGAAGAAGTTTTATGGACAGCCTCAATAATTTTTTTCCCTTTTGATATTATTGGCTTCTTAGTTTTGATTTCCTTCTTCTTCCTTTTTACCAATCTCTCTTCCCTATCATTTTTCTTCATAGTAATAGTAGAAGTATCTTGGATCTCATCTACTGTTCTTTTCCTTCTACTTCTTTTTGCTGTGCTAGCTGCGGGAATTTCCTGTGTAGGAGCAACTTGGGTTTCAACATCCATTTTCTTTCTTCTACTTCTTCTAATTGGATTACCTTCAGGAATTTCCTGAGGTTCTTCAAAGAAGTTTCTAACTAGGAATTGTTCCCATGTATCTTTTCTTTCTTTTAGCTCCTTTTCAATCAGAATTTTTATAAGCCCATGATGATATAAATGAGGCTCTACATCTCCTAGGTGTTTTTGCATAGTGACAGCCATTTTCTTCAAGCTATTATATAGGAAATAAGGAAGATTGAGAGTTTGGTTTTCAAGAAAATTCATCAAAATCCTAGTATGATACATGTACATGGAGCCAAAACGGCCTTCACATGTAATAAACTTCTGAACAATGAGTAATAAAGTGGCCCATTCATCTTTTATTGCATGCACAGGGATTCCTCTTTTGAAAACAGTGATATCCATACCTTGATTTCGGAGGATTATTCTCCATGCCTCATCACCGATACTTTTATTTTTGAACCAACTTTCTCCTTCCTGAAGAAGGTCTGTGGCTGCTGCTATTGATGCTTCATTAACCAAAAACTTGAGGTCTCCCACTTCTGCTTCCGAGCCATCAAATGATCTTGCAAACGCTTTGGTAACTTCTCTGTGGTAACCCCTGAATTTCTGAATAAAGCGCAGCCATTTAGCTTTCCTCAACATCTCTTTTGCTTGCGGAAATCCTTCTATAAATTTCTGTCCTTCCGGCTCTGCCCTTAATAATTTTCCCATTTTCTTCTCTGTGCTTCACAGGCTTGCCTCTGTGAGGGTTTAAGCGGAAATGGAACGATGGAATACACAGAGTATAGCACAATACTGTGGGGATGTTATCACAAAACGGAAATGAGCACCATAAACATAATGGAATAAGACTGTGGGTGGATATACGGGAATGAGAGTGAGCAAAAGGAACGGAATGGAATGAAACAGAGAGTGAGTATGAGTAGAGTGGGGTTTTGTAACCACGACAGAGAAACGACAAAGAGGTTAACAAAGTATAATGCATTCGGCCGCATTTTGAATTTTTGGTGGCTGTGTCATAAATATGAACACGTTTCAATCAATGATTAAGAAGTTATGCGGCTTGTAAGAGTCCTTTGTCAACTCAAATACGTATCATTATCTACGGTGGGATATTTGAACATGAGTGAGAGTCGGAATTTCAATAATGAAACCGTTTGTGAATAAATGCAAGAGGATAACATAGAGATCGTGGAAGGTTACGGGATTGTCAAGATAATCATCGCGCGTTATGGGTAGAGCTCATAGTTTAAAATTACATAAAAATGTGTTTTTCGATACTATTTGAAATAAACTTTATTCATACCTTTGGAATCCTTGCTTTTGCCCTTGGTCCTCAACTGATTGATCTTCATTAGTGTCTTGAATGTCCCATTGATCCTCTCCTGCATTTTATTTCATGATTTATGAAAATAACAACTAACTGTACAATCTTTTTGAAAACATAGTAGTAGTAGCTGCGGAATCTGCTTCTGGCTGCGGAAACTGGAGTCAGCTGCGGAAACAGATGTCAGCTGCGGAAACTGACACAGCTATCACTTGGTTGAAATAGAAATGAACAAATGACAAATGACCAGGTGGAAATGGTCATAAAAATATTTTTATTGATGGAATGGATGAAATGAAGTGGAATGAAGTGTAATGAAGTGAAATGAAATGAAATGAAGTGGAATGAAATGGAGTGGGTGGTGAGATGAAATGAAATGAAAAACAGATTTTTTTTTTGGAAAATATAGAGTGTCAGGTGTCCCTGATTTTCACCCCATATTTTCTGTATAAGACTGCCAATCAATGATTGGTTTTCAGGCTTATACCATTTTTTTTTTATTTTTTTTATTTTTTTTATTTTTTTATTTTTATTTTTTTAAGTTGAAAACAAAAGCTAGCTTGGTAGAGAAGAAGGATTCTTCTGTACCAGCCTGATTGCAGAACTTTCTTGAAACAACTTGACAAAATCCTCTTTAAAGAGTGGCTTATGATAAACTTTTAATCTATGGCCATTCACTAAAAGAGGAGTTTGAAACTCATCAATGGTCTTGATTCTTACAGCTCCATTGTTAAAGATCTTATCAATCTCATATGGCCCAAGCCAATGAGTCTGAAATTTCCCTTGAAAATCTTTAAACTTAGAGTCAAATAACAATGCCCAATCTCCTTCTTGAAACTTCTTCTCTTTGATATATTTGTCATGCCACTTAGTTCTTTGATATTGAACTAGATCAGTTCTTAGAATTGCTTCTTGTCTGATCTCATCTAGTTCATTCAATTGCTCCATTCTATGCTTTTGGGCTTCTGATAAGTCCATTCCCAACTGAACTGCTATCTTAAAGGTCTTGACTTGGAACTCAATGGGAAACAAGACTTCTTTCCCATAAACAAGTTCATAGGGAGAATGTCCTGTTGTATTCCTCCGTGTAGTTCTGTAGGCCCACAAGGCTTCTGGAAGCCTTTCTGCCCAATCTCTTCTATGTAGATGAACAGTTTTGGTGATGATACTTTCAAGAACTTTGTTCGTGGACTCCACTTGACCATTTGCTTGTGGATGGTAAGGAGTAGATCTTCTGTGCTTGATTTTGTATTCTTCCATCAACTTCTCCACCAAATTTGATGTGAATTGGCTCCCCTGATCTGTTACAATTTCTCTTGGAACACCAAAGCGAGTAAAAATATCCTCATAAAGAAAATGAACAACCGAATTTTCAGTAGCAGATACTAATGCTTTAGCTTCTACCCATTTAGTAACATAATCAGTACAAACCAATATATACTTCTTTTGCTTAGATGGTGGATTAATAGGTCCAATGAAATCCAAAGCCCATTTTTCAAAGGGTTCAATGAGTACCTGTGTTTGCAATGGCATTTCATTTGAAAGGGTAGGTTTCCCTACTCTTTGGCAGCTGTCACACCTTTTGACATATTGGTTTGCATCTTTGAAGAGGGAAGGCCAATAATATCCTAAAGAGAGGATTTTATAGGCCGTCCTTTTGTCTGCAAAGTGTCCGCCGCATGGTTCATCATGACATGCCTTAAGAATATCAGGCATTTCATCTTCCCCGACACATCTTCTGATCACAAGATCTGGCCCTGTTTTAAACAATTCGTTAGAAATCCATGAATATTTTGAACTCTCCTGAATAATCTTTCGTTTTTCTCTTGGAAATAAATGTGAAGGTAGTTTCCCCGTAACCAAATAGTTAGCAATATCTGCATACCAAGGGGTCTTAATAGTTACTGCAAACAAATATTCATCAGGAAACTTATCTTCTACAGGAGAATCTTCTTTAGTATTTTGAATTCTAGACAAGAAATCAGCTACTGTATTCTGTTTTCCTGGTCTATCCAACACAGTAATATTGAATTTTTGCAAAAGTAAAAGCCATCTTGTCACTCTGCCATTAGTAACAGGTTTGTTCATTAAATATCTAATTGCAGAATGGTCAGTATGAATAAAAGTTTCATAGCCCGTTATGTAATGTCTAAACTTATTAATTGCATGAACAACAGCTAAGAACTCTTTTTCAGTCACAGTATAATTCAACTCTGTGGGAGTCAAATTTTTACTGGTGTAATAAATGGCATAAGGAATTAAATCTTTTTTACCCAACACAGCTCCAAGAGCTGTATCTGAAGCATCTGTAGAAATATGGAAAGGAAGTTTCCAATTTGGTCCTCTCAAGATAGGTGCTTCAGATATTCTTGTTTTCAAAGTTTCCAAAGCGGATTGACAATCAGGATCCCATTTAAATTCACAGTCTTTTGTAAGCAACTTGAAGAGTGGAGATGCTATTTTAGTGAAGTTTTCTATAAATCTTCTATAGTAACCAGTAAATCCTAGAAAACTTCTAACATCTCTTTGACAATTTTGAATAGGCAACTTGGAGATGACTTCAACTTTTGATCTATCAACCTTAATTCCATCTCCTGAAATATGATGTCCTAAAACAATCCCTTCAGTAAACATCATAAAGCATTTTTCATGGCTTAATGAAAGGTTTGTTTCTTTACATCTTATAAGAACTTTTTCCAAATTTTCTAATGCCTCCTCAAATGAATTACCATAAACTGTAAAATCATCCATATAAACCTCTACACAATCATGGATTAGATCAGAAAAAATTCCTAGTACTGCTCTTTGGAATGTTGCCGGTGCATTACATAACCCAAAAGGAAGCACTCGGTAGGCAAAAGTTCCCCATGGACAAGTAAATGTGGTCTTATCTTGATCTTCAGGTGCTACCTGAATTTGATTATAGCCACTAAAACCATCCAAAAATGAAAAGTACTTTTTACCCGCTAATGTATCTAATACCTGATCAATAAAAGGCAAAGGAAAGTGATCCTTCAAAGTTGCTTTGTTCAATTCCCTGTAATCAATGCATACCCTCCATTTACCATTCCTTTTAGGCACTATAACCAAAGGAGAAACCCATCGGCTATCTGAAATTGGATAAATGAAGTTTACATTGAGAAGTTTTTGGAGCTCTTCTTTCACTATCTCCCTAAGATTTGGATCCATCCTTCTTTGAGGTTGTCTGATTGGTCTACTGTTTTCCTCAATATAGATATGATGGATGCAAGTCTTAGGATCAATACCCTTCATGTCAGTATACTCCCATGCAAATGCAGTAGAATGTTTTTGCAAGATTCTCGTTAGTTCTTCTTGTTGTGACTTCTCCAGATGTTTGTTGATATTCAATGTCTTTTCTGGAAAAATCTCAAAAGCAGAATTACCAAACTCTTCCATAGAGTAGAGAGACATTTGTCTTGAAGATAAATATTCTATGTCAGATTCCAACTGAAATTGTGTGGGGTCATATTCTGAAGTTATCTCAAAATTTTCTAATGTGTTCAGAATTTGACTATCCTCACTAATTTCAGAAATGGTAAAGATAGGCTGTATAGTGTTCTCATCATCGACCCATTCATTGTCTCCTATTTCTGTAATTGCTCTTGCTGGAGGATACAAATTAAATTTCTTTGTTGAATTACCATTGGAAATATACATGTCTCCAGATCTACAACTAATAAAAGCATCAGCTGTGGCCAGCCAAGGTCTTCCTAAGATAATTGGATGTCCTCCTAGATTACTTTTGGGAGTCAAAATCATAAAGTCTACTGGATATTCCCAAGAATCTAAGGAGACTGAAATATCTTCTAATACACCATCTGGTTTAATAACCGATCGATCCGCAAGTTGCAATAAAGTAGGTGTAAAAAGAAGGTTAGGAAGTTTTAACTGTTCCATAGTCTGTCTACTCATAATGTTGATAGCAGCCCCTAAGTCAATCAATGTGTTTGGAATTTCTATCCCATTTATATGTGTCTTGACAATTGGACTTCCAGGATCTACATACTTCTGCATGGCAATTTTTCCCATCATAATGTCTCCAATCTTTCCTACCAGGTGGATTCTTCTTGTGTCCTTTAGCTTTCTTCCTGGTCTTTTGAAACTCAACTCCTTTATGGTTTTTGCTAGAATAGGAATTTCTCGAATGGCTTGTAATAATGGAATCTTGATACAAACATTCTTCAATTCATCTAGAAAGTCATAGTTAGGCAACAAGATTTTTTTTTCCACCCCCTTATCAATTTGTAGTCTTTCCGGAAAAGGAGGTGTAGATGAAGATACAGGTTGCTCAACTATAGGAGTTGTGGATGCTAGCTTTTCTTTTTATTTTTGAATTTTTGAATTTTGAAGAGATTCTTCCTCAGAACCCTTATTGACTTGAAGAGAGTCCTCCTCAGAGGTATCTTGCTCTTGAATGTCTATAGAAGGCTTTTCTAAAACTCTACCAGATCTGAGTTGTACATCGTTGAGAGGAACAATCATATAGGTAGGAAATTGTTGTCCTTCTACCATATAAGTAGTTTGAGGATTCTTATTGTTAGGATTTGGCAATGGCTGAGCTGGAAGTTGATTTGTCTTCCGTTGGTATGGGAGCATGAGTTGAGGATTTGTATTTTGTTGAGAAGGTTGTTGTTGTGGAAATGGCAATGAAAGTTGTGGATTTGGGCTTGGAAGTTGTGGAGCTTGTTGATTTTGAAAAGATGGAGGATATTGATAAAATTGAGCAAATCTCCCATAAGGATTTTGCATCCCCTGTACCCATGGCTGATATGAATTTTGATGTTGAGGCCAAGGTTGTTGCCAAGGATTCCAATTTGGTGGGGTTTGAAGATTCATAGGGTTATTAAACCCTTGAGATTGTTGTCCCTGCCAAGGTCTCCTTGCGACAAAACAGAGAGATTCTACTGAATTTGGATCTTCTTGAAAAACAGCTTTGAGTCCAGGGATTGAAGGACAATCCTTGATCTCATGATTTTCCGAGCAAATCATACATGTTTCTACAACTTTTGCATCCAAGGGACATTCCCTTAAAGCATGTTTCTTTCTACATTTCGGACAAAAGATGGCTAAAGCATCCGTTTCTGCTTTCTGCTTGTTTTGGATTTTAAGGGTGTCTAGTTGTTCACTAAGACCCCCTAAGATATCAGTTTTAAACTCATCAAGCATATTACCAATCTCTGCCCTACTTACTGATCCAGTTGCAGATTTGTTAGCCCTAACAAGAGAAGAATCCCTAGGCCCTTTTCCAGTTTTAGATCTTCCCCTTGAGAATTGGATACATAGTTCTGTTATATCATGAAATGGGAGTTGAGAAATGTCTCCTTTACCCATCATGTTTAAAATGTCTATCCATTCATCTCTAATGGCTTTTAATAGGAGGGCTTTCAAGGTTTCATTATCTAGGTTGCTCATCTTTGCTCTTTTCAAGTTGTATTGAAATATTTCAATTAAGTCTTCCAAATTTTCATCTTCTTTTTGCATCATTTTGAATACCCCATCCTTGTGATTGGTGGGCATACAATAATCCAAGTATCTATCCAAAAATGTTTGTTTCATATCATTCCAAGTCCTGATAGATTGAGTGGCTAATCCCATGAACCATTTCAAAGCAGATCCCTTCAATGTTGAAGGAAACAGCTTGAGTTTTTGAGAATCTTCCATATAGTCATAAGTTCGGCACACTACTTCAAACTCAAACAGAAATGTTTCAGGATCTTCACTTCGCAATCCATAAAAGTTAGGGAGAACAGATGGTGAGATATTTTTCATTGTTGCATGAGTTTCCTCATCAACTATAGGGAATCCAAGAAAATTGTCCCTATTTCTACCGTTATTTCCTTCACCATTGTTATCTTCATTAGCTCCTCCTCCTCTACCTCCACCTCTATTTATTACTTCCTCTGCCATGATAGTTTCTTTAGAGTCCTTATAGTCCTCTAGTTCTTCTACCAAGGAAGGATGAGAGAAAGTTTCTTTGTTTTCTAAGTGGGTTTTAGTAGATGGTATAGGAGAATCCTCTAATTCAACTGTTCTTTGACTTCCAAAAATCTTAAGGCTAGGGGTAGATGGTGGTGAATCTGGTCTATGCCTTGAAGAAGATGGAGTTATGAAAATCGAACTCTTGGCTTTAGCTATAAACCTTCCCCTAGAATCTCTTGCTCTATGCATGTCATTTTTTATTTTTATTTTTAAAAAAAAGTTGGGCTAATAATTCTCTTTCTGATCTTCCAGATCACGCTAGGTGCAAGAAGAGAGCATACTTAAGAAATTAATAAACCAATAACTCTCTTTTCTGATCCTCCAGATCACACTAGGTGCAAGAGGAGAGCATACTTCAAGAAGTTATCAAGTTTTCCCTTCTTTTATAATTTTATGTTTTTTTTTAAGAAATTGGCTACCTAGTTACACTTCCCCGGCAACGGCGCCAAAATGTTTGGTCAATTTAGTGTGTCCTAAATTGCTGCATTTAATTGTCAATCCGGGAATCGTAAGTTGATGAAGTGCGGCGCACTATATGTGCAAGATAACCTCTTTCTTAACTTTTTGTCGTTTGTGGTCTTTCTAAGGTAAAATGGAAATTCTAAAGTGAAAAACAAGCTTGGTTATATTTATTCAAGGAAGTGATATCCCCTATAATGATTTACCAATCTTGAAACTTTAAAAGCAAATTGAAATTACAATGACAAAGAAAGTAAACTGCTGAAATGAAAAGTGCTGCTAATCTAATGAATCAAAACAAGAAACTAGTGAACATGAAAACTAAACTATTCTTGCTGCCAACTGAACACAAAAGAAACTACGCTTATGGAAATTCAAATTTGCAATGAAATAAATCTAAATCAGATTACATCAATTCATTTTCCGACCCTTCATCATTAGACCAGCTATGACTTGCGGAAGTAATCATAAACAACTTGTGTAACTGATTATTTAATTTGCAGAAAGTAAACTAATACTAAACCCTACACACATAATTCAATCCCTCGCCATCAGTCCAGCTGTGGCTTTCGGAGGCAACTGAAGATGTCATACATGATTTAATATATCTAAATTTGCAGAAAAGGAACTAATACTAAACTACACATTTCATCATGCAGCCCCTCACCATCAGTCCAGCTGTGGTTTTCGGAGGTAACTGAAGACGCTATGAGCATCTTAATATATCTAATTTTACAGAAAGGAAACTAATACTAAACTACACATTTCATCATGCAGCCCCTCACCATCAGTCCAGCTGTGGCTTTCGGAGGTAACCGAAGACACTATGAGTAGCTTAATATATTTAAATTTAACTACTGAGTCAGATAAGCAAAACTGAAATGAACAAAACAAGACTGAAGTTAAACAAAAGCTATGAAAAAGTAAACTAGCAGCAGAATAATGTCAGTTTCATATCATTAGCTAAAATACTATGAAAATGCCCCGGGCTGTCTACCTAAAACCTGCACAAGAAAACTGATCAGTGAATTAACAATTATGAAAACATGAAAGACAAGAATGCAATGGAAATTAATGAACAGAAATGAAGCAACTATGAAATATGAACATGTAATGGGTTATGATACAATGACTGTTTAAAGAAATGAAATGAAAAATATATACATTCATACACAGAACCTCGGCTGAGCAGGGGCCCTCTACGCAGCTTTGGTAACGATCCTCAACACAAATTAAGTTGAAAACAGAGTTTTTCACATTAAAAAGCAGTTCATTACAGACTGGTAGTATTACGGCTCAAGGCAGCGTAATCACTACATAACAAAGTACGCACATCAACTCAACAACTATGATCAACTAACAACTATCAACTAACTCTACGTGCGTATGCAAACGCTCTATATAAAGCAATAAACTGTAACTGTCTCCTGAAGTTTATGATAGCAGCCAGCACGTAGACCACTAAGGCCACGGATATAGGAGTATGGCCATGTTGGAAAACGGATCTATGGAAGGTGGGCGCTTTAATTCAACTCCAGAACTTTGCACAGATGTCAATTAACCTCCGCAAGCTTGGAAACGGCCGTATGGATGTTTATATGCCACGAAACAGAGTCCAGCCGACATAGAACTCCATAGTTGACTTCCACGTGGATGGCTTTGACCGCGGCTTTCTTTGACGAATTTACTTTAACCAATAGGACACGAACCATGTCCTTGTCATTCCTAGCCTGCCCATGTGGCTCGTTTCCTTCGTAGACACCTGTATCATTGATTTCCACAAAATAGTCAGCTTTTAAAGTCATAGTTGTACCGCGAAAGTGACAAGCCTGAACAGATGAACAAAATCTAAATCAAATAGAAAACACACAAACATAATTAAAAACCATGTTAGATACCCTTTTGCACATGATATTGACAATTTTGGAGGTTTAGGTGAGTGAAAAAGATATGGAAAAGTGTATGGACAAGAGGCAAATTCGGGACTCAACAATAGCATAGATGGATTCCTACAGCTACAAAATATTTTACTAAGTGGATTGAAGTTGTTCCAACCAGGAATGCTACTGATACAGTAATAATAAAATTTCTGTTGGAAAACATTATGTCTAGATTTGGTTGTCCACAGAAATTAGTGACTGATAATGCAATGGAATTCAAGTCTACTTAGATGCATAGCTTCTATCATCAATATGGTATTGAATTGACTCATTCCACGCCTTATTACCCTCAAGGTAATGGATTAGCTGAGTCATCCAATACAAGTTTGGTGATAATAATTAAGAAAATGCTCCCTGAGAATAAGAGAAATTGGGACACCCAGCTAGTGCATGCTCTTTGGGTAGACATGGTAAGTGGCAAAAAATAAATTGGAATGTCTCCCTTTCAGCTTGTATATGTTATTGATGCTGTAATGCCTTTGCAATTAGCTCTTCCTGTTATGAAGTTTCTGCAAGATGAAGTTGATGATGAAAATCCAATTCAAAGGAGAATGCTACAACTGATAGAGGCACATCAACTCAGAGAATCACCGATGGAGAAAGTACAAAAATATCAGACTAAATTCAAATATGTTTTTGACAAAAGAAAAATCAGAAATTATTTCAGGAGAATGATTTGGTTATGCGTTGGGATGTCAGGATGGAAGACCATGGAAAGCATGGTAATTTTGACAATTTTCAGTTTGGGCCATTAATTGCTCAAGTTTTGGAAAACAACACTTTTTTTTCTCAAGCATCTAGATGGTGATCAGCTGACTGGAGGTCCAGTTAATGGTCATTTTCTTAAAAATTTCTTTGTTTAATAGGTTAGTTAGTCATTCCATTGTAAATATCCGGTGTGACGTGTCAATAAAAATCCATGCCGAATGGTACTTATGTTTATAAATATGATCATCCTTGAGTCTAGTCAGTCAACGGTCAGTCCTAGTCATAGTTTTCAATAAGTCTTCTGAATTTTGAAAGTTTTAAGGCACTTAGTCTATAGTCCTTGGAGCCTCACAGGGAGGACTTCATCCCCAATAGGAGCCACTGTTAGCATTGTAAATGTTAATAGTGTGAACACCATTGTATCACTGTTTTCAATTTTTTCTTATGTCCTAGCCTATGTCGCAGTTTGAGTCATTTTAAATAAAGGTCAAAAAAGAATCCCAAAACCAAAATAATTTTAAGTTTATGGGTGGTATTAGTGTCTTAGGTTCATAAAGGAAGTTAAAATAACTATTTTAACTTAGGTTAGTGTCGAAGGCTATTGGTCATTTTTGTAATAAAATTACAGCTGCTCTTTCCGAGATAATAGCTACCTCTGTTTAAGTTCCATTGTTAACACAGTGATATAATGGAGGGAAACTATTTCTCCAAAGTGAAGGTCACATTACTAACACAGTGAAAAGTGCCACTATTTCTTCAGGAGCCTGTTTCCATTAGTAACACAATGAAAAGTGCAGCTATTTCTCTAAAATTTAATTGTATTACAACATAGAGGTAAACGCAGCTATTTCTCAGGCATATAGGAGCTGCAAAGAATATTTTTAGAGAAAGGACCATTCCTCTTTGAATATGATTGAAGAACTCCTATGTTATAAAGATGATTATTATTTTAAATAAGATTAATTATTTTTGACCTAGGAGAATTATTATAAGTGAGTGGTTATATTATCAATGCAGTTAACTCATAGCTACCCTACTAAACTGAAGTGGAGATCATGGTATAAGGTATCAATTATTAAATGATGTTGTGGAGTGTTGTGGAGTTTTATCTGTTATGGGGTGACTTGGCGCTTGTATTCAAATTATTTCAAATCGTGCCATTACTCCATACCATGATTAGGGGTGTGGAATCAGAGGTTTAAGTTTAATGTTCTATTGATTGAGGTTCTTTGTGCAAGCTACATCTAGCATAAGTCACCTCTTCCAACAAACAGTTTAGAATTTCAAGGCAGGAAAACAAGGCTCCGTGTAGGGTTTTGCATCTAGGTTGAACATCTGTGTGTTTACAAGGAGCCTAGCTGTTGAAATGTATGGGAAAGGGTGGTAATGTTAATAGGTCCGAGCCAGAAAACACCAGGTTTGTTGATGCTAGGGCCAAACCTCAATTTAACTTAGCTGGCTAGCATAAGTTTTTACATAAGCTTTCTGGAGAAAATGTGGCTTTAGCTCAGGATTTTGCCGAGAGCTTTGATGTGGAAAAGGTCAAGCTCGAGAGCAAGAATTTTAAGATCTTTGAAGCCATCATATCCCAAGCTACTCAAACCTCTGCCACTAGTGAACACTGGTTTAAGAATAAAACACTACCCACATAAGTAAGTCTCTACCTTAAAATGTTGATTGCCTACCACCTTAAAAAAGAAGAATACCACCTAGGATATGTTCCTGATAGAGGAAAGGTTTGGTAGTATCAACTATAGGAGAAGGGTAGGGAGGCCCAGGAAACAAGATGCCACTACAAGGAAAAGACCCTCTAGCGGAGGTTATAAAGGAGGTTTTTAGTGTTATAAAATTGGCCAACATTGTCAAAAAAACATATGCTACCACATCCGTTTCTGGTAACGAAGGTTTTGGTGGAGCTTTTAACGGAAATTCAACACAACTAAAAAAAATGGGCGGCTGGAGGTTATTACGAATGTTTTTTCATCGGTGCTCTCATAAGGTTTTAACGCATCGGTGCGTATCGGTAGATAGCGCACCGGGGCGGTCGAAGGAGAATGCACCGGGCCGTTAAGGAAGATAACAACACCGGGCATGGTGTTGGTGATACAATGCACGGGGCCATTCTAATTGGTCTTGGGATTTGAGCGGTGCTCATACGTCTTATAAACATGCCGATGCGTATGCTTATCTAAACGCTCCGGTGCATCGTATCATAGAAATGCACCGAGGTTTACAATTGGTATCGGTATTCATGCGGTGCAAATATGTCATACAAATGCACCGGCGCTTATTGACACATAAACACCCTGGTGCGTACTATCACACAAATGCACCGAGATTTTTAATTGGTATCGGTATTCGTGCGATGGCTATTGGTCATCCAGATGCGCCGGTGCGTATAGACAGAACAAACGCCCTAGTGCATAGTATCACACAGACGCACCACAATTTATAATTGGGATCGGTATTCGTGCAGTGCTCATAGGCAGTAAAATGAAACCGGTGCGTATAGATACATAAACGCACTGGAGTGATGTACCGCACAAATGACTCGATATTTTTAACTCGTTTTGGTATTTTTGCGGTCCCGATAGGTAGTATAAACACACCGGTGTGCTTAATAATACAAGCGCACCGGTTTTCATTTTTCATTTTTAGAAACATTGACCTATAGCAGTGCAATTATTGTGATTGTTTTAAATTCATTATTCATCAAAAGTCAACACATATTATAACAATATTCATATTAATTAAATTTTTATTAATGGATTTGAATGTGATGTTTATATTAATTTGTTATATCATATCATAATTATTGTGGTTTTTTAAAATTCATTATTCATCAAAAGTCGACACATATATATGTTATAACAATATTCATCTGAATTAAATTTTTATTACTGCATTTGAGAACGGCAATGGAGAACGCAATAGCGACAATAGAGAATGCAATAGAATAAATTAAAACATTTATTATTATATATATATAAGACATTCTTTGTCATACAAAATGGGACAGTCATTGGTATCCCTTTATATTTCAATTGGGACACTATGTCCATTACATTAAAGTAAATGCCTGATTTCATAGACATTTTTCCAAAAATAGTACAACGCCTTGCTTTTATATCCAAACATAGTGATCATCATTCTTTGCTTGAACTGCTATCACTGCTAGAGCTACTTCCATGACTTGGGTTATTTTAAAAAATGTTATGTTCACGACGTTGATTGTTTTCTTCTTCTTCACCTTCTTCCATCTACAAACATAAAAATAAACTGTAATGAGTGTATATACATTGGTGAGAATAATGAAAATTGCAATATTAAATAATATACATCAATGTAAATCGAAAATAAATGACGTACCAATGCAACAATTGACTCATAAACTATAAACATTCTTTCAAAACCATGTAACATGCCATCTTTCAAGATTTGATCTATTGGCGCAGTGCCATACTTTGTTTCCTGCAAGTTTTATACCCCATAAGAAATCATATATTTAATATAAAAGATTTATTTTTTCTATTAATTATAGACGGAGCTAAGTAAAACAAGATCGATAGATGCTTACAAATTCCACAATTAAGTTCTGATATGCCAACATATACGCTCAACCCATATTTAAACCAATTTCAATCAATTCCTCTGATGGTTCTTTTTTGTATGTTAGCACCTGTTTGGAGACATTCAATGATGATTTTTGTAAAACAACTTAAAAATACAAAAATGAAATCTACTTAAGTTGTTATAAGGAAGTAAACTTTACTCACAAACTTAGATATCAATCCTTTTCTTCCTTGTCGTCCTGTTTTATGTGCTGAATGGGTTCCATTTTCTTTTCTTTTCTGCAAGAAAATACTTGAAAATTAATATTTAATGCAAAATTGTTTATTTATTTTACCTAATGATAAAAACTTCAATGATTACATATTACATTTGAAGCACGTTATTGTTGAGATGGTTCCTCCCGCGATGCAACTTTGTCCTTTTCTTTGACCATCTCCTTGTACACCTTTTTGGACATTCCTAGTGGCATATTTCTGATATCAGCTCGTTCATCTTTTGAGATTTTCATAATCTTCCTGAAAATGTAACATGACAATAAACTATTTAATTTTTATATTGATATATGAAAAGTAAGTATAACAAAAGTGATATTTATAAATAATTCTAGATAAACATCTAAAGAAATATTACTTTTTCATTCCTTTTTTGTTGTTGTTGTTGTACGTTTTTGCTATTAAAAGTCTGACATGTCTCAATGACCAATTCTCTGGAAACTCTTCCTGTAGTTTACATAAAATCTGGTTCTTGGAATCATTGGATTGTTTTTTGTATTGTAAGTGGAAAGAACGTCTAAACATTCATTCCACTAGATCCCTCAAACATTTGTAAAAGTTTTCCCCCTTTCATTAACCTCCAACACCACTCCAGATGAGCTAAAGAGAAATTCATTTTCATTTGCATGTTCTATTGTTTTTCTTTTCTTAGAACAACATTCATTTTCTGAGTTGTTGGTCCGTGTAGAACATTAAACAGAGGTGAATTAATAGACTTTTTTCATACATGTTATCTAATAATTTTAATTATATTATTAATGAAAACTAAAAAAAGAAACTCATATTGGATCGATAGTATTTTGTCATTCATCTGATTCATCCTTTTGCAATTTTTCCATCAAGCTTATACGTTCTTCTGGTCCTAGATCAGAAATAATCTTATCAAGCTTCGTCATTTTGTGGCTCTGCATGATACACATTAAACAATACATATTATTTAAACTTACATATAGTTTAAAAATAATTTTTTTGTAAAAAATTTACGAAGAACTTGCCTTTTTTGCTTTTCTTGATGTGTTATCAGTATTTTTGTTACTTGATATTTTATCAGTTATTTCTTTAACAATATCAAACATGTATCATATCAGTCAATAATATATTTTTAAATAAACTGTCAACTTCTCAATTTAAAAAAAAAAAAAATCTCAAAAAACCAGTGCACCATTCATGGTGAACACACCGACGTCGGTGCGTGTATGTCTTTCCCACGCACCGCAAAAAAAATATAATACACCGTATGGTGCTCTATGTAAACAAGAAGCCCTGGTGCTTTACATGTCAATGACCGCACCGGTTAACCATCATAAAAATAATAAAAATCGTCCAGTGTTAGTTTTTGAAGCATAAATCGGTGCTATATTTTACATATGGCGCACTGTTAAAATTTTTTTTTTTTTCACATTACTTATTCGGTGCTCTTGTAAACAACAGAGCACTGGTGTGCTACCTTACATAGGGCGCACTGTAAAAAATCTATTTTTTTAAAATCATTCCAAGGCCCACATGGATTAGGATACGACTATGCTAATCGTCCTGTCGATTGCATGTCTTAAGTCTATATTTAGAAATACAAACCCTATAAATCTAAATTGAAAAGTCCTAATTCTGAATCATAGAAAGAAGAAGAATAAAGGGCAGAAACAAAAATAAAGTAAGGTTTGTATTTTTTGAAAGTTTTTTTTTTCGAAACTGAACATTCGCGGTGCGTCATAATGAAATAGCGCATCGGCTGCATATTTTTCTATTTTTTTATGACAGTACTTTCGCGGTGCGCTATGATAACAAAGCACCCTAGTGCACTCTTTCAGACAGGATGCACCGATTTATTATTATTATTATTATTATTATTATTATTATTTACGCAAGGGCCGACATGGATTGGGATCTGACTATGTAGGTCAACCCGTTCGTTGGATGTCTTAGGTTTATATTTAGCAATATAAACCCTATAAATATAAATTGAAAAGCCCTAATTCTGAAATCACAGCAAGTGGGAGAAGATAGGGTAGAAACAAAAAGAATGTAAGGTATGTTTGTAAAATGGTTTTTTTTCAAAACAACACGTTATGCGGTACGCCATAATGTAATAGTTCACCAGTGCCATATGTTACATATAGTGCACTGATAAAAACATAATTTGTTTTTTTAATTTTTTATCACTGTACTTGCATGGTGTGCTTGTATAACAGAGCGCATCGGTGCGCTATGTTATGAAGGGGGTATCAACGAAAAAAAAATGTATTTTTTTAAGATTGACGCAAGCGCCGACATGGATTGAGATCTGACTATGCAGATCCTTCCGTTGGTTGCATGTCTTAGGATTATATTTAGCAATACAAACCCTATAAATATAAATTGAAAAACCCTAATTCTGAAATCACAGCAAGTGGGAGAAGAAAGGACAAAAACAAAAATAATGTAGGGTATGTTTGTAAAATGGTTTTTTTTCCAAAACATCACATTTTGCAGTGCTCCATAATGTAATATTGCACCGATGCCATATGTTACAAATGGCGCACTAATAAAAAAATATTTTTTATTTTATTTTTTATCATTGTACTTCACTGGTGCACTGGTATAACCAAACGCACCGATGTGCAACGTTACGCAGGGCGCACCGGCGAAAAAAAATATGTATTTTTTTTAAGATTGACGCAAGGGTCAACATGGATTGGGATCCGACTATGCAATTCATCCCGTGGGTTGAATTTCTTATGAGTACCGAAACCCTATAAATCTAAATTGAAAAGAAAGAGGGAGAAAAAATGGCAGAAACAAAAAGAATCTAGGGTCTTGTTTCTAAAAAGTGATTTCTTTTTTTATTTATTTTTTGTTTCTGGAAACTGCAGAAAAGGTAAAAAACTGCAGAAACAAAAAGTTAAAAAAACAATAAGATTTGATTTTGTATTTTACTTCATAAAAAATTAGAGAAAAAATAAAATAAAAAAATATACTTTGATTTCTTATTTCACTGCATAAAAAAAAACTGCAAAAAAAGTACAAAAAAACAATAAAATTTACTCACGTCGTTTAAAATTATATGGTACAGGTTTTGAATTACCAGAGGTTTGGAATTTGGATTGTCTAAATACTTCTTTTCAAACGTATTTCCCTGCTTCACAGTGCTCTCGTGGTCTGTTTGCTCCAGGTATGTATCCTACAAATCTCTGGCTGATTTTTTTTGCAAAAATAGTGAAATAATGAAAAGTGTTTAGTATTTAAAGAAATGTTTT
The DNA here is from genome assembly GCA_034641835.2 of Pinus albicaulis. Classification (NCBI taxonomy): domain Eukaryota; kingdom Viridiplantae; phylum Streptophyta; class Pinopsida; order Pinales; family Pinaceae; genus Pinus; species Pinus albicaulis. The sequence continues at coordinate 1,214,457,868 of CM076572.1, read as the reverse complement.
ATAAAATTAGATTTTCGAAAATATTTTGCTGCCCAATTTTCAATTTACAGTTTTTTTTTTCACTTAAAGAAAATAGGGTTGCGCTTTTTTTTATTGCGGTTATTCGTTTACCGATGCGTCCTTTAATTCAACTGCACTGGTGCTACTTGTTACAAAAGTGCACCGGTGCACAAAAAAAAGAACTGGCTGGTGTGGTTATCTGAATAGTACGCACCAGAATTAAATTTAGGTTTGTGCACCAAAGTTTATTGTTGTTTTGCTCAAATGTAGGGAGAAAATATCATATATTATATGAAATGGGCAATTCTTCAAAATCCAGCTCGTTCTATAATATTTCTCAAATTCCATCACGGAGTTCTCCCTATCCATGTGGAGACGTAAGGTTTACTTCAGATTTGTTTTATTTTTTCACTATCTAATTGAATTTATGTGTGTTTTTTATCTATGTAGTCAATCATGCAAAACTTAAATAAATTTATAATGTATACAAATTTACAACTTCATGCAGATTCATCATCGAGTTCAAATGCACAAAATTATATTCAAAGTACTACTCCAAAACATCGAAAGTTCTTATCAGGAGCTGCATACCACAAGACGCATTTGGTAGATGAAAATGGAAAATCGCTTCACCCTGCCAATTGTAACAATATTGCATCTTCTAGCCACAATCCCGGGATAATGATGGTAATTATAATTATAATTGTTTGATATATATATTGATTAATATGTAATTATTTCAATGTCAAACCAATTTATAATCATGCAATATTGTTAACGTGGTTACTAATTGATATCATAATATTTTGTACTAATCATGTTCAATTTTTTTTTTAATTGTTAGGATTGTAGTGATGATGAACAACCTACCTACCATATTCCGTTGCACCCCACAACAATTTCAAATCAAGAGAAGACTGAATTAAGAGAAAAAATCCGAGAGGAACGATACCAAGAATGGTTGAATCAACCACCGATTCAATTCCCGTTACGTCCAGATTCACCAATTAGGAATGACTACAACAATAGTAGTTCTTCACAAGCTGGCAATGGAGACAATCAAATAGAGGTTGGTATGGATCATTACTTAAGGGATAAGACTGCCATGGAGACAATGTTGTTAGATGCATTCCAAAATGATGATCAGCTATGGGATGATGCTTGTATCACTGACACCTTTTTCAAAAGCCTTAAATTTGCTTCCACCACCCCTCTCTTTGGACCCGACGGTCAGTCAAAGTCTACCCAGTTGGGGACAACGATGTTACTGTACAACTTGAAAGCAAAGTTTGGCTTGTCGAATGCATGTTTCTCGGAACTTTTGAGGTAAGTTACCATAAAGTACTTCCCTTATATATAAATTTGAAATATAATTAGTACACTGTAATGAACATTACAAATGTTAAATTTTATGAATGTTGATGATTATATCAACATTAATGTACATTTATTAATATAGTTTTCCATGATCACCAACTATAGGTTATTCAAAGATAAGGTTCTTCCGAGTGATAATGTCTTGCCCGGTAGCTGCGAGGAGGCAAAAAAATTGTTGAAAATGTTGGGTGTTGATTACATATCATATCATGCATGTCCAAATGATTGTATTCTATATAGAGGAGAATATGCAGACAAAGAGATGTGTCCGAAATGTGGGCATGACAGGTATGATAAATAAAAAAAGAAGGGTAAATCACGTATTGGTCCTCCTTTTAAGATATTGAGGCACATGCCTATAATCCCAAGGATTCAAAGGCTCTTTCGTTGTAAAGAATTACCTATGTTGCAGGGATGGCATGCCTCACACAGAAGTGAGTTGGGAGTTATGAAAATACCAACTGATTCAATAGCCATGAAGTATATAGAGGATACATGGCCCGAAAAATTCAAGAATGAAGTATGAAGTCTACGACTCAGCATAGCCATGGATGGCGTCAACCCATATTCCCTCAAGAACACCAACTATTATGTTTTCCCTGTAGTAGTGATCAATAAAAATATCCCCCCATGGTTGTCTATGAAGAATGAACATCTTATGTTGGTTCTCATAGTCCCTGGTAGAAGACAAGTGAAGAATATGAATGTCTACTTACAACCACTAGTAGATGAATTGAAGGAATTATGGAATGGGATAAATGTATATGATGTATCAAGACCCATCGCAGTAGAGAGGAGGTTTACGTTGTATGGCATATTTTCTTACACAACACATGATTATCCAGGCTTAGGAGTTTGCTCTGGTAAATTACATGTTTAATTTATTGATTTGTTTATATATAATGTAACAATATTCTTTCACATATTAGTTATTTAATTCGTTGTAATATTATTTTTTCTGATCTTCATGATATTCTTTAACATGCCATGCATATTAATTAATGTATACAAATATAATCTCACAGGTCTTGAAACAAAAGGGTATATTGGATGTAAATGTTGTGGACCTTCTCTGAAAGCTAGATGGTCTGAGGACCTACGAAAGCCAGTTTATGATTGCTCCAGGATATTCCTACCAGAACAACACCCTTACAGAAGAGTAGCATCCGCTTTCAATGGTAAACGAGAAAGAACCCAAAGGCCTCCAATAATGACACCAGCTGAATGGCTTAGAGCATATGAGAGAGAGAAGGAGAAGGAGTTCACAAAAATGTTCGATTCAAATGGGGAGCCTAAGTTCGATGATCCAGATTTCTTCAACACCTATGTTGAGAAATTTTCCATTGGGATGAAAAGGAAATCTATATTTTATGACCTCCCATATTGGGAGCATCTTAAGATTGCCCACTTATTAGATCCCATGCATATATTTAAAAATGTTTCATCTTCTTTATGGAGGCACATATCATCGAAACAAAGTGACACATTGGCAGTTAGGAAAGATCTTATTACTTCAAAAACTAAAAAGAAATATTGGCCAAGACGATTAGAAAGTACAGGATCAGAGGCAGGCGCTGGTCCCTCTAATTCATGGTTTTTCAAAGAAGGTGATGTCTCATGGATTTAAAAAAAAGATGATATATCTTTGGCAAAGGAAGTTATAATGGATGTGAGGGTGCCAACTTCATATGGGTCTTCACTATGGCGCTGCTTCACCGTGGATGACCATTTGTCGGGGTTGAAATCGTATGACCATTTGAATCTTCTAAGAGTATGTATAATGTCAAAAGCATGATTTTATTATTTGTTATATTAATAAATTTTATCCCATGCGGTGGTCATAAAACATAACTAATTTTGTATATTATTGCATGTTTTTACAAATTTGCAGTGTCATTATCCTTTGTTTGTGTGTGGGTGTGTGAAACATGAATTCCCTCAAGACCTAGGACGTGCCATATCTAAATTATCTGCATTTGTACGTTGGATCACGTCAAAGGAGATTCATGTTGCTAGCATTCCACGGTGGCGTCAAGAGATAGTTGAGATTGTTTGTATGTTTGAGAAGGAATTGCCGACGAGTTTCATGGAATTACAGGTTCATCCTCTAATCCACCTGGTAGATGAGGTTGAATTAGTTGGGGTTGTTTCTTGTCGTTGGATGCTCTTCTTAGAGAGGTACATGAAGAAATTGAAAGGTTTCGTTCGACAAAGGGCAAAACCCGAGGGGTCTATGGCAGAGGGGTACATATCGTATGAGTATTTCTACTATGCCAGTGAGTACATCAAGCAAATTGACAATAGACCAAGTGCAGTGATTTGGAGCGATGAATTGGATGAAGACAAAAGAGAAGGAGAGTTGCTCCAAACAAGTGGAAACAATTGTTTGATAAAGAGTAAGCGACTTATAATTTTTCAAATTTACAAAAAGTAATTAATTATATTCATGTTGAACTTCGATATAATGTATATTTTGATCTCTAAGTACTATATAATGTTAGTTTGATTTCATCAGTGAATGCATAAATTGAAGCAATCAATAAATTAATTCTTTACAATTCTGAAGCGACACAACTGTGGGTCGCATTGTACAAACAAAAAAGAATGAAATGGGATAGTGATAGGAAAGAATTCAAACAGTTGAAGGGTAGAAGTGTGCCTTATCCCGATCATTTGAAAGAAAATATGCCAAAAATATGCCCCAACTATTGGGTTGCTGACCAAGTCAGAGATAAATACGGTGCTACCGGTCCTTACCTGCGTGCTAAAGAGGATATGCTAAATGTAGGGATTGGGTGCAACAACTCGGTAATAATTTATATGTAAATTTGAAACTTATATTAAGACATCTACATTTCATATTTTAACTGTTGGATTATTATTTAGAAGACACATGACACTTATATGATTTTTTAAACTTTTTTATAATAGGTGCATTTGTTCCCATCTATGTGGGCATATGGACACCATTTTCGCACAGAATATGCCGATGCTGGAAACATCACACAAGACTATGGAGTGGAAGTCAAGTTCGATCAATCTAGTCGATCTGGCCATTGTGATCAACAACTAGTAAGAGGGATGTTAGGTTACGTCAGAAAGATACAAGAGATCAATGAAGTGGATTTTTCTTCTTTCCAATGTGTTATTTTTAGGTGAAAGTGGTGGGACACCTTTGATCGGAATAATGTAAAGGAAGATCGCGATAGTAGGATGATATGTATCAACTCTAGAAAGATGGTGGGATGAAGCTAAGGAGCCCTATGTTTTCCCTAAATAATGCAACCAAGTGTTTTTCTACCCAAATGTGTTGGATAGGGATTGGTGGTTCATATTGACACATGACCCTATATCAAAACATATTTTTGAGAACAATAGTGTTATCATTCCATGCTATCTAGAAGATAATGAGGGTGATCATGAGAACCGAGAGTGATATGGTACAATATGTGTTATTTCATCAATATTTATACTTTTTAAGATGATGTTTTCAAAATATTAATGTAATATGTATTTTGAATTAATTGGTAATTTGCATTGTGTTAATGTTAAAATAAATAATTCACTTGATAATTTGGTATTATGTACTTGATCTCAAAAACAATGGCGTACTGTATAAATTAATTCTTTTTTTGTATCTAAGTTCATAATAAAATAATGATAATTCTAATTAAGTGCAGGAATTTATTTGCATTATTTTCTAAATTTCCTTATGTTACAATAAATCATATTATTCTATATTTATTATTTTACAATTATTTAAAATTTACAAATTTAAAAATTTAAAAATTTTAATAAATTCATTTCACATTAATACAATTAAAATTTTACAAATATTTTACATATAATTAAAATTATAATTAGAATTATTAGAATTACAATTACAATTTTACACTTTCACGTACAATAACAATTTTAGAATTTTACATATATACAATTACAATTTTACAAATTAAAAACTTACACTTATAATTACAATTTTAGAAATTTACATATATATCATTACAATTACAATATTATAATTTTAAATACTATTAGAAATACAAATATTATAAATTTACAATATCATGATCATTTGGTATTTATAAATTAATTAATAAACATCACGTTCATGATAAGCGTTGTACAAACACCATATTTGACTAAAAAACACATTCAAAATCGCTAACTGCATCATTGTGATCATGATCATCTAACAAAAAACAATTAACATTAATCGCTAACTGCATCATCGTGATCATGATCATCTAACAAAAAACAATTAACATTATATATTAACATCATCAGTACAACACAAACATCAAATATACATCTCATGCTATCATATACACATCTATCTGAAAGCTACACATTAAATGAACATAACTAACATGACCTAACAACATACACATAATGATGATCACCAACATGTAAATTAAGTACAACTGCAAAATGAACATAAAATACATGGACCATATCATATATATATATATATATATATATATATATATATATAATGTTAAAAATATACAACTATAATATAAATGTCATGGATTAGCCGATGACCGAGCCTCATCTCCATGATGACTACTGGTAGATGCTATTAGAGGCTCATGCAAATCAAGCGCAGTGCGAGGCTGTGAACGATCATGAGATGTCGATGGTACACTATGCCTCACAGACTGTCCATCATATGTTGCGGCTTGCTCGTAACGTGCAACAGTCCTCGTCAGTCGCGTACAAGCTGTCGTAACTCCTACGACATGCCGCATCAGGTTGTACATGTCATGCGTCTTGCCTCTCCACATCTGTAAGAGCCTATCATCGGCCTCTATATCTCTGAAATCAGCTGGGCAGATGCTCGCCTCAACAAACAATGCAATGAGTTGGTCACCCAACTTCATCCTGTATCTAGCATCACTCATACGTTGATCGCAGGCTGGTGCACCAGCAGGAGTAGGTCTTTGATATGCATCGGCCTCCTACTGATCCTCGACAATATCTGGTATCATGCCCTCTACATCCTCATCAAGATCCATAACTGGATCAGGTGGTGGTAGCGACATATCCTTGCCATTATAAGAGCCAATGCCTGCAAAATATATACAAGTACACAACAATAATTAGACAATTTCATTACACAATTTAATAAAACAAGTTAAATAAAATGTTAGAATAAATTTAAATAAAACAGTAATATTACCTCTATCATATGGCGGCTCATCATCTGTGAAGATGATGTTGGCACACCCTCACCAATCCAACCCCGCATAAGGATAGGAGACCATAATGAAGGGATGCTCAAAAACACTGTGTAGCAACCCCAGTGCATCATCTGATATCTTCGCTAGAAACAGAGTCTCCTCCCTCTTGGGCATCATTTGCCCCCACATATGCATGCGTGCCTCAGTAATTGGCCTACGAGGCTACCGAAGAAAATAAGGTCTCGTCTATGGAAACCTCTCAAAAAAGAAACAAAAAAGCTCTGAAGCAAAGGGAAGTTGACCCTCCCTTGTGCACGAGCACGACATCTATCTAATGTTGTACAGAACTGCCATAAAAAAATGGTAGACCACCTGACAAGTCGTGGCTACTGTAGTAAAGAATCAACATAATATAAAAGCTGACAACTAATGCATTGCCCGTCATTGGTGTTGTGAGAAATGGTCAAAATGATAAGTGAGAGACACTGGACCTCCTCACGACCAAACGCACCAATACGTAACTGTCCTCCGGAGACCTGAAAATTTGAAGGAGACAATATATCTGCTCTAATGTATCTCTGGGAGTAAACTAACTAACTCCCTGCCACACAGCCAGCTAGAACTTCGGGGAAAGAGGGAAAATCCACCCCCCTCCTCAACAGCCCTGTAATAAAATATACATCCTCCTCAGTGGGCGTGTACCACTGGTCAATACCAACTCGGAAAGCCTGTTGCTGGGCATTCCACCTTTGGATAAGATGTCTCAAAAAACCACTATGGGACTTTAGGGAAGTAGCCTCCTCATAGAACTTGAGGAGGCCTACCTGCTTTAGGAGCCCCTGCATTGCTGCTATAATAGGGCGAGGGTACGCATCTCTCTCCCTCTCTCTTGCCTCCCACAGGTGAACCATGTTATATTGTTCCACCTATTTTTTTGTTGTTGTTGCTACTCTTCTCTCCTTTCACGTCCCTGAATGATTGACATATTAAACACAATTTTTTAATTAAATGACACATGTATTTACAAATATACGTATATAATTGTTTTTTGAAAAATAAATAAAACAAGAAATGGTGCGCCAAAAACAAAGTCAAGAACCAGTAACGGTGCGTCCCTCCACAGAGACGCACCGGCGACGATGCGCATAATGATATAAAAAGCATCGGGAGCGGTGCTCCAGAAAATATTTTTAGCGCACCGTTCACTAAGTGCGGTGTTAGGAGGTTAGTGCACTGAATTCACTATATGCCCCGGGGCTTATAGCTAAGTCAGCACACCACCCTCCTGCCACCTTACATAGTCGTACGGTGCGGCCAGGTATCCGAGCGCATCGCTCTTTGTTGTAAAATTTACAATTACACGTTGCGCCTTTGGAATCCGCCCTGGAACCGGTGCGGATACACTTAGCACCGGTTTACCAACTCGAACCATTGACAATGTCGATTGTCGGTTCCTGTGCACCGAAAAACTTACGTGCCCCGGGGCAGATAATTTGGTCAATGCATCGAGTGGCCGCGATTCAACATTGTCAACGGTGCGGCCTGGTAAATGACCGCACCGCACTTTAAAAAAAAATTAAAATAACACCGTGCGCCTCGCGGTGCTGCCCCGGAACTGGTGCAGACTCCTTCAGCACCAAGTGCGGTGCGGCCTGTAAATTTACAGGCAGCACCGCAAACCGGTGTGAGCCGAACGGCTCAAGCGCACTGCACGACAATTATTATTATTTTTAATGGTTAATTTTAAGGTTTTTTCAAATTCTAATCCGCTAAAATGTTTAATTATGGAAAAACAAGAAAAATACCTGTACATTTACCCGTTGAGGAGGCATATTGGCTGTACAATTAAAAAAAGAAAATTTGTCCACTGTTTTATAAAATTTAAGCTGGAGATTGGTGGCAATGTACAGCAGCAGTGTGTGCAATAAGTGCAATGGGAGCACGGGTGTCAGTGCAGCTCAAGCAAGGATAACTTGTACTGGTGCTTGAGAGCTCTGTAGCACTGACAAAAGTGAAAAATGTGGTTTTTTGGCCATAATTTTTTTATTATTATTTAACCCTATTTCGGTGTGCTGCGTTTTTACTAGAGTATCGGTGCGTTGTCTTAATGCCGCACTGGGCTCTTTATGTTTTCGCGCACTTTTAGGAGGCACCGGGGCGGCGTAACTGTAACACACCGGTGCGCTACAGTAACACGACGCACCGGTAATGTTGTCTGGTGAACCAATTATTTTTGTGGTTTTTTCGCCGTAATGTTTTTATTTAACCCTATTCTGGTGTGCGGGCTTTTTACTGCAGTACTAGTGCGTTTCCTGTATGCCGTGTCGGGCTCTTTCTGTTTTTGCGCGCTTTTAGGAGGCATCGAGGTGGCGAAATTTTATCGCACCAGTTCTCTATAGTAACATCACGCACCGGTAACGGTGTCTGGTGAAGCAATGATTTCTATAGCTTTTTGGTCGTAATTTTTTTTTATTTAACCCTATTCCAGTGTGCGGGGTTTTTACTGGAGTACCGGTGCGTTTCCTGTATGCCGTGTTGGGATCTTTATGTTTTCGCACGCTTTTAGGAGGCACCGGGGCAGCGTATTTTTAAAGCACCGGTGATCTACAGTAATATGACGCACTGGTAACAGTGTCCGGTGAACCAATGATTTCTGCGGTTTTTTGGTCGTAAATTTTTTTTATTTAACCTTATTTCCGTGCGCGAGATTTTTGCTGGAGTACCGGTGCATTGTCTATGTGCCGCACTGGGCTCTTTCTGTTTTCGCGTGCTTTTAGGAGGCACCGGGGCGTCATAGTTTTAAATCATTGGTGCTCTATAGTATCCTGACACACTGGTAATAGTGTCCGGTGAACCAATGATTTCTGCGGTTTTTTGGCCATAATTTTTTTTATTTAACCCTATTCCGGTGCGCGGCATTTATGGGGACCCTAGTGCATTTCCATCATTCCGCCTTGGGAAGTTTATATTCCGCTTTCTTTTATGACGCATCGGGGCGTGGGGATGTAACGCACTGGGGCTGTACAGTAACTTGACGCACTGGTAACGGTGGCCGGTGAACCAATGATTTCTGCGGCTTTTTGGCCGTAATTTTGCTTGTTTTAAACCCTTTTCCAGTGTGCGGCATTTACGGGGATCCCGGTGCGTTTCGGTCATTCGGCACTGGGACGTTTATGTTCTGCACGTTTTTTATGAGGCACCGAGGCTGACGATATGACACGCACTGGCGTGGTTGCTGAATTAAAAGCACCGGGATTGTGTGTACGGAGCGCATTGTTTACGGTGTGCCAATGTTTTATGCGGTTTTTTTGCCGTAATTTTTTTTATTTAACCATCCACCGGTGCGCGGGTTTTGTGGGCGCCCTAGTGCATTCCATTTATTCCACACTGGGTGGTATCTATGCGGTCGACATGTAAAGCACCGGTGCTCTACAGAAATAAAACGCACCGGGCGTGTGTGTACGGAGTGCATGGTTTCTGGTGTGCCAATTTTTGTAATGCACTGGTGCTTTGTCATATTGAACGCACCGGTGCATTTTAGGTTGATAAGAGCACCGGAAGAAATACATCCACAAAAACCACCGCTCTCCAACCTCCTCTAGGATCCTCCGCTAGAAACGGACGTCTGGGGTATTTTTCTATGGGGTTCCTCAAAAACATTTGCTAGAGGGTCTTTTCCTTGTAGTGTGCTCATGAAAAAACTAGTGCAACTCCTGTGCCAAACAGGTCACAGCCAAACCCTATCCAGTCATCAAATTTCTTCCAAAAAAACTCTCCCTCCATGTTAATCAGAAGGAAAACTAGAAGCTCGACTAAGAAATTTGGAGACCCTATACCTATGCCAATAACATAACCAGTCAATGAAGCCCATATCAGCATTTCACCAATGGAACCTCAGACCTTAAGTTCATTCATGGAGGAATATAAAAATAAATTGAAGCAGAGAGATACCATGCCTCCTAAAAAGTCAGTGTCAAAAGGTAGGGAGCATACAACTTCCTCTTCAAGAGGGAAACCTAGGAAAAAGCTCATCATGGCAGAAGAACTTCCAGAGGAAGTCAACCCTGGAGTTCTAACTTCTAAGCCTGCTTTTCCTCCAGAGGAAGTCAACCCTGGGACAAAGAGATCAAGCCATGTTTCTAAAACAACTCAGCAAACTCAACCAAGCAATGATACTTCTCTCACAAATCCACTCTCTCACATGTTTTGATATCTCTTAAGAAATGAAAAAATAAAATGTCAGAGGCCGTCATAGAGGGAGAGCCTACTTTAGCTCAAGTAGTCTCCTCCATTGGCTCTTCAATCAAGAAGAGGAAGAAGAATGTGATACACTCATACTCCTCTTATGAAGATATCAGTGACACTGAATATCTATAATTAGAGTATGAGGAAGGAGAATCTAGCAGATCCATGCATGGAGGTAAAAGATCTAAGTTCATTCAAAATCCCTACATCCAGAGACCTCATAGTAGACCCAAAAATAAACTCAGACTAACCAAAAATTTGATTGCTAATATTGCATTGAGAGATGAGATTATTAATATTGATGAGAGCCCATAAGATAAAGCCAAGAAAAAAAAATACTCAGCCAAAGAGTCAAACACAGAGGAAGAGGTTAGACAAAAGAGTGACTAAAGCTGAGGTCATCAAGATTTTTTCCTCTACTTTGGACCTCTGAAGAACGAAGGAACATGGTTTCCTTTGAAGAAGCTTTTTCATTTTTGGGGTCATTTTCAATGTTTTCGAATATAGCTACTTTTTCAGCAAAGGTAGCTATTATTTTCGAATATTAGTATATTATGGAAAGGAGCTTCTTTTGGGTTTATTATCTTAATGGTGACATCAAAGCAAGTGAAGTGGAGGAGATTTCTGTTGTGATAGATGCTGCCAGGTGTCATTTATCAAGCCCCCTCTTAAATTTAAGTGTTCTATTTTGCACTTTTTTGGGAAAACAACCACATGTCACTTTAACTGCTATTTACACTTTTTGTGGAGTTGGTTGCACCAGAATAGAGGAGTAGTCTTCCAACAGATTTCCACATCATTCAATCACTTTGAATTGCTAGCCATCATGTTGTTTACTTTATCTGTGTTATAACACTTTGTATTAAAGTTTAAAGATAAGCCTCATATTTTGTATGAGATTGTAATAACTTTTTGGAACAGATTCACACCTTTTGTCGAGATGACAATATAATTTTATTTCTATATATGTGACAAAAATCTATGAAGAAAAGGTTTGTGGTTTAAGAATCTTTTGATCATATGATCAGTATACTTTTCAGTGAATGAAATTGGAAAAAATTTTGAGGACTTATTACCTACTTGATGTGTGTATTATTAGTTTTCACTTGTGTTTCCATATCTTATCTTATTTAGTTGTAGTTTGTAATTCCAGATGTTGTTGTATGTTTTTATCAGTCCCTTGATATGTTTATGTGTTTTATCAACTTTTATTAGTCTCACACAGTGAGATTTCTTGGTGAAATATACATAATGACAGTGTAAATAGGATCATTTATGACAGTTACCTTCCATGATATTTCAGTAAGAATATTGTACGTCTAGACATAGCCTTCTCTTGTTGAAATATTGTCAAATTTCTTCTTGTGTTATTTTCTACCAAAAGCAGTGGATTTTTGCCTTGCAGACCCACTGTCTATTCGTCCATTTCGCAATCTCTTCTCTTTATAGGCTACAAAATTATCTTTTTGCTACCATATCAGGATTCAATACCCTCATTAGTGTGACAATGAACTTGACTGAAATCCCTTTTCAGTGATTGAGGGTCTAAGCCACCTACCAATCTTATAATCCAAATCATTAAATTTCCTTAGAGCTTAGGACGTGATTGGTCAAGCACTTGAAGCAGTCGAAGTGTTGACTCAAGCGCTAACAACCCTTACGGTGCTTCTTGGTATTATTACATTAATAAAAGGGTTAGGGTGAGAATGTAAATGCCATCCCCCTTCAGAAACAAACTTGTACTCAAGGTTGAAGTTGCGGAAATTTTAGAATAATAGTTGTTGGTTCCCATGTCGAATATTCTCGTAATTTTTCTTTCCATTAGATAATGAATTCCATGATAGTGTGACCATAGAGACATCATTCCTTGGAATATAGGGATTTTTCCGGCTAGATAAAAATATATCCTTCCTCGTCCAATTCAAGTAGGGTGGTCTGAATCTTACAATTGCATCCCACAACTTTATTGAGAAAGGAGACATGGAAGATGGGGTGGATTTTGGAACTGGTTGGAAATTCTAGTTTGTAGGCAACATAGCCAATTTGGTGAACCACTTGATAAGGCCCATAAAATTTTGGAGCTAAATTTTGGAACCCTTTTATTTGAGTGACATCTACTAATAAGACTAGAGTCAAAGGAATACTTAGTCACCCACTTGAAAAGATATTTCTGAGTGATGTTGGTTTGCTTCTTGCTTCATCCAATTTTGTGCTTGGTTGATATTATCTTTCAGAAGAGAATGTGTGGAAACTCAGTTCTGAAGCAACTTATCAAGTTCCTAGACTTTGGAAGATACTAGAAGATAAGAACTTGGAGAAGGTGGGAGTTGGCCATACATGACCTCATAGGGTGTCATCCTGGTTGCTTCATGATAATTAGTATTATACCACCATTTTACTAAAGGTAACCATTTCACCCATTAATGTTGTCTATCCAAATAAAAGCACAACATGTAGGTTTCCAAACATTTCTTTATCAGATTCAGTTTGACCATCTGTCTAGGGGTGATAAGTTATACTCATTTGGAGTTGTGTGTCGTGTAGCATGAAAATCTCCTGCCATAAATTGTTGCTGAATGTGGGATCTTGATCAAACACAATATAGGTAGACATGAAATGTTGTTTGAAAATTTTATCCATTAAGACCTGAGCCACTAGAGTTGGAGTGAACAGGTGCAGTAAGGAACAAAAATGGGCATATTTGGAGAGTCGATAAACTACCATCATGATGGCTGACTTGTTGCTGGATTTAGAGAGACTAGTATTGAATTTCATAGAGACATCCAACCATATATAAGTAGGTAACATAAATTTTCCTTATGTATTCACTATTTCCCCTTTTTTGCGCTAGAAGACATCACATTCAACTACAAATGTAAGAATTTCTTGTTTCATCCCTTCCTAAAAAAAGAGTGGTGGGCACAAGCATAAGTCTTCTGAATGATTGAATATAATGCAATGGGAGAGGAGTGTAGATTAGTGATTATGCATGGTTTGAGAGTTAATTTAGGGGAGATAACCACGTGATCTTTATATCGAAGAATAGTTTCCTGTCAAGTGTAACCTGCGGGAAGGTTAGGATCCTCTTGTAACCATTGGATAAGATAGGAAAGAGATAGATGGACAAACCATTCATGATGGGCCTCCCAAGATGGGATGGGAAAATATAGGGATATGAGGGTGTTTTCCTCCTCATATTTCTCAGATAAAACATCTAGCACAACATTTTCGTGACATTTCTTATAGACTATCCCATAGTCATAGCCCAACATTTTGGTAAGCCATTTGGTTTTTTGTGGCAAGGATACATGCTACTCTAAGAAATACTTTAGAATATGGTGGTCAGTTCTTATCTGGAAAATACGTCCAAGAAAGTATGGTCTCCAAGTGTCTACTGCATTTCATAGGGCCATCATTTCTTTCTTCTAAGTGGATTGACCCAAATTCTTGCCACTTAATTGTTGTTTGGTGAAGGTGATTGGTCGACCTTATTGCATTAAGACTACTCCAATACCTATCCCTGAGGTATCACATTTGATCACAAAGGGTTCTATAAAATCTAGAAGAGACAAAACTTGGGTGGAACACATGGCCTATTTGAGATCCAAGAAGGCTTGTTGAGCTACTTTTGTCTAGTTGAATTTGAGAATATTCGTGAGGGGTATGGAAATGTGCCTATAATTTTTGAAAAAATTGTGATAGTATCCTATGAGACCCAAAAATCCCCATATACTTTTCAAAGGTCCTAAGTTGCGGCCAATATTGCATTTCCTGAATCATTTTTGGGTCCACTCGTACTCCAGCATGACCGAAAATGTGTCCCAAGTACTTCGCCTCTTCCATTCCAAAAGAGAACTTGGGAAATTTGACAAATAATTTATTCTCCTATAGAAGTTGCAATACCCGGTCAACATGTTGAATAATGTATTTCCCATGTTTTGTTGTAGATGAGTATATCATCAAAAAATACCAGGATTTTTTTTTTGAGATAGGGCTTGAGAAAGTGATTCACGAGAATTTGAAAGGTGGACAATGCATTGCAAAGTTCAAAGGGAATTACCAAAAATTCATAGTGACCTTTTGTAACTAAACTCCTCCCACATTTACCTACTTTCACTAGCTTGCCCAAGGTAAACATGAGATGAGGGTCACTATGATAAGATTCAACCTCCTATATGACCTTAAGGAAATGGAGTCGACAACTTAAGAGCTTAATGACTTCCCTCGGGTGTTACAGTATCTCCAGGAGAAACCCAACCCCTCCAAGTGTCCAACCCCTGAGATAACTCTTTTTTCCACTGAACTAGAGCCTCAATTGCTCCCTTTCCAAAGAATGAAAGAGATTGTAAGCCTCCAGTCACTCCCATGGGCCTTCCTGTCAGTTACTGTGGACTTTTTGAGTCAGTTCTATGCCAACGATTTAGAATTATAAACCACTTTTTCAAGTATAGGACTTAGGCATCTACCTAGAACTTAGTGAAACTTCTAGAAATGATGAATGACAGAAAAAAATCTTATAAACCAAAACTTGAATCAGTACTTTACCTGACCTCTCCTCTCTCAACCGGGACTGACATTTCGTTAAACACATGATGAATATGCAACCTACAGGTCATGAATGCATATATGACCATAAGGATCCAAAAACTTATTTCAGATCTAACAAGAAGTACTAATGCCTTCTCACAATAGCTATCATAGCACCAATTATGTCATGCATTCACTATTCATTCAGTTACAAGTAAAAACATGAAGAGATCGATGCCTAGGATCCTTCAAATAACCATGCTTATAACCAACATATAAACAGATAAATAAAAATGATATAAAAATCATTAAAGCCACATAATAACAAGTACATTTACTCATCAAAAGCAAGAGAAAATTAACCATGTCTAAAACTTCCATACCACCCAACCATAGATGGGGTTGACAAAAATTTCTTTCAGCCAATCACCCCCATGACATATTCCAAGGATGAATGTGGGTATCATGGGATAAACAAATCCAAAAATAACTAAGGGAATCTAGAGGTTAAACTACCTCCACCCTTACCATACCATGATCTAACCTTAACCAGTCCCGAGATCACAAAACCAAACTAATCTTGGATGCCTCAGAATTCATTCACCATCCCTTGAGTAATTTTCCTGTGTCTACCCACCTATTGAGGGTTTCCCTAAGAAAACCATCTCCAACCCCAACTCTTGGGATTTTCAAAGACCATTTCACCCAGATCGAAAACCTTTTGGCAATTGAAAGTTCAACCGATAATGAATCCCATCACACCATGGCTATCTAGAAATGGAAAGGCAAGGATAAAACCATTGTCAAAACCTGTAAAAATCCATTCCACTGACAACAAAGAAAAAAATGCACACATGCATATGCCATGAATGCCAAAACTAGCTAGGAAACCATACATTCAACCTTTTACCTGCAAGTATTCCTGCTAAAGCTGCTTGATCCAACTTTTCCTTGTTTGATCCTCTCTTTCCTTTGCTTTCCTTATCCTTCCTTTTCTTTGTTTTCCTTCCTTTACTTTCTTGCTTTCCTTATTCTCTTGGTGTTATTCTCCTCTATGAAACTAATTCCAAAATTGAACTGAAAAAAAGGCTACAAATTGATGCTTTGATGCCTCTAATTTCTTCATTTTCCTTAATTTTCATTTGATTTCCTCCTCATATGCAACATGTGACCTTTCACCTCTATTTTCTCCTAATTTCCTTTATTTTCATAAATAAAGTGCCAAAAATACTTTTTTGCCTTTTCAAATCCTTTGCCAATTTCTGCTTAGCCATAAACACATCAAGTGATGCCCACTAGGATATTTTTCCCAATATTCAGCTTGGAATAAGTTTCCCATGACCTTGGTGTTATTTTTCCTTTATTAACTTTATTACATGAACTTTTAACCTGGGGCTATTATAGACCCCTCCCCCTTAGGGGAACATAGTCCTTAGTGTTCTATGACACCTACAACCAACAAAACCACTAAAAAAAAATTACACTACATATGAACCTCTATAATTAGCTCATTGCAATATTTACAATGAACAGCCTACTCAAAAACAAAACCATCATGATAATCATGACAACCATACCACTTATTGGAGCTTTATAACATAACTCATTGTGGTATTTACAATAGCAACCATTCATAAATATGTACAAATACCCAAACTCATTTACCTCCTCTAGAAAAAAATGAATGATACATAGCCTGCACCTGATTAACCATCTCCCATGTAGCTTCATCAGGCCCAAAGTGCTTCCATTTCACTTTAACCTACTGGATGGCTTGGTTCTAGAGCATGAGTTGTTTCTGCTGCAATATGCACTAAGGTTCCAGCATGAATTCTCCTTCTGGTTCCACCTGTAACACAAACCAATCAATAACATAATCAACATCCTTTACATATATTTTAAGAAATGAAACATGGAAAACATTATGGGCTTTCACTATCAGAGGCAGTGCAAGTATGTAGGCCACTGGTCCAATATTCTCAAGGATCTCAAAAGGCCCGCAATTCCATGGTGCCAACTTGGCACATGATTTGATCTTCAAGAAGCTCTTCTTGGGCTTGATGCACAAATACACATGCTCCCCAACCCGAAAAACTCCTTAAATTCCTTGTGATGGTCTGCATAACTCTTCTGCCTATCATGTGTTGCCTTTAGATTCTTCTTGATAACCTACATTTCCTGTTCCATATCTGCCAACATTCTGGTCCTATCAATACCCTATTCACTAGATCACTCCAACTCATGGGAGTGTTACAACTCTGCCCATACAATGCCTCAAACATACTCATCCTTAATGACTCTTGATAACCATTGTTGTAACCAAACTCAACCAATGGAAGGTACTCCTCCCATATCTTGTGTTGATGCATAACATAGATCCTCAACGTATCCTCTAGTATCTTGTTGATCCTCTCTTTTTTTCCATATGTTTGCGGATGATAAGATGTACTTAAGACCAACTCTATCCCAAAACTTGCGAACAACTCCTTCCAAAATTTGGAAGTGAACTTAACATCCCTGTTTAACACAATCTTCTTCGAAACACCATGCAAACTCATTATCTTCCTCATGAAGACCCGTGCAACATAATTTTCTGAATAAGTAGTCTACACGAGAATGAAGTGAGCTACCTTTCTCAGTTTGTTGAACACAACCATGATATAATCATGCTTCCTTGATGTCCTCGAGATACCTGTAATGAAATCCATAGAAATGACCTCCCATTTTGATTATGGAAATGGAATAGGATGAAGCAACACACTTGGATTCTTACACTCTTCTTTTAACTTGTGATAGTCCAAACATATAGCCACAAACTTTGACACTTTCTTCTTCATATTCGACCAATAGTAGGACTTATTGACTAATGTCAATGTCTTCTGATATCTTGGGTAACCTAAATATGGCTTGACATGAAACTCCATAAAGATAATATTCTTGATCTCACTATCATCTAATACATACCTTGAATCTCACCAAGCTATATGCTATGAGACGATAGTCCACATCCTGATCACCTGTAACCTGTTGTAACCTATGCTTAAGCTCCCTATACCTGTCATATTGTTGTCCTACTTGTAATAACTGATCCTGTAAATATATACCATATGGTATCACTGTTGCAACATGGTTCAAATGCTCTTTCCTGCTGAGAGAATCAACAACCTTGTTCTCCTTTCCATTAATGTATCTAATCTCGAAGTCAAACTCACATAGGGTGGCCAACCATCTAGATTTCCTAGCATTCAAATTTGTTTGGTCAAATATATATATCTCAACCCACTGTGATCTCCCATTAATACAAACGTCCTTCCAAGAAGATAATGCCTCCACATATTCAAGGCATGAATAATAAATTCCAACTCAAGATCATGAGTCACATAGTTCTACTCATGCTCATTCAGTTTCCTAGACTCATAGCACACCATATGTCCCTCCTGCATAAGGACTCCAAAAATCCATCTCTTGCAAGCATTTATACACACTATAAACTATTTATCTAGATATGTGATCTTAAGAACTGGAGAATTTCTCAACAATTGATTTAATTGTTCAAAATTGGCTGCATATTCCTCTATCCACTCAAATCTCTTACCTTTTCTCTACAATGATGTAATAGGATATGCAATGCATGAGAAGTTCGTGATGTATCTCCTATATTAACCTACTAACCCCATAAATGATTTAACTTCATCCAAATTTCTAGTAGATGCCCACTCCATGATGACCCTTACCTTTTTTAGTTCTATTGCTATGCCTTCCTTGGAAACATGTCCCAAGTAAGGCACCTTTTTTGATAGAAATTGCACTTTATAAGCTTGGCATACAACCAATGTTCCCTTATAAATCTCATCACTTTTGCTAAATTCTTGGCATGCTCTTCCTCATTCTTAGAATATATCAATATATCATCAATGAACACAATAACAAACTTTTCCAGATAACGTTGCAACACACTATTCATCAAGTAAATAAAATTAGCTGGGGCATTAGTCAAACCAAAAGGAACTACACCGAAATCATAATGCCTGTACCTAGTCTTGAAATTATCCTTGTAGATGTCCTCCTATTTGATGAGTAAATTATGGTATCTTGATCTCAAATCAATCTTCGAAAACACTGTTTCTCCCTTCAACTGATCAAATAGGTCATCAATCCTCGACAATGGGTACCGATTCTTAATCGTCACCATATTCAGTTGAATGTAATCAAAGAACAATTTGAGAGTACCATCTTTCTTCTTCACTAACAATAATGGTGTGCCCTAAGGCGATACACTTGGCCTAATATATTCCTTATCAATAATTTCCTTCAATTGCAACTTCAACTCTACTAACTATGGAGTGATCATCCTATAAGGTGCCTTTAATGTTGGTGTTTCCTCTAGTACCAAATCAATAGAAAATTCCACTTCCCTGTGAGAAGGAAACTCTAAAATCTTTGCTGGAAACACATCCTGAAACTACTGCAATACAAGGTACCTCTTGAATATTTATGCATCCTCAACATCCTTACCGTTATCATTGGAAATATGAAATGAAAATATTACACATCCTTTCCTACAACTGCGCTTAGCTTGCATAGCTGTGACCATCCTCACCGATGTAGGCTTCTTCTTCCCCTGCAATATTCTCTTTTCCCAATTATCATCTAGGCACTGAATAGCCTTGTCATAACAATCCACTTTGGTCCTTTGAAGATACATCTAATCCATACCCAAAATCATACTATATGATACCAATGGTAGTACTTTCAAATGTGCCGCTATAGACATACCATTCAACTCAAATGCACAAGCTCTTACCCAATGATAAAATCTCTTCTTAGTACATGTAGCCAATTGCACCAACCAAGACTCTCAATGCACTTATTTTCTCAAGCCACACTTATCCACCAGGTAAGGATTAACAAAACTATAATTAGATCCAGGATTAATAAAAATAGAAACAACTCGACCACAAAGCTTACCTTCCATCTCAATAATGGATGTCTAATGATCTTCCTGCTTGTTTTCGAAAACTACATAAATTCGAGGAATGCTATGACCAACATACCCAATTTTCTGCGCCTACTTAGCACTATATATCTAAGGCCTACCACCCTGGTACAATGGAATATCCTTCTTGAGATGATATTTTCCACATATCCAACAATTCAATGGTCCTCTACCATCACCTTTATTCTGCTACTCTCCAAGTTGTGACCCATGTCCCTTCTCAATTGCATTGAACTTCTTGTAAGGAACCATTTATTCTTTCTCACCTGCATATGGAGGTATTCCCCTCTTTGGTGACCACTTCCCTTTAACTTTCTAATTTCCTTCAAATCATGCTTAGGCTCAGCTTTTCACTTTGAATGCTCATAATAATGCTTCAACTTCCGGATGGCCTCCTCTAACGATATAGGTTCATGAAACTCAATTTGGTCTTTGTATGCTGCTGGAAATCGACTAATGAATCTTTGAATCTTAGCATTATCATCCCTGAGATAAGGCACATACCTCAAAAACTCTAAGAACATGCTGTATACTCATCATCTGTCATGGAACCCAACTGCAACTCATAAAACTCCTTAGCTCTGTCATCATAGTATCTCTCTGATAGGTACTTATTCTTGAAGAGTCTCTCGAACTCATCCCAAATCAAGTTTTCGTCTTGAATACCCTTGACATTATTCACATCTTCCCAATAGATATTTTCTTTTCCTTTAATACTGAAGGTGGTTGTATTGGGTTTCATGTTCTCTGAATAGCTATGCAATCTGAAGAATTTATTAATCCCAAGCAACCATGCCTATGTATCTTCTGACTTATTCATCTCTCCATAGAATGTATAAGGCTTCACTTTGTTGAAATCTTTAGTAAAATACTCCCTCCTCCTATAAGGATGATGACAGTGATGATTGTGATGATGTCTCCTGGATGAGGAACTAGAATAATGTCGATAGATACCAATCCTCTTGTCAGGTGTGTCAAGTGACCTTCAACCTCTAACTATGTCCCCTCTATCCAATATGTTTCTAGATTAAGACCTGTTCCCATAGGATCCATTAGTATTCTCTTCCTTCTCTTGACTTATCCTCAATTGTCCCTATTTCTGCAATTTCGACAAGATCTGAAGAATCGCTGCATTAACCCCTACTTGCTTCTCCCGAACTAACAAAAGGATACACATTGACGCTTTGATATCTTTTTATTCTTGATGCCTCTAATTTCTTCATTTTCATTCAATTTCCTCCTCACATGCAACATGTGACCTTTCACCTCCCTTTTCTCCTAATTTCCTTTATTTTCGTAAATAAAGTGCCAAAAATACCTTTTTCCCTTTTCAAAGCCTTTGCCATTTCCTTTTCCAATTTTCCTTTGGCTATAAACACATAAAGTGATGCCCACTAGGATATTTTTCCCAACATTCAACTTGGAATGTATGTCCCATGACCTTGGGCTTATTTTTCATTTATTAACTTTATTACATGAATTTTTAACGTGTGGTTGTTACACACCCATCCCCCTTAGGGGAGCATCGAGGAGGGAACACCATCCTCGGTGTTATATGACACCTATAGCCAGCAAAATCGTTGAAAATAAAATTGTACTTATTATGTAGCTTTATAACTTAGCTCGTTGTAGTATTTATAGTGAACAACATGTTCAACAAAAAAACCATCATGACAATCATGACACCAGGACAACCTGACATAGGTCAAATAACCATAGGTATGCAACTAAATAATAAACACACACCATAATACAAAAAATGAATTGAGATTCACCCAATAACGAAATTTACATAAATTCTCAAATGATTAATTAAAGAAAATATTTCCAGGAGAAATCATGGCCCAATGATTGGCTTCTCATTCTTCACACTCACTCATATACTTCTACATACATGCATGCCTCATGGGCTCACCTCAATTTATATAAGTGGAGTAGAACCCAAGGTATGTTCTAGATCCCTAAACTAACTCCCAAAATATCTCTCATAATCCATAAAATCTCTCAGCTAATCCCTTATCCCTAGATAAGAGCTAACTTATCCATAAATATCTCAAACCTTCCAAAACACTCTCGAATCTTCTCCTATTTACAACAATTATCATTTTATCCTAAAACTATAGGAAAAATACAATAAATAATTAAATCCCAGCTTTGAGAATAAATTCCTCTAGTAAACATTTGATCTAGGTTAGATGAGCCTGCCTGAGACTCCTTAGGTAAAAGAAAATCATGGTCTCCCAACCATAAGTCTTCATAAGATGATAAAATCTTCTCGGATCCCAAAATTTCACTTGTAGTAAATCAATTGTTTTATCATGTTGTTGATGTTCTATGTTTGTTCTTTTCTATCTTCCAGGCTTCCAAACTTTATGTTGTAGTTATCCTCATGCCTTGCTGATGTAGACTCGAGTAGTCAAATCTATCATGTTGTCTATTTTGTCTCATCTCACGATATATCAATTTGTGTCCTTTTCCAATTAGTCTCCAAAATTCTTCAATTTCAATATCTAATCTAGTTTCAAATTGAAGTTTATTGTTACTAGCTTGAAATATTAATTCATCATCATTAAATTGTAGATTAAATTCAGGTTCCACATTTTCATTAATTGTCTTGTCTTCTGGATGGTGTTTATTACTGTTTCTTTGCTTAACTTTGTTGTCCATATCTATGCTTCCCTTGTGACAGGTTTGTTCATTTGAAAGCTTGTTGTAATCCATCATAATTTCCTCTGACTTCATATTGTCCAACCATTCTTCTAGAAACTTTAGTCATGTTGCAATACCTCTCATGTTGACATGTGACCCATTTTGATGACCATTTTCCATTTCATAAACATCCTTAAGCTTCATTTCTTCATCATTACTACACACACAGTAAATATTAACAATATATCCTGCATCCAGAAACCAATTATTAGATTTAAAAACATAAGACTTAACAAATGATTTTGTCTTTAAGTCTCCATGATGATCTTCCAAACATTTTATAGCACCATCTGTGGGAATCGAATCCACGTCCACATCATCATCATTCTCTCCAAGCAATGGTCCTTGCTCAGATTCACAAATGTATACATTTGTCTGGAGCTTCTCTGCTTCACTTAGCTTGTGTTTCTGTCTTAACTACTTAATTTTCCATTTAACTGTCATCTTTATGCCCATCCATGTTTTTGATTTGATAACAACGCCATTAACATGTCAAGTCATGCCTTTCATTCATCGATCTCCTTCTCAATTTCTTCATCACCAATTTCTATCATATCATAAGCAACAATTAAATTGAATTAAAATGAAAAGGATAACAAAATTTCTCCCAATCAAAATCATTTCAGTTAAACCCAATTAACATATAAACATATTTTATCAACCTAGTAAAAAAAGTTTTACTAATATTTTTTTATTTACACAAAATTACCATTAAAATATTTTCTACTAATTTCTTTTTATTTTCACAGAATTACCATTAAAATATTTCATATATATTTAACATTGAAATATTAATTTTCTTTTTATTACATTTTTTAAATACTATATATAAATTGAGAACACCAATTGACATATACGTACACATATATTATTTTTAATCATAATAATTTTACCTGTTTATTTTTATTTTTTCAATTTTTACGCTGAAAGCGTTCCCTTTATGGGTTTTCCGAATGCGATTTTTCTCTCAGCCAATGAGAGCGCGTTCTCATCGTCCTTCGAACCACTGAAAACGTCCCATTTGTCGGCTGCTCCTCTTACCAGCGCACTGCTTTTACCTCGTTGTTTCACCTGAAATCCTGTCGCCCACCATGCTCGCTCTCCCATTGCTCGTGCTCAGCTCACAAGCTCACGCAGTGGACCGGAGACAAGATAAAAACCCCCTGCAACGGCACCATCTCGGAGCTCGAAGGCGTGACCTGCAATAACGAAAGGGTTTTCAAGCTCAGCTTCGCGGGATTCAGCCTTTTTATTTCCAACTGCACCAATTTACAGTCCCTCGACTTGTCTGCAAACCGTTTAACCGGCGAGATCCCGACGGAGCTCCAGTATTTGGTCAATCTTGCAGTCCTGAATCTTTCTGTCAACGAGCTTGCGGGTCCGATTCACCCGTCGTTAATCCTCTGCGCTTATCTAAATGTCATAGATCTCCACGACAACAGGCTCACGGACACCGCTGATCCTGTCCTCCCACGAATCGATAATGGATCTGTGTCGAGAAAGGTTAATGTGTCTTCCTGGCATTCTATGATGGTGTTTGCTCGACTCTGGATTGGAAGAGGGTTATGGTGTTGCTCTAAGACTGTTATGAAATCTGGTTGAGATTCACAGCTTCCTCCCATGGCCAGATCAATTTATTTTCACTCTTATTGTGTGTAGCATCATCCTCATTTGACGTTGAGGGTTCCATTGCTTCTGCTTCTACAACCCTATGGCAATAGGGTTTTTCGGCATCTGTCATAGGTAAACTATTTCCTTATTTAAGTTAAGCATTTTCGGTCTTCACGCCCAACATAATTGGTCCATTCTAATGGTGATTGGTTGTTCATATGGTAGGGTTTGGTGGAAGCTCTGCTCATATACAACTTGATTAGGTGACGAAACTTCACCCTAATTAATTTGTTGCTTTTCCTAGTTTTCAAAGGTAGTTTATATTTACTCTCTAGGAATGTTAATCATTTCTCTCTCTGTTTGCAGGTACCCGCAAGTATTGTTGTTGAATTTTACTTTCTCAGCTCGCGGTTGTGGTGGCTTACTCATTATTTTTACTCGGATGACAAACATGTTATTCTTGTTAGGGAGCGCCACATCAGGGTTTCGATTCCCGTGTGAAAATAGAGTTGGGATCTTTCTGTTTTTCTTTCCATCCTGAAGGCGTTTAGCACCATTCTCGTTTGATGTATAATGGTGAAGGTTTGTTTTGAAAGCCAACTACTATGATGTTATTTGCCCCAATTTCTTGAGGATTTTCTAAGTTCGACCCATCAGAGCGTTCCTTTTCAGTAATGAGGGTTTCATGTATCGTTTTGATAAAATTATGTACTCTTTTTAAGAATATTTAAACTTGTAAAGAAACAACTAGTACATCGATTTCATTTGACTGTCTCAGCTATGTGAAATTTTTTCTCGCAATCTACTGCATGCTTAATTTTTTAGGGTTTATGTACTGATCTGTTTTTTCTGTGGTTTCCATAACACATTGCATTTTTTTTATTGGTTGTGCTTTCGTTATGTTAGCCTGGTAATGTGGGTTTGGGCTTATCATCCCCATCATCACCATTTTCAGATAAAAAAGGGCGTGGGTCTGGCAAAAAGGCTCAGATGGTTGCACTTGGTATGTATTTGTACACTCTGTCAATTTTTGGGGATCGAGTCAGGAAAATTATGTCAAAATTGCTTGTGTTTTGCGACGGAAATTGACATTTTTAGATGTTGGCGGAAACTTGTTTGCGGTAAATTAGCAATGACTGGAATCTGAAAATAAAATTTACTCGTACAGACCCCTCTAAAGCTGCGTCTTCGGCTGTTGTGAAGCCTACAACCATGGCATAGCATTTTCATGCTCTGTAACCAATTTTTTTGTCAGGGTGAAGGAGGGTTTTTTAATGGATTTGTATTCGTGAGCAGCTAGGCGGGTTCAGAGACCTTAAAGAGGAAGAGGGGAAGGCCTAGAAAGTATGGCACAGATGTTGATGGATTTGGTAATGTGGGTTTGGGCTTATCATCCCCATCATCACCATTTTCAGATAAAAAAGGGCGTGGGTCTGGCAAAAAGGCTCAGATGGTTGCACTTGGTATGTATTTGTACACTCTGTCAATTTTTGGGGATCGAGTCACGAAAATTATGTCAAAATTGCTTGTGTTTTGCGACGGAAATTGACATTTTTAGATGTTGGCAGAAACTTGTTTGCGGTGAATTAGCAATGATTGAAATTTGAAAATAAAATTTACTCGTACATACCCCTCTAAAGCTGCGTCTGTTGCGCATCTTGTGTTTCCGAAGCTCGAAGTTGCATATCTAGAGTTCCAATTTGATATGTTGGTTCTTTGTAAGGTTGCTAAGCTTGAATTTGTATATCTAGAGTTCCAATATTTGATATGTTGGTTCTTTTTTCAACTCAAGACACAGCCTTGAAATCTTACAACCTCAAGGTGCACACAGTCACAGGTTTAGATGTGTTTGTGCTAATATCTGTACTAAATGGAGACAATGCACTGGCTAGATTGAATCCATCATCATACACACGAACATATTAACTGTTGTTTGAATCATTTCCACCTCCACCTGGAATGCACCTTGCTTCTATCGAGTGCTACTTTAGGCTCCAGTTGCACATCTTCTTTCGGGCTTTTTTTCTAATGTTTAACAGCGTATGTATTTGGTAAGTCGAATAGTCTATTTGTTTTCGTTTCTCTCTCTAACATTCTTTCCCTGCTGCTTTCTAAATAGCAATTGGGTTGTAATTGACTTGAAAGGTGTCTAGGGATTTAGCAACAAGTGCTCAGGGAGACAATTTCTTCAGCTTTTCTCTGTGGCTCTAGATTCTATAGAAGATCAAAATGACTCTATTTTAGAATGAGTTGGACTGTTGCAGTTTTTTTAACACCATCTTTTATTCATGTAACTAATTTTAGGAAGAAATCACATTCGGGACTTCGAGCAACTTAGCATAAACGATCTGAGATGAAACTTTCACCATTGTTCTCCGAAAACCCAAACTGGATGTATGGAACGTCATAAAAAAACAGAGTACATGAGATTTCTGCAGCTCCATTTAGCTGTATAGGATATGCAGTATGCGATCACAAAATTAATATATATATATATATCAACTTACATTGTAAATCTGCTCGAAGTTGCATATCTAGAGTTCCAATTTGATATGTTGGTTCTTTGTAAGGTTGCTAAGCTTGAATTTGTATATCTAGAGTTCCAATATTTGATATGCTGGTTCTTTGTTCAACTCAAGACGCAGCCTTGAAATCTTACAACCTCAAGGTGCACACAGTCACAGGTTTAGATGTGTTTGTGCTAATATCTGTACTAAATGGAGACAATGCACTGGCTAGATTGAATCCATCATCATACACACGAACATATTAACAGTTGTTTGAATCATTTCCACCTCCACCTCCACCTGGAATGCACCTTGCTTCTATCGAGTGCTACTTTAGGCTCCAGTTGCAGATCTTCTTTCGGGCTTTTTTTCTAATGTTTAACAGCGTATGTATTTGGTAAGTCGAATAGTCTATTTGTTTTCGTTTCTCTCTCTAACATTCTTTCCCTGCTGCTTTCTAAATAGCAATTGGGTTGTAATTGACTTGAAAGGTGTCTAGGGATTTAGCAACAAGTGCTCAGGGAGACAATTTCTTCAGCTTTTCTCTATGGCTCTAGATTCTATAGAAGATCAAAATGACTCTATTTTAGAATGAGTTGGACTGTTGCAGTTTTTTTAACACCATCTTTTATTCATGTAACTAATTTTAGGAAGAAATCACATTCGGGACTTCGAGCAACTTAGCATAAACGATCTGAGATGAAACTTTCACCATTGTTCTCCGAAAACCCAAACTGGATGTATGGAACGTCATAAAAAAACAGAGTACATGAGATTTCTGCAACTCCATTTAGCTGTATAGGATATGCAGTATGCGATCACAAAATTAATATATATATATCAACTTACATTGTAAATCTATAAATTAGGAACCTGTTTCTTCTTTACCTATGCTTGAAAGAAGAAGCATTGTCTTCCGGGAAGCAACATTAAGAAGTCAAAAATTAAATCCCAAATGTGGGTGCATCTACATGATAACGGACATGATTGGAAAGGAATCAGGATAATAGAAGTCACTATATTGATGATGCTACTGCAGCAAGAGCATAGCAGAGAGCTTGAGATGGGCTACCCACAATTCACAATTCTCACCTAACCCAATATATAACTTATAATATAACTTTATAATTTAATATTTATCGCATTAGTCACATGTCACTTCATAAAGTGGCCTACAGAACACATTTTTTTGTCTTATATTTTAACATAAAGGAGGTTAGGAACATGATTGAGATAATAACAAATTGAAAATAATTTTGACATTGCAATGCTTCAACAATGTAATGTTGCAGATGGGGAGAATTATTATGGGTGATTTAGATGTGTGTATGTGCATAAGAAGAATATTGAGCCGGATGTGTGCATTCTCGATTAACTTGATCACAACCTGGTTGCCAAGAGTGATAATTTAAAGCCAAAGTGAAGGATATAGCTAGCTGGGATATATGAGTCATTGACATCAAGGTTAGCGGAATAAATCATAATATCCATAACTTAAGAACTTCATTGTATTTGTTGTAGAAATTAATCTTTTCTTTTGCTTCTTGGATAAAAATTAATTTAATCAAGTTCAATGTACTTTATCCATGGAGATACTGGTAGAAGAGCTGTCTTTCCAGTTTAACTGAGGGCTGTGAATAGGTTGAATGTCATGAGCCTAATTTGGTAGGGACTTGCTGTTATGAGCCCAGAATTGTCATGGATCCAAAGACCACACTGGTCGTTTGCTTATAGCAGGTTTAACATAACAACAACAACAGAATTTCACAATAACAACAATAATGTATTTCATCGTTTTAGATGTGGTTCCATGCTAACAAATTCTGCTCGTCTGGGCTCGGCTCTGAGCTTATTACGTCTTTCTGTATGTATGTATGTATGTATGGATTGATTTTTGCTACAACTGCAGTGGAGAGAGTTACATTTCCAGTGTGACTATCTTATGAGAACACTGGCACATGTTTCATAAAGCCTCTTGGAGAGATTTTCCTTTATAAAGATCAGTTATTTCAGCATCACAATAAATAGTCAATTTCACCAACATGTCTTCACTGCAGCTTTTACCGACAGTGAAAAAGGGTTCCTCTTTCTATCTCTCTAGAAGGTTTGTCATATTTATTTATCTTGTTTCCTTGTAGCATTATTCAGTAATGACAAACTTACATCGTCTGATCTGTTAATCCTACCTTTTATATATAGTAATAGGCAAGTCAAACTTTTTAGCAAGTGCAAAGAAGTTCCATTGTGGATGCCAGTGGAATTAACAGAGAGATATCATTATTTAGTTTTCATTGTTCAAATATGTTGTGCTATACACCTATATATTTTTTAAATTTTAAGTCGTCTATTAGTGTGTCCTAGGCAAACCTTAAAACATATGTCAATTCCTAGCTTGTTTATTTGTCAAAAGTGAGCAGGAAGGAAGCAACCAGACCTAGAATAGCATCATATGGTAACTAAGTTAGCAGGAGGCAGGATATGGACACAGATCCAGATTATAGATCTGCCAGCGTTTGAAAAGCCAGGATCCAGATATGGTGAGGATATGTTAACTTAGTTTGGAAAAAATGCCGGTTAATTCATATCAAAATGTAAAATGTGTAGTTACATTCGGTAAACACATTTAATCAATGAGTATAATTACATTCAGTTAACACATTTAATCACTAATTTGTAAAATGGAGTTAACACATTTAGTTACTAATTTGTAATTTGTAAAATGGGTATATTTTCATTCAGTTAACACATTTAATTATACATTCATACATGCTTGACCAAAGTCACGTGATTTTGGTGATAGCATCTTCTAGTGGAATGACATGAAGTGTGCTTGTGATGCATATTGCAAAAGATAAAATAGAAAAAATTATATCGATGAAATCACAATTGCAATCTTAAGTTGACTAGATAAATTCAAACAAAATTTCTCAAGCTATTCAACAACCATCATATTATTTTTATTATATATAGATCTCCTCATTAACACAATTTCTCAAGCTATTAAACAATCATCATATTATTTGTATTACATAGATCTCTTCTCATTACGTCTCTATTTCTGTAGACAATAGAATGGAATTCTTTACTATGTTTTCACTGTTGCTATTTTTACTAGTCTCGTTAGAATAAAAGGACATTCAAATATAATTACTTATAATTATCTCAAATTATCAATATAACAAATACCTATCTAATTGTTTAATCATATAATTCAGCCACATGTTAAAGAAGATCATCTTGCTCATAATTGGTTCTTGTTTATACGGAATATTCCTGTATTTGGATTTCTCTTGTACACAAGTACACCAATTGAGTCTGCAAGTGGTCCATATTGGTTCATGGAGCCATTGTCTTTGTAAGATTCATGAATTATGCATTCTATTTGAGGTGCGCTTGTTAAAATCCAGTGAGATATGCCTTCCATTTTAATCACACAATGCCAGGGAAAATTAAACCAAATAATCAAACTTTATAATTTGAATTTTAAATATTTATATTTATTTTAATAAAAATATTAATTTTTAATTTTAATATTATTAATTTTTTATTTATGTAATTTTATTTTTATTTCATTTTATTTATTTGTTTGTTTATTTATTTATTTATTAATCTTTATTTTATTTTATTTCTATTTATTTATTTATTTTGTTCTTGTTTTTGTAATTAAGAATTTAATTTTTATTTTATTTATTTATTTTTATCTATTTTATTTTTTATTTTAATTATATCTTTATTTTATTTTATTTCTATTTATTTATTTATTTAATTGATTTTTATTTTTATTTTTCTTATTTTTTTATTGGTTTTGAAATCTTTTCTTATCATAGCATGTAATTATTAAAAATAAAATAAATATATAAATTCAAACTTTAAATATTGTTTAATTACTTTTAAATTTTAATTTATTCGATAATAATAAAAACAATTGAATATCCTTTAAATAATGCACAGAGACTATCTCTCTCTTTTATAAAGTGCTTGAATATTAATAGAAATCCTTCCCTTGTAAACTGTATTAAAAGGCAATATCCTCTCATTATATTTTGATGTTCAAACTTCTTAGACCATAACCCCAAGCAATAACAAGTATACGCCCTCCCGAAAGGCTCCATTCCATTGCTATGTTACCAGAGACGGCATGATAGTGAATTCGGTTGATTTAGTCCCTGGAGGCCATTTATTCTTCTTCCCCTGTTCTCCTAGGAGGAGTTGGAGAAGAATTAACTCAACATCTACCTGTTTTGCCCCCCTTACATCATTGGAAGGTTTCCTTTCAGCGTTCCTTTGCACCTCCCGGTGCAATTGCTAGTTTAAATAAAATTTAAAAAGATAAAGTTTTAAAGGTACACTTCTTCCACATCAGACTTATAATCCGCGTGACAGGAGCTTCACACACACGGGCCGTAAAGTTTCATCCTCTTCAATTCAATCAATTTGAGTACTGTGCCTATAACAAGGTATCTCCATTCCAGTACATCAATTGCCCGCACTCCCCTCCTGCCGTACATATTCGGCTTTCCATATATGTTGTATTATAATGATATTTTTCAATAGATAATTATAGTATATTATAAATAGCAGTGATATGTGTTTATTTTGGAATAATAATTATCTTTCAATAGTTTATTAGTGTTATCGAGATTTAATAAATTATTTTATATTATAAATGATATTTTTCAATAGACAATTATAGTATATTATAAATAGCAATGATATGTGTTTATTTTGGAATAATGATATTTTGGAATAGTTTACTAGTGTTATAAAATTTTAATTTTATTGTTAATCATTATTATATGGATGGTTTGGATTTAGGATTTATGAAATATTATACAATATTCATAATAATATTTATGAATTAAAGATTGAGATTTATTTTCAAAGTAGTTATATTTTTTTATTTCTTTTAAATTTAATTATTTAATTAAAAGAAAAAATATATGAACTAACGTTTTATGAAATGAATTATGAGTGTTTGAGATGTTGTATTGATAAACGGGGCTTTGTAAAGTAACATTTTCCATGGTAAAGTGGGGATGAATCTTCATGATTAAGAATCATTTTGCATGTTTTTGAAGTGTACATATGTTTAATTTATATATCAATTTTTTTTATGTACCAATAATTAAGTGTTTTTGTTAAATAAAGTATTAGTAACTCCATTTTTTATTGATTTCCATTTGAGTTATAGTATATAACTCTCTTTATAATTTTTATTAGCATATGTTTGTTTTTTTTCATGTCACTGAATCTTCACTAATCATTAAAGGTATTTAGTTATAATTATTATTGTTAATTATAAATATATTATTTTTAATTAAAATGAAAAAAAATGTTAATGGGTACACTTCTCTCACATCAAATTGGTGTATAAGATTGGTTCCTTTGTAGCCTAAAAGACTTCTTTGATTGATGAAACCTATGGAAGTTTACATATTGTAACCTTTTGGGTTTGAACTTATACCATCTTGAAAAATATATGTGTAAATATAATTAATATATATTATAAATTTTCTTCGTGTTGTTTGAAGGTTCTCTGAGTCACACCTGACAGGACTGGCAGCTGTCGGGGTTCATGAGAAAATCCATAAGGTCGACGTAGGGAGGAGCCGTGCAGCCTGCAGGGTTGGAATTTGACGAGAAAAATGGCCGTTAATTACGTTTAGTTTTTTTTAATGTAACCTTCATTCATGATGGGCTTTTAAATTTAAAAAATGTATGTTTGATTGTCCATATTTATTTGAAAACATCATTAGTATATGTGCTGGCATTAGTATCCCGCGAACAAGTTCTATTAGTGCTAGCATTAATACCCTGCTGATGACACCTTTTGGAAAATTAGCAGTTGCTCTCATTAGTTTCCAACACCTTCCAAATTATATACTTTTGCATCCCAGAGAAAATTGGGTGTAATATCTGCCACTTTTGAGATTATGGTTGAGATTATGGTTGAGTCATCCTATGATGAAAAATACCAGTGTGTGAAGAATACGATCCAGCTCAAGTATAATGTTTTCTATTTGGCAACCTCTACCATCACATTTGTAGTATGAAAATAATCAGAATGAATGAACCAAATCATATGTATGTGGATAAGTAGAAAACATATTGCACAAATCATGAAAATATCATCATAGCATGTAAATATCATCATAGCATGTAAAGTATTCCTTCAGCTTGGAGGAATTATATTCATCATCCAAACTAATTCCTAAAGCAACATCAAAGCCGCCATAGAAAGATATTATATCCATTACATTTAGAATATCATCTTTACTGACATTCATAACTGTACAATATTCATTGACTTGTGTCTACCAAAATGTTGTGGGTGCACTAAAATTTTCATCAGTGATCCCTATTTTCTCATGTCAAGATTGTTAAACACTCTCACAATGGAGGAAGTTGTCCAATGTTCTCTTCCTTTGAACTTAAAGTTAGACAATTTTGTAATGGTTTCTTCGATGATTTTTCTGGATCATGTCCCTGATCACATAAAACCAAGCTTTTACATTTTTATTTCTCTAGTTGACATGCCTTATCTCATGGCTTGAACCAAATTTCTATTTGAAATTGACAAGCAATAAGATTCCCACACGTTGAAGCTATCAGACATCAAATTCATTCATTCCTTTTGCTCTAAAATTGAGAACCACCTTATTACTTAACCACTGCTTCGTAGTTGAGATCAACAGTGCTTTCATGTAAATCACATGCTTGGTGCCAAATAAAGTTCCAACAAAAAAAGTAACTATCATCAATGTGAAAGGGAGCACGTCCACCTTCCCTGATTGCACATCTTACATGGAGGAAAGTGAAAAGACCATATTTAGATACAAACATTAATAAGATGAAATAGGTCAGCTAGCCACATATAAACCCATCTTTTCACTTTTTTTTCACCTTATCACACATGAATATCTCTGCCAATTTCAATTGAAGGTAGTTGAATTAGTTAAATCCATTCAAAATTATTCAAATGCCGTTCGAACTTGCAGATTTGAATAAAACCCCTTCAAATGCAGGAGAGATGTTTTTGGAGCGAGAATATTTGAATTTATCAAGGAGATGCCATAGTTAAAAAGTAAAGATTTAATAAAGTTTCGTGGTACTCTGCCAATGTGACCTGGTGTGATACTTTCAGAAACCTTAAAAGCCTATTATTAATGTTTATTAAAGAGATCAAAAACTTGATGCTGAAGGAATGTATAAAAAATAAAAATTAAGTCTGCATAATTCTCATAAAATGTCAAAATCTGATTCAATGTAGTTTTTAATTCTCCCACGAATCTGTTAGATTATAAGCCTGTCATATATTTGGAAACCTTTGAAGCAACATTGCATTGCAGGAGGAAATTGTCGAAAACTTAATGATATTTATTATTATGGCTTTTCACTGCCGTAAGTCAAGTGGCTGTCAAAACCATTGAAGAAAATAAGAATTTTTTTTTGCATTTTTCGCTTTTTCTTTGAAAACCTAATTTTGAGAATTGGTGTTTCTTCTAGTAATAGAGCATCCATTATTATTAGTTTAGTATTTTAGTTTTTAAAAGGTTTACATACTATGTATTCAATTTTGTTAATATTAATGTGTATCTTACGGTATAGGTTTACATACTATGTATTCAATTTTGTTAATATTAATGTGTATCTTACGGTATAATGCCAAAATATATATTGTAAAATACATATTATATTTTATTTTTTAGATTCATGTAAATTATAACATAAATCATATTAATTAATTTATTTTTGAGTTTTTATTAATAATATTCAATAGTTTTATTATGTTGGTCATTTTATATGTTCCATAAGATTTTTTTGAGATTACCTTAGTCATATCTCATATATACAAATGTTATGGTATGTTTAGGTCAAAGACATTTGATTTCAAGTTATGAAAATTTTACTATGAGTGGTTCATGCAATTTCAAACCAAGATTCAAGAATTAATAAATCATCTATGTTATATAATAATTTTGTTTTTTAATGATAAATATGTGAAATTTTTAAATTGATGAAAGATTAGTTTATTATTAAAACATCACTTAAGAAAAATTTTAAACATAATGTTTCTTCATACAAAGCATAAACACCAAAAAATAATAAAAAAATAGTATGACGGATAAAAAGAAATCGAAATTCCAACCGTGTGCGAAGGATATAGGTGAAAAAATAAAAATGTACTTTGATTGGATTGAGGCTATGCAGAGAAGTATTTCATTATGATAGTTCGATCCTATATTGGAATTGCTATCAAAGTTATCAGAAATATATATATATATATATATATATATATATATATATATATATATATATATATATATATATATATATATATATAGTTTAATTAATAGGTGAAATAAATTTTTTTTTTGGTCAATTTTATTTAATAGAGATTTTTAAAAGTCATAATTTTAAGTTACTTACTCTATAAATTTATAGTGTGTCATAATTTTTTTCGAATACTTAATCTATTTATATATTTAAAAGTACATTTTAAATAATAGAAAATCATATTGCCTTAAAATATATATCTTTAAATTAATTTTATTTATCTTTTTATAATCACTATAATGATATTATATTTATTGTTATTTTATTATTTTGAAAATCAATAATAAAACATAATAATACACAATTCAAACAAATTTTGTTTAAAAACATAAATTGACGAGTGTTTGGAGATTTATGTGGTGATAATTTTGAGAGTTTTGAGAATTCAGAATATCCACAATAGCCATTTTTGTGTCTACATTTCAAGTCTATAACAAGAATCATCGTTAGGACAAGACGAGTAGTGTGTACAAAGGGCAGGGACGTAGTCAACACGAGTTGATGACACACGCTTATTAGGAATTCCTTGTTGAATACCAATAATTGCAACGGTCTATCCCCATCACGATGCAATTTGAGAGGATTTTTTGATCCTCTTGAACTAGGAAGAAAAACTCGTTGTTTGCATCAGTGTAGCGTGCATGTGGCCCAAAAAATCTAAGGGAATCAAAGACCTGTTATTTCCTCAACACAAGTTGATGACACACGCTTACTAGGAATTCCTCGTTAAAAAATCTAAGGGAATCAAAGACCTGTTATTTCCTCAACACAAGTTGATGACACACGCTTACTAGGAATTCCTCGTTAAAAACCAATAATTGCAATGGTCTATCCCCATAACGATGCAATTTGAGAAGATTTCTCGATCCTCTCGAACCAAGAAGAAAAACTCGTTGGCTGCATCAGTGTAGCACGCATGCGACCCAAAACATCTAAGGGAATAACAAAACTGTTGTTGCCTCATTTTATCCTGATGATTAGTCTTGTTATAGACTTGAAATTTTGAATAAAAAATGGCTACTATGGATATTTTGAATTCTCAAAATTCAAAAAACATAAATTAAATTAAAAAATACAAACTTCAAATGAATTCACGTGTTCTGATTTCTCAGGGAGTTGGAATTTTATGTGCAGCCCAAGAATATTAATGGGACTTTGGAGTTGCCCCAAGAAAGGACTCAACAATTAATCTAAAGCTTTGAACTTAGCTTTGAATTTATTTTAATTGTTGATTTTGGGAATATTTTAAAATTCTATGGCCTTGAGTTAGATCAATTGTTTCATTCTGCATCCCATTTCAATGTCTCAATACGAATACGATGAACTTGATGAACTTTGAATCTGCATGTCATCTAAGAAATCTCTAGACGAGGAGTAGAGCTCAAGGGTAGCTAGTTGTAGAAGCTAGAGGATCATGAGAATCCTTAATCCATTCCCATGAATAGTTCTAGATAGGTATTCTATCACTTAAAAATATCATTAAATAGTTAGATTCTTGGAAAGTCATGAAAAAAGAATGAAAGAAACAATTTTATTTTGTTAAAATAGTGAATAAAGTGATTTTTTGTCATGAACACTAGTGATGATGTTGTGACTCTGTAACCTATAGGTTATGTGTGCTAGAAAATCATACTTGTATTACTAACCGGCAACATGAGTCCAACAAGATGACAGCTATAGGGTAATTTTTTAATTTTTTTTTGTTAAACGTTGTTCAACGATAGGATAGGCTAGGTAAACCCTAAAACTGGGCTTTTTCTGAAAATAAGATGGGGTTAAAAATAATAGAATGTGTGTACAAGTAATTTCCATAGTCCATGGAAATTATCTCCGTAACTCTCTTTGTTTCATTATAGAGTACAAGACTCATGGAAAAGAAAAGAAAATTGTACATTAGTATTTAACCATAGATATATATAGATTTATGTTTATATAGGAGAAATATTTAAATTAAAGCTAGGTTAGTTACCATAAGACTACCAGAGACAAAGTATGTGTCTAATTATCCAAGTGGTAACAACCCAAGCTCAAAGATAATTAGGACATAGGAAAATTGGCCGACCCCATGGAAATTTTCACTAAGAATTATGGCCTAAGCTTCTATAAAAGAAAAATATTATGTACTTATCCTAGTTTAAGAAAATATCACCATTGTATTGAAGAAACATACTCAAGAGAAAATATTAACTATCTCTTATGAAATACATATAATCGTGATTTTATTTCTATGTTGACATGATGCATCTAAATTTTAGGGCAACAAGTGTAGGTTATTTCTCTTACTTTGATAACCGCTTGTGATGTATTTTTAATCTACTTGATCAAATTATTCTTTACTTTATTATTATTAGTGTTATCTATCATAAAAAAAAACTATCAAATCATAAAGAACAATGAGACAATAGGATACAATATATAGGCGATTAGCTAGGGCCAAAATCTCTCCAACTAAGAGGAAAACCCACAAGGATCCTTCTCTTCTTATAGAATTTCAATTGAAGAATTACAAGACCTATGACCATTGATCAAGACCCTCCAAGACTAATTCATCCTTCCTTTTTTATGAGATTTCCTTACACAACTTTCAGTAACAAACTTTGACCTTCCAACAAATTCTCTAGCAACTTCTACCCCAACAACAGTTTTTGCAACTTTGACCTAACAACTTCAAAAACTTCGACCTAACAGCTTCACAACTTTGACCTTGAAGCAACTTCAACAACTTCGACCTAACAAATTCACAGCTTCGATCTAGAGCCATATTTAGAGCTTCGAGCTTGCAGCTTCACAACTTCAACCTTGCATCTTCATAGCTTTGACCTTGCATCTTCACAAATTCGATACAACTTCAAAATTTTATCTAGCCCTAAAATTTTATAAACCGTAACGAGAGAGAGAGAGAGAGAGAGAGAGAGGCCCAAAAACCTCTATCTTTATCTTCCTCTTCTTCTTCGTCCTTTTCTAGCTTCTATCTTGAGGAGACCGAACTTGCTTGAGTGAGTGTGCAAATGAGGTCGAATTCCTTCTTATTTATAGTCTTGTGAGTGCTACAAATTACTACCTTGAGGCCGACTTGTACCTTCATGTAGGCCGACTTGATCTTTGTGCCATGACGAGGTCTTGGAGGGTCTTTTGACTCTAATTTGACTCAATAATTCTTTTTTTACAATATGTAACATGCCCAAATAGGTCTTCAATACATGACAATGAATTAATTGATTTTATGACAAACCTAGAAGCACTCAATGGGTGTTTGACCTAAAAATAAAATTTCCTTGAGCATGAAACCCATGCCTTAAGAACAAAAATAATAAATTTATTTTTCTCTTTTTATTAAATACACAAAATCATGATTACATATGAAATTATGAAGACTGAACCTAGTTCCATATTTCAACAGGCCTGCTGGTAGCGGAGCAATGTTTGTGTTCTTGAAGTGACTTCGTCAGGGTACTTTCAAGCCCTGCTGGTAGCGGAGAAATGTTTGTTTCCATGAAGTGACTTCGTTAGGGTACTGTCCAGGTCTGTTGGCTGTGGAGAAACACCAAAGATGAAAAACTACACTCTAAAAATCTAAAGCTCGCGAACTTCATTACCCTTTCCTAATTTGAAACATTGGGTGATCGCTAGCCTTATGTTTATGTTTAACCAAGTAAAGGAATGAAGGGGACTATGTTTATGCACGAGGTAAGTGGGGAAGCCATGGTAATATGAATGATGAATCAATACTCCCTGAAGAACTAGACCCTGCACGAAATAATTTACCAAGGTAGAGAAGTTAGAGTTCTACCAGTGTGTTTCCAAGTGTTGTCACCACGACAAACACCCTCCAAAATTTTTCTTACACTTGAATTTTGGAGTCTACTATGGATCTTATGATTGGTCATTCTAGAGTCACTTCATTGTTAGTTGATGTTTTGTTAAGTTCTTGACCTCCCTTTTGAATTGT
The DNA here is from genome assembly GCA_034641835.2 of Pinus albicaulis. Taxonomy (NCBI): domain Eukaryota; kingdom Viridiplantae; phylum Streptophyta; class Pinopsida; order Pinales; family Pinaceae; genus Pinus; species Pinus albicaulis. Next base: position 1,214,418,427 of record CM076572.1, on the reverse strand, counting down.
AAGTGTCAAAGTTACCTACTGACACATGCTCAGTCTGCAGCAAGCCCATGAGCGCATTATTTTATGCAAGTTTGAATAAGCATAACACGATCCATAAAGACAGTGTCTGTGAAATAGTCAACCTATGTCAACATTTAGTGTGTGCTTTCATTGAAAGTATTCCACTTTTTATCCGCATTTTTACTTCTATTATGGTGAGTTTTTCAAACTCTCGCATTTGTGCACCTTCGCTTTCGAGAGTTTCATTTTCATGATTTCAATTGTCGCTTTCTCTTGTTTTCACTTTAATTAGTGTCATTTTCATGTTATCTTTGCTCTGGCTTGTATCTCTTTCACTAGCGTTCATGCATTGCACGTGTCGTTCACACTTTTCTCTTCATATATTAAATGTAGCCTTTTTTCATGTGGAGTTTCGTACAATGCACAAAAGCTAGTTTTGGTGGTTTCAAGGGGTAACCTTTGTGTAAATAATTTGGTCTTACCATGTAAACATGTATCACACTCATTTCCAAAGTTTCAAGCACTATCGCACAAGTGTCATCACAGTCTTTTCAAAGTGTATATTTGGTGTCACACTTGGTGCAGGTCATCACAAAACTGTTGCTTTAAGGAAAGGATGTTGTTCATGTGTTCCGAGTGTTCCATGTTGTGCCGTAAAGTGATCTAAGTGTGTGGTCATGTTCAAAGTCATGATTTTTCTTATCTTCCTCTCACTAATCTGACACTTAGTCAAATTTGGAAAATTCTCTGACCAGACCACTTAGCCTCCTTTAGCCAACATGAACTTTGCATTGCGCAGTATCAACTCTCAAGAAGCAACCTTGTCTCTTGGCACTCTGCAATACACAATTTGTTCCTTCCAGAACTTCACACTGTGCAATCTCAATGCTCAGTCCCATCCCTTGAGCTCCAAAACTATGCAATCCTTGCCTCCAACTAGCCTTCTCTGCGCACTACGCAATCTCAAGCATCAAGCCTCGACCTTGAGCTCTTGAACTACGCAACTGCACAATCACTTGGCCTCTGTCCCTCTTTAATTTTGCATTGGGAAAATTTAAGACTCAAGTCTCAAGCTTGATCCCTTGAACCCCTCAACTGCACAACCTCCTAGCCTATTCTCCTTTCTGAACTGTGCATTGGGAAAATTCAAGCCTCAATCTTGACCTCTTGATTCCCTCAATTACACAATCACTAAGCCTAGGCCTTCAGAACTGCGCACGACACAATCTCAAGCCTCAAGCCTCTAGTTTGAGGTCTCGAGTCCCTCAACTGTGCAGTACCTTTACCCAGGCCTCCAAAATTGTGCATTGTGAAATCTCAAGCCCGAGTCCCGAACCTTGACCTCTAGAACTGTGCAATCCCCGAGTCAGTCACTCAGGCAATCACCATGGAAAATTTGAAGGATGGAAAATTATCTTGAATTTTAAAAACATTGACAAAACTCACTAGTCCCTAACATGCAAATTATACAATGTTTATGGATGTATTTGTAAAATTATTCAAATTTATAATGATTTTATATATACTCTCTATATAATGTTGGTGATTTTTAAGGTAAAATAATTTTATATTGTAAAATTTGGGCAAATCATTTTTATAAAAAATTGAAATTGGTGAATCTTTTTTTTTGGAAAATTATCCCACCTACGAATATTAGCCCCTAAAAGTTTCCATTCCAGACACTAGTTCTAGCCCCAATAAGTGATTTCATGAAGCAAGTTAGATTATGGGTTTATCAAACCGATTTCGTCTTGTCATTAGTGGATTGTAGTCACATGTATTCTTTCATGTTATGACAAGATGAGGTTGAAGGAGATGGAGAAGGAGACCATGCTAAGAGACACCTATGGAGCTAAATGAACAAGATGATCATCGAGCGAGAACAAGAAGGAACACAAGATTACAACATAAGACATAATATCAAGACCACATTGAAGACTCCTTACTTCAATTCATGAGGAGGAGAAAAAAATACCATGTTCTATTTGTCGAGACGACATAAAGAAACTAGCAACAAAGAGTGACTTGACACTGTCATGCCATCATGTAGTCCATGTCATCAGTGTCATGTCATGTTGTGTCATGAGTCATCATGTGCCACATCATTTTTTGGATTATGTAAATTCTATAATGGAGAAATATAATGTAAAGTGGAAGTCCAACAGTCATTTATTTAATGTGAAAAGTCATGTAGGAAGTTAAAAGGTCATAGAGAAGTCAAACAGTCATGAGGGTAGTCCAAGAGTCACAAGGGAGCTAAAGGATCACTCCACTTGTTATATATACACCCTCATTATACAAGGAAAGTAATTTTCACCTTGGCTTCTCCCATAAGGCAGCAGAGAGGATGAGTTAGTACTTTTGGGGAGAAAGTCATGGCTCTAATGCTCCACTATTGGAGCTAGTGATGTTGGTTGTATTCATGTCTCTTGGGACTTTTACTTAATACTTGAAACCTAATGGCCAACACTTTTTCATGCATGGATTTTGAATATTTGTAATATTGTTCTATTAATGTTCATGATATATTGTTTCTTTCACTTGTACTAAAGTAGTTGAACTATTTCGGTTAATTTAGTGCTTATCTTATTGAAAATGTATTGTAATGGTTGTAACAATCGTCGCATCTATGTGGACTATTCTTCTTGATGTTAAGTGATTTTGTTTTTATGATGTGCATCTTTACTAGTGTGGTATTATTACCTCCCTCTTAGAATCTCACCTTTTCACCCTCTTCAATAGACGAACCTTGATACACCTGCAATCGAACATTCATTAAGCACACTTACTTTCTTTTCCCAAAGAAACATACACACTTCTCTGTCTTGATGGCAACTAAAGCGAAGGAAAATAATTAATAATATATGGAAACTCAGCCTGACACTCTGAATGGGGCTCATATTCCAAATGGTGTGAGGTCTAATTGGGACTTCACATCGGGGAGACCCCTTTCGTTGACATATTTCCAGCACCGTCAACACATCCAAAAACCTTACCCTAGGAGATGAAGCGCCAAACGTTTGTGGACCCTGTTTGGGTTAGTTGGTATATCAACTTCTTGAGGTCGTAACTTTGGCACGGGAGGTCATAATTGTTCCAAAATTTCAAGACCTGAAAAAATGCCAAAAATAGTAAATTGCGCTAGAAATTAGGAAGCTGAAAGGAAATAGTGTTGGGGTCCAAGAGGAATAGGCGGGTGGCTACCCATTTCATGTAAAAATTTGAATAACTAATATATTATTCACCGAGATTCTCTTGATCACACACTATTTTAACTTCATGCACAATACAAAATCTCTTCTACCATTGATCATTAATTGCGGAAATAAAAAAAATCGCATGCGCACATTAAAACCATAAACAATCACACATATGAACACAGTATTTTATGGGAAAGCTTAATGCTGAAAACCCCCAACTATCTGTATATTATATGTCATAGAGATCATGTAACAATCATTATACAAAGCTCCTCACAAGCTCTCAGTATAATCTCCAATTGCTACACACTAATCAAGCCTGATCTAGCAAATCACATGCTCCAATCTCTACCACCTGATAGCCTGCCTCTACTGCGCAATTCCTGCTGAAGAATGGCTCTGAATGAACTCGAATTGGTCCAGCCTTGACTGCGCAATCCTCATTGGCATCTCAAATCACTAGTTGTTGCAAATCATGCAACAGTATAGGCACACCTGATAGTCACACTGCTCTTTCACCTACCTCTTCACTGGTCTCCACTGAAACTATCCATGCAATGTAGTTAACTGATGTATTCTTTAGTTGATTAATGAGTTAATAATTAGTGAATTAATTAATAATTAATTCACACCACTCTCACTAGTGTATCAATCGGTTAGACTAGATACAACTAGCTCAACTATGTTTAACTCAGTTAAACTGAACACAACTCCATCAACTAGCTCAATAACTCCACCAAACTCTGTCACATGAGTTATAACTGAAGTATCCATGCAATAGCTCCACTTAACCCTCAGGAATAGCGTAATTCCTTCTGTCAGCTCCTGTGCAACATATGTGCACTTAACTGAAGTGCTCCAAGAGAATAAGATAATGTTTATAGTCCAAATATTATTAAGAGCTAATAATATTCGACACATCTATTTTTAGACTGGTAATCTAAAAATAGATTCCGCCTAATATGTCTAAAAATAGAAGTCCATCTATTTTTTCCGACTTGAACAACCCTCCACAAATAGCATCCCGCAATTCATAGAACATGATCCACATGTCTAAAAATAGACATAGTCTAAAAATAGACTTTGCGCCAAAAATAGCCTGCGAGCCCACTTAGTGAAGGCGACTTCTTTCCACTAAGCTCATCATCTTGTTGCAATCTCAACACTCCCTCTCAACAAGATATGGATTATCTGCAACCCCTATCTTGCCCCTATGGTATTCGAATTTTCTCCTGGTGAGCGCCTTCGTCAAGATATCAGCATCCTGATCCTCCGTGGGAATGTATGAAAGTAACATGATCTTCCGCTGCACACAATCTCTGATATGATGATACCGGATGTCAATGTGTTTAGATCTATCATGAAATACTAGATTAACCGAGAGTTTGATGCAACTCTGATTATCACAATAAATCACAGTAGGCTCTAAGTGTGAACCGAATAGCCTGACCATGATCTTCCTCATCCATATAGCTTCACATGCAGCCAAACTCACTGCCATATACTCGGCCTCCGCCGAAATGAGTGCTACCAAGACCGCTCCCATCGTACCAAGAAACTCGTTGTCGACCCAACACTCAAAATCCCTCCGCATGTGCTCTTCCGTCCGCGTCTCGGCCCGTCCGTCCTCCTCAACTCGCTCCGAGTCACCTCATCCAACCTGTCCTACGCAACTACATCCCGATGTGCGTCCGAGACTCAAGACATGCTTTCCGCCTTCCAAAAGAGCTTGGTAGGCTTAACCATAGCTTCAGAAAGCTGGTTAACTGCATAGCATATATCGGGTCGTGTATTGACCAGACACATAAGCGACCCCACCAACTGTCGATAAACAGTGGCATCCACTACCTCCGCCGAAGTAGCATCCTCCTTCCTCCATCCACCAGGAAGAGGAGTATCAACAGGCTTGCAGCCATGCATGTTGAACTTCTCCAATATCTCCCGGGCATACTTGCCTTGAGACACAAACAATCCATCACTGCGCTGCCAAATTTCCAATCCCAGGAAATAATGAAGGAGGCCCAAGTCCTTCATCTCAAACTCCTTTGCAAGATCAACCTTGCATGAGTGTATCAACAATTCATCACCTGTCAAAATCAAATCATCTACATAAAGTACAATGATTAGCAACTTACCCTCCACCACAATCTGGTATAGGTTAGGATCCGCCTCACTCTTGGAGAATCCAAGTCCGGTGAAATAACTGTCTATCCGTGTGTACCAAGCACGAGGTGATTGTTTCAACCCATACAACGCTCTCTTGAGCCTGCACACATGCGACTCGCTGCTGAAGATCTCGAAACCTTCGGGCTGCTCTATGTACACCTCCTCCTCAATGACTCCATTGAGGAACATAGTCTTCACATCCATCTGATGAATGTGCCACCCCATCTGCGCTGAGAGAGCAAGAATCGTTCGTATGGAAGAATACCTTGTGACAGGTGCAAAGGTCTCCTCATAATCGATCCCCTCAATCTGTGAGAAGCCTCAGGCAAAAAATCTTGCCTTGTACTTCTCCACACTCCCGTCAGCTGCCTGCTTCACTTTGTAGATCCATCTCGAACCCACCACTGATTTCCCTTCCGGCCTTGGGACAATCTCCCATGCACTGTTTCTAACAATCGAATCATACTCTTCCACCATGGCATCTACCCATGCGGGATCCTCCACAGCTTCCTCGAAAGAGGATGGGTCTGTCACGATACACTTGCTCATAAGAGCCATGTATCCAATGTACTGATCAGGTGACTGTCTCTGTCTGCGCTATGATGTAGGTGCTCCTACAATCCTCTCTGCATCTTGAGCCAGTCGCTCAGCTTCTGTAGTGCGCTTCCACCCTTTGATGGTTGGTGCTGCATGAGTGATCTTTTCCACTCCATGAACCTCCTCTTGTGGCTGATCCACATCCAGAGACTCATCCTTAGGAACTAGTAGCTCCTCATCTGCATGCAAGTGTGGCTCCCTCTCAAGCGAACACTTCATGGCTTTCTCCTCATGAAATTTGATATCTTGTCGCACAACAGTCTTGCGACTGTCTGGAAAATACACACGATAGTTGTGGGGCGTATCAGTGTACCCCACAAATATCCCAACCTCTGCGGTCGGCTCCAACTTCTTCCTGGCATCCTTAGTCACATGAATGTAAACAGGTGAACCAAAAATCCTCAAATGGGAAATATCAGGCTTCTTATCAGAAAACGCCTCCTTAGGTGTACTCATGCCAAGTATCCTGTGAGGACAACGGTTCTGCACATATACTGCAGTATTGCATGCCTCAGCCCACAAGTGTATGGGAAGGCCCTGATCATGCAACATCGCCCGTGCAGCACCCACGATCGTTCTGTTCTTCCGCTCGGCAACCCCATTCTGTTGTGGGTTATGAGGTGCTATGAGCTCTCTTCGAATTCCTTCTGCGCTGTAAAAGTCCTTGAATTCGCCAAAGATGAATTCACCACCATTGTCACTCCTAAGAGCATTCACCTGCTTCCTCGATTCTTTCTCAACCCGTGCCTTGAACTCACAGAACTTTGAGTATGTCTCGCTCTTCTTCTGCATGAAAGATCCAGCACTTCCGAGAAAAATCATCAACAAATATCACATAGTACCTGTGCTTTGCTGTCGAAGCTACTAAGAAAGGTCCACACACGACTGTGTGAATTCTCTCAAGGATCATCGTGGCACGACTATCCTTCTCGTGAAAGGTGGATTTCACAAATTTCCCCAAGGTACATCCCTTGCACTGATCTGACTGCGCAAGAGTACCCTTAGGAAGCCCAGTAGAAATCTGTTGTAGTATCTTCAAAGCTCCATGGTGAAGGTGGCCCAATCTCCGGTGCCACAGCTCGCCATCATCCGACTCACCATGTTGAAAATGCAACAAGATGATGGAGCTTAGTGAAATGAAGTCGCCTTCACTAAGTGGGCCCACAAGCTATTTTTGGCGCAAAGTCTATTTTTAGACTATGTCTATTTTTAGACATATGGATCATGGTCTATGAGTTGCAGGATGCTATTTATGGATTATTGGTCGAGTTGGTAAAAATAGATGGACCTCTATTTTTAGACATTGGGCGGTTTCTATTTTTAGACTGCCGGGCTAAAAATAGAATAGTCAAATATTATTAACTCTTAATAATATTTAGACTATAAACATTATCTTATCCTCTTGGAGCACTTCAGTTTGATGCTTGGATGTGGCACATGCAGCTGACAGAAGGAAATACGCTTTTCCTTAGGGTTAGTTGAGCTATTGCATGGTTGACTTCAGTTAGAACTCATGTGGCAGAGTTTGGTGGAGTTGATGAGACAGTTGGTGGAGTTGTGTTCTGTTTAACTTAGTTGAACTAGTTGTATTTAGTCTAAATGAAAAATACACTAGTGATGAGTGGTGTGAATTAATTATTAATTAATTCACTAATTATTAACTCATAAATCAACTAAAGAATACATCAGTTAACTGCAATGCATGGATAGTTCAGTGGAGACCAAAGAAAACAGAGAGAAAGGAAAGGTGAGTGACTATCGTCAGGACCATGATCGAGGCATGAGATTTTGCACACACATTGATGGAGATTGCCAATGATCATGTTAGCCTGAGCGCCAGGATTCGAACTTGGATCTCATCATTAATCAACTGGATTACAAGAAAACCAAAGGTGCAGATTTAGGGAGGAGATTTGAACCCCTGACTTGTTCAAATCTCATATAGTTTGTGTGTAACTTTTCGAGATAGTACTGAGTACTTGTGAGGAGTATTGTGCTATGTATTGTTACATGTTCTCTATCATTATAATATACAGATAGTTGGGGGTTTTAAGCTATTGCTTTCCCCATTACATCTTGTGTTGATATGTGTGCTTGATTATGTTTTTATGAGCGCATGCGACTGCTTTCTATTTCCGCATATTGATGATCAATTATAGAAGAGGTTATGTATTATGCATGAAGCTTAAATAGTGTGTAATCAGGATAATCTCGGTGAATAATTCAGCTATTATTCAAATTTCTACATGGTGTGATCGAGTGAAGATTGATCATCTGACTATTACAAGATATGATATTTGGCTAAGAGACAGAGTCTATAACGGGCCAGGTAGCCTCTGGATCCATCCTTTCTCTGAAAGGTGATATATCCAGTAAATGCCCTTACAGTCGATCTCTATGCTAGAAATACTTTGTTCTCACAGATCCAGAAGCAGCTAATTTTTTAGCTTGGAATTCGAATTTGCAGCAGAATTTGGAATTCGAAATTTGCAGCAGTTTTCTTGGTGCTAGAGTCGAAATGTCTTTCAACCGATTGCGACTGGAATATGCCCTTGAGGGCAGTTCAAATTATGTTGCATGGAAGGACCGGATGGAGGCGGTATTAGATGATAACGGGCTGAAGGAGTTCATAGAAGTTGAGATCCCAAAGCCTACTGATGTTGCTCAAGTTGAGGCTTGGCAAAAGAAGATGGCAAAATGTCGAAGGATTCTGTTGGAGGGCGTGAAGCATCACATTGTATCCAGCATGCATGGAAAAGCTTCTCCATACTTGATGTGGAAAGCATTGATAGATTTATTCCAAAGTAAGAGCGACCAGAGGAAGTTGGCGCTCAAAGATAAACTCAGAAACATCAAGATGGAGAAAGGCGATAGTATCGCCAAATACCTCACGAAGTTCACCCAATGCAGGGATGAGCTGGGAAGTGTGGGGGTGACTGTCGATGATGAGGATTTGGTAGACCTAGCTCTCCTTGGTCTTACGAAGAGTTCGCATGCCTATCAGGATTCTTTCAATGATCGGGAGAAATTGCCAGGATGGGAGCAACTGTGGTCGGATCTCATGCAAGAGGAGATAAGGCGAACTACCAGAGACGGATCTTCATCAAAGGTATCTGATGAAGAAAATTGCGCTTTGGCTGCCAAAGCAAAGAAGGGGAAGAGAAAGAAATCTTCTCAATCCAGTGCAAAAGGCAAGAATCAGCAAGGCATGTCCAAGGTGAAGTGCTTTCACTGTCACCAGCACGGACATTATGCCACAAATTGTTCGCAGAAGAAGAAAAACAAGAAGGCTGGCAGATCTACAGTAGGAGAGGCCTTAGCCTCACAGTTCGAGCTATATTTTTTGCTGATCGCATGCTTGGTTTCAAGTGTGATGGGATCAGTATGGTTCTTGGACAGTGGTGTGTCTTTTCACATGACTGGAGATCGAGATTTTTTTACAGATCTGGATGAGAAAGATCTTGGAGTGCACATCAAGATGGGCGATGATGGTAGATACAGTGTGACCAGTATCGGTACCATTTCCTTTGAGAGGGAGTCTGGTAAACCCTTCGTATTGAAGGAAGTGATGTATGTTCCAGGATTGAAGAAGAATCTGATCTCTGTGGCGATGTTAGAAGATAAGGGGTATGATGTGGTCTTCAATGAAGGAAAATCTTTCCTGCGCAAAGGCGGTCAACCGGAGAGACCCTAAGATAGGGGTTCGAACCAAGAACCTTTATCAGTTGCAGGTAGATGGCTGCGCAGCTATGGCATGCAAGGCGGGAGAAGTGGTGAGCCGGGATGATGAGGGCGAACTGTGGCATAGGAGATTGGGCCACCTTCACCATGGAGCTTTAAAGATTCTACAGCAGATTTATACTGGACTTCCTAAGGGCACTCTTGTGTAGTCAGATCAGTGCAAGGGGTGTACTTTGGGGAAGTATGTGAAAGCCACCTTTCACAAGAAGGATAGTCGCGCCACAACGATCCTTGAGAGAGTTCACACAGACATGTGTGGTCCTTTCTCAGTTGCTTCGACAACAAAGCACAGGTATTATGTGATCTTTGTTGATGATTTCTCTCGAAAGTGTTGGATCTTCTTCATGCAGAAGAAGAGCGATACATAATGCGAAAGTTCAAGGAGTTCAAGGCACCGGTTGAGAAGGAATCGGGAAGCATGTAGTTTCAGGAGTGAAATGGTGGTGAATTCATCCTCCGCCGAATTCAAGGACTTTTGGCAAACAGAAGGGATTCGTGAGGGGAGCCTATCGCACCCCATAACCCACAAATGAATGGGTTGCTGAACGAAGAACAAAACGATCGTGGTGCCGCACTCGGAGATGTTGCATGATCGTGGCCTACCCTTCACTGTGGGCCGAGGGCATGCAATACCGCAAGATAAAGTGTTAACCGTTGTCCTCAAAAAGATATCACATGAGTACACGGAGATATGTCAGTAAGAGGCCTGATATTTCCCATTTGAGGATTTTTGGTTCACTTGTTTACATTCATGTGACGAAGGATGCCAGGAAGAAGCTGGAGCCGACCGTAGAGGTTGGGATATTTGTGGGGTACACTGATACACCTCACAACTATCGTGTGTATTTTCCAGACAGTCGCAAGACTGTTGTGCGACGGGATATCAAATTTCAGGAGGAGAAAGCCATGAAGTGTTCGCTTGAGAGGGAGCCACACTTGCATGCAGATGAGGAGCTAATAGTTCCTAAGGATGAGCTTCCGGATGTGGATCAGCCACAAGAGGAAGTTCATGGAGTGGAAGAGACTACTCATGCAGCGCCAAACATCAGAGGGCGCAAGCGCACTACAGAAGTTGAGCGATTGGCTCAAGATGCAGAGAAGGTTGTAGGACCACCTACAGCACAGCGCAAACAGAGACAGTCACCGGACCGGTACACTGGATACATGGATCTTGTGAGAAAATGTGCCATGACAGAGCCATCCTCTTTCGAGGAAGTTGTGGAGGACCCCGCATGGGTAGATGCCATGGTGGAAGATTATGATTCTATTGTCAGAAACAGTGCATGGGAGAGTGTCCCGCGACCGGAGGGGAAATCAGTGGTGGGTTCGCGATGGATCTACAAAGTGAAGCAGGCGGCTAATGGGAGTGTGGAGAAGTACAAGGCAAGATTTATTGCCCGTGACTTGTCACAAATAGAGGGGATCGATTATGAGGAGACCTTTGCACCTGTCGCAAGGTACTCTTCCATACGGACGATCCTAGCTCTCTCAGCGCAGATGGGGTGGCACATCCATCAGATGGATGTGAAGACTACGTTCCTCAATGGAGTCATTGAGGAGGAGGTGTACATAGAGCAGCTCGAAGGTTTCAAGATCTTCAACAGTGAGTCACATGTGTGCATACTCAAGAGAGCACTGTATGGGTTGAAGCAAGCACCTCGTGCTTGGTACACACGGATAGACAGTTATTTCACCGGACTTGGATTCTCCAAGAGTGAGGCGGATCCTAACCTGTACCAGATTGTGGTGGAGGGGAAGTTGCTGATCATTGTACTGTATGTAGATGATCCGATTTTGACAGGTGATGAGCTGTTGATACTTTCATGCAAGGAGGATCTTGCTAGAGAGTTTGAGATGAAGGACTTTGGGCCTCCTTCATTATTTCCCGGGATTGGAAATCCGGCAAGCCGTAGTGATGGACTGCTTGCTTTCGTGGTAAGTATGCCCGGGAGATACCGGAGAAGTTCAACATGCATGGCTGCAAGTTCGTCGATACTCCTCTTCCCCGGGAGGTTGAGGAAGGGGGGTTTTTTCCTTCGCGAGGTAGTGGATGCCACTGTTTATCGATAGTTGGTGGGGTCGCTTATGTATCTGGTCAATACATGACCCGATATATGCTATGTTGTTAACCAGCTTTCGCAAGCTATGGTTAAGCCTACCAAGCTCTTCTGGAAGGCAGGCAAGCATGTATTGCGTTATATTAGAGGCACATCGGGATATGGCTTGTGGTACAGACAGAAGGATGAGGTGAAGCTATGTGGCTTCACGGATGCAGATTGGGTAGGGAGCCCAACGGACAGAAAGAGCACATCTGGAGGGATCTTCAGTATCGGGTCGACAACAATTTCTTGGTACAACAGGAAGCAGAGATCCATGGCACTCTGTTCAGCAGAGGCTGAGTATATGGCAGCAAGCTTGGCTGCATGCGAGGCCATATGGATGAGGAAGATTCTGGTAGGGTTATTCGAGTCACATTTGGAGCCTACTGTGATTTATTGTGATAACCAGAGTTGCATTAAACTCTCGGCTAATCCAGTATTTCATGATAGATCCAAACACATCGACATCAGGTACCATCATATCAGAGATTGTGTGCAGTGGAGAATCATGTTACTTTCATATATTCCCATGGAGGATCAGGATGCTGACATCTTGACGAAGGCGCTCACCAGGAGCAAATTCGAATTCCACAGAGGCAGGATAGGGGTTGCAGATAATCCATATCTTGTTGAGAGGGAGTGTTGAAAATGCAACAAGATGATGGAGCTTAGTGAAATGAAGTCGCCTTCACTAAGTGGGCCCGCAGGCCATTTTTGGCGCAAAGTCTATTTTTAGACTATGTCTATTTTTAGACATATGGATCATGGTCTATGAGTTGCAGGATGCTATTTATGGATGATTGGTCGAGTTGGTAAAAATAGATGGACCTCTATTTTTAGACATTGGGCGGTTTCTATTTTTAGACCGCCGGGCTAAAACTAGAACAGTCAAATATTATTAACCCTTAATAATATTTAGACTATAAACATTATCTTATCCTCTTGGAGCACTTCAGTTTGATGCTTGGATGTGGCACATGCAGATGACAGAAGGAAATATGCTTTTCCTAAGGGTTAGTTGAGCTATTGCATGGTTGACTTCAGTTAGAACTCATGTGGCAGAGTTTGGTGGAGTTGATGAGACAGTTGGTGGAGTTGTGTTCTGTTTAACTTAGTTGAACTAGTTGTATTTAGTCTAACTAACAAATACACTAGTGATGTGTGGTGTGAATTAATTATTAATTAATTCACTAATTATTAACTCATAAATCAACTAAAGAACACATCAGTTAACTGCAATGCATGGACAGTTCAATGGAGACCAGTGTTAGAGGTGGGTGAAAGGGTGAGTGTGACTATCAGTTGTGACTATACCCGTGCATGAGATTTGCACACACATTGATGGAGATTGCCAATGAGGATTGCACAGTTGGAGCTAGTGGGATTCGAACTTGGATCTCATCATTAATCAACTTGGATTGCACAGTAGAGGCAGGCAGACTTGTGGAGGAGATTTGAACCCAGGACTTGTTCAAATCTCAGTTAGTTTGTGTGTAACTTTTGGAGATAGTACTGAGTACTTGTGAGGAGTATTGTGCTATGTGTTGTTAGATGTTCTCTGTCATTATAATATACAGATAGTTGGGGGTTTTCAGCTATTGCTTTCCCCATTACATACTGTGTTGATATGTGTGCTTGATTATGTTTTAATGAGCGCATGCGACTGCTTTCTATTTTCGCATATTGATGATCAATTGTAGAAGAGGTTATGTATTATGCATGAAGCTTAAATAATGTGTAATCAGGATAATCTTGGTGAATAATTAAGCTATTATTCAAATTTACCCTCTCGCCCTTGCCTTCCGGCTGTCGCGTTACCCATCTACCCGAATTGATAAAGGTTCTTAACTCGAACCCCTATCCTCCCAAGCCTCTACCCGCTGTCTTTTACCGCGCAGAAAGCTCTTTCCTCGGCTAATACAACATCATATCCTCATTTTCTAACATCGCCACGTAGACAAGATTCTTCTTCAACCTTGGAACATGTATCACTTTCGACGAATGTTTACCGATCTCTCAAAGGAAATGGCATCGATATACAGATACCAGTCACACTGTATCTACCATCATCGCCTATCTCGATGTGCACACCCAAATCTTTGTCCTCCAGATCTGAGAAAAACTCCCGATCTCCCGTCATATGAAATGACGCACCGCTGTCCAAGAACCATACCGATCCCAACACACTTGAAACCAAGCATGCAATCAATGAAAAGTCAAGCTCGAACTGTGAAGCCAAAGCTTCTCCATCTGCAGATCTTCCCGCTTGCTTGTTCTTCTTCTTCTTTGGACAATTTGTAGCATAATGTCCGGTTGCGATGCGTGAAAGTAATTCACCTTGGACAGTCCTACTTTCTCTGCTTTTCGCACCGATCGAGAAGCATTCTTCTTGCTCTTCCCCTTCCTCGTTTTTGCGCCAAAGTGAAATTTTCTTCATCTGAGTTCTTTGATGAAGATTCGTCCCTGGTACTTCGCCTTATTTCCTCTTGCATAAGATCCAACCAAAGTCGCTCCCATCTTGGTAATTTCTCCCGACCATTGAAAGAGCCCTGATAGGAATGCCAACTCTTCTGAAGCCCAAGGAGAGCCAAGCTCACCAAGTCCTCGTCATCAACAGTAAACCTCACACTTCCCAGCTCATCCTTGCATTGGATGAATTTCGTGAGGTACTTGGGCATACTATTGCCTTTCTCCAATTTTATGTTCCTGAGTTTATCCTTGAGCGCCAACTTCCTCTGGTCGCTCTTGCTTTGGAATAAGTCTGTCAACGCTTTCCACATCAAGAATGGAGAAGCCTTACCATGAAGGTTGGACACTATGTGATCCTTACACCTTCCAACAAAATCCTTCGACACTTTGCTGTCTTCTTTTTCCATGCGTCAAGTGCGGCAACATCACTAGAAGTAGGTTTTGGAATTTCTGCATCTATGAACTCCTTCAACCCATTGTCATCCAGCACCGCCTCCATCCTGTCCTTCCATGCAATATAATTTGAGCTGCTCTCAAGGGCATACTCCAATCGCAATCCGTTGAAAGACATCTCAACTTCGACACCAAGAAAACAGTGCTGCAAATTCGAATTCCACCAGCTCAAAACTCAACCGCTTCAATGTTTTGCAATTGCTCCAATGATCAATATCGCTCTGATACCATGTAAAAATTTGAATAATTGATATATTATTCACCGAGATTCTCCTGATCATACACTATTTTAACTTCATGCACAATACAGAATCTCTTCTACCATTGATCATTAATTGCGGAAATAAAAACAATCGCATGCGCACATTAAAACCATAAACAATCACACATATGAACACAGTATTTTATGGGAAAGCTTAATGCTGAAAACCCCCAACTATCTGTATATTATATGTCATAGAGATCATGTAACAATCATTATACAAAGCTCCTCACAAGCTCTCAATATAATCTCCAATTGCTACACACTAATCAAGCCCGATCTAGCAAATCACATGCTCCAATCTCTGCCACCTGATAGCCTACCTCTACTGCATAATCCCTGCTGAAGAATGGCTCTGAATGAACTCGAATTGGTCCAGCCTTGACTGCGCAATCCTCATTGGCATCTCCAATCACTGGTTGTTGCAAATCATGCAACAGTATAGTCACAACTGATAGTCACATTGCTCTTTCACCTACCTCTTCACTGGTCTCCACTGAAACTGTCCATGCACTGTAGTTAACTGATGTATTCTTTAGTTGATTAATGAGTTAATAATTAGTGAATTAATTAATAATTAATTCACACCACTCTCACTAGTGTATCAATCATTTAGACTAGATACAACTAGCTCAACTATGTTTAACTTAGTTAAACTGAACACAACTCCATCAACTAGCTCAATAACTCCACCAAACTCTGTCACATGAGTTCTAACTGAAGTATCCATGCAATAGCTCCACTTAACCCTCAGGAATAGCGTAATTCCTTCTGTCAGCTCCTATGCAACATCTGTGCACTTAACTGAAGTGCTCAAAGAGAATAAGATAATGTTTATAGTCCAAATATTATTAAGAACTAATAATATTCGACACATCTATTTTTAGACTGGCAATCTAAAAATAGATTTCACCCAATATGTCTAAAAATAGAAGTCCATCTATTTTTTCTAACTTGACCAACCATCCACAAATAGCATCCTGCAACTCATAGAACATGATCCACATGTCTAAAAATAGACATAGTCTAAAAATAGACTTTGCACCAAAAATAGCCTGCGGGCCCACTTAGTGAAGGCGACTTCTTTCCACTAAGCTCATCATCTTGTTGCAATCTCAACATATCAACCTTGATCAATGTAGCTTATCTATTATTCCATGAATTATCTGGTGGGATGACGAATTTGTGGCTTTCAAAGAAAAAAAAAAGTGAAATGACGAATTTGTGAATATTTTAGAATGACATTATTTTCTTTTGGCACTTTTTTTTATAAAGGCTTTATTTAATATACACTTGTAAATAGAAGTAAATTTTTTTTATAACCTTTCATCTTTGAAGAGTTAGAGGAACATATGCCCTCCCAATTGAAACGCTAGCTGCAATGAGTTCAATTTTGAACATAGGTTGAATGCTTAACCATGGTTGACCTTCATTAACCATGTTTGACCATTCTATTCATGTACATCTTAGTTGACCTCGGTTCACCATCGATGAGCATGCTTTACCATTCAAACAAAAGTGAAAATAAACAACATTTCCAAAAAACCATATGCATAACTTATAAAAGCAATCAACATTATTCCAATATACATTATATCATATAATATTCAATACATTATAACCCTACAATATAGTTGTAATATAAATTCTTACCCATCTTAATTATTATCATTTAATACCTTATGACTAATTTTTATTTATTTATTTAATTTTAAAATTAAATATTATTTGTATTTTTCAAATATTTTATTTATATAAAAGTATAAACTGATGTATTTTAAAATTTCCATAATTTTGATGACTTAGAAAGTTAGAAAATTAGTAATATGATAATTTTTTTAAATTAAAATCCAATTTATATTTTTTTGAAATAATATATCATTTTTTAAATTAGAATACTTGCATTATATCTTTCTCATACAAACATTTATCAATTACATTAATAACACAATTAAACATTTACTCATATCCATAAACATTAGACAACCACCAAGTACATCTATACATTATATATTAGTAACACATAATAGTTTTACTTGAATCTATCTTACACATAAATAATAATAATACAAATATGATATTTACATGTAAAAAATTATTGATACACATATACATTTTACATTTCAATATAAGAGATATAATTTCTTCATTGTTTAATATGGAATAACATGTCTTATATAGGTGTTTTTTCTATATTAATAAAAAAAAATATTTTTATAATTATATAACTATATATGTGTAATTTCCTCATATAAATGTATATGTGTATTTTCCACTTGAGGTGTTTCCGATGGTTAAATGGAACTATATTATCTTTCCCAATCTTAGATCAAATCCATGATCATCTTTAATGCCATGGTGAAAATTATTATAATGGCAACACTCGCTTTTGTGATGATGTATAAATAAATACATGGTATTTGAAAAAACTATTACTAACATAAAAATATTTGAAATAGAATATATATATTAAAAATTATATATATATATATATATATATCAAACCTGATCTTAAAAAAGGATATATAGTTATTAGATCAACATAGCACGATTAAGTGGTTTATATATATAGTTATTAGATCAACATAGCACGATTAAGTGGTTTATATATATATCAAACCTGATCTAAAAAAAGATAGATAGTTATTAGATCAGCATAGCACGATTAAGTGGTTTATACATAGTTACAGGTAAGCACAATTAAAGTACTCCGGGCCATTTTGAGTTATAGGTAATCACAGTGAGAGCACGCAGGATCAAATGATCATTTGAATGAGATCAAATTTCTTGGTATTCACGACGCATGTTATTTTGATAGTGAGGGTATTTATAATTGGAATGAGTTTAAATTTTTTATATATTTTTAATTTATTTTATTTAGTATTTGATAATTGATATTAAATTTTACAATTATATTAAGTAAATGTTAAAATATAGAAAGTTGTAAGTCAAATATAGAAATTTAAAGATTAAAATGATTTAATATTTTTCTTTTCTTTTTTAATTTTAAAATAGAAAATTTATAGTTAAATATGAAATTAATTTAGGTATGGTTTTTTTAAATAATAGTGATGTGTTAATTAATATTAGTGAATTGTATCAGTAATGATTATTTTGACTTAACAATTTAGTTATAATAGATTTTCTCAATTTAAAAAAATAAAAAATAAAAAATTAATAGTGAAAAGCATGTGTTTCTTCTTAAGGTTCAAAATAAGAAGAGGTAAAGTATATATGTCTTAACAGATTTAGCAGTTAAATCATTGTTATAAGTGAATTTCTTATCCCACAAACAATAAAATATCATACACCAATTTGATACACAACTTAATCTTAACCTTAAAATTAGAAAATAATAATAACTATTAACTTAATTCCTAAAAATTATTGATTATTAAAAATGTAATCCCTACTAACTTTAATTAATATTTCATGTATATATTGTCAAAACAAAAGATAAATTTAGACTAATGGCAATAAATACACATTAATACATTCAACAGCAGTAATCCCATCCCAGTACTATTACTGAGCATAAAACTGCGTTTACTAATGGCAATAAATACACATTAATACATTAACAGTTGTAATCCCATCCCTGTAATATTACTGAGCATGAACCTCATGCAAACGGTTGAAGGTATGACATTAGCAAGATCATATAAGCTTAAAACCCCAACCTGGTAAATTTACTCACTGAACATTATATAAACAACCTTCCTATGACAAACAACAATATCATAAACAACTGTAACCCCACCCACCAGAACAACATTAATCACTATGAATCTCACACAAACATCTATCCAAGTTACGACAATAGCTATAGCCCAAAATGTTGTAATAGCTCGGTAGCATTATTGACCAGATCTGGATCGTAGGGGACTCAAAAGTCTTGGTGGATTATCTGAAAAATACTTTTATCACTATCTCCTTTCATCATGTCTACAGAGAGAAGAACGCATTGCCTGATAGACTATTTAAAATGGGATTGGAGGTTACTTTTGGTGAGATGCACTACCAGCTCTGCAATTCGGATGGTCTTGGGGCAACTAGTGTTGTTCCGTTTATCTGATTTTCTGTTAATGCGTGGCCTCATTACTTGTTTTGTGAGCCTTCTATGGACTTGATGTTTTATCTATGTTTTTTTGTTATTCTTTTTTATGATGTAATAGTGAATTTGATCTGCCATGATACTAGTATTACTCTATATGATTGCGGGTCTAATGGATCAGCCAAAGAATGCTACAAATTTTTTTTATGTAATTGTCTTGAATTTAACATTATGTTTCTGGTACTTAATATAAACCACAGTATTTTTCTTACTGAAAAAAAAGCATTGTTGACTATAAAGTATTTTTCGTACTGAAAAAAAAGCATTATTGACTATGACCCCGATACAAGCATCTGTCAGAAGGAACTGGCCCGAGACACACCGCAACAATTGTCCAGTCTGCCGCACAGTTGTTAATGTGCAGTAGTTGTATATGTACATTTACTTTGCTGTACTGGTGTTAATGTGAAGTCGTTGAATATTTATATTATCCAGTCTGCTGCACAGTTGTTAATGTGCAGTAGTTGTATATGTACATTTAGTTTGCTGTACTGTTGTTAATGTGAAGTCGTTGAATATTTATATTTTTGGATTTAAGTAATTACATGTATATTTTTTGGATTTAAGTAAGTACAATTGTTGTAGATGATTGGATTCAATTAAGTATATTGGTTGTGGGATTAAAAGATATGCATATACACCAGTTGTGCATTAACTTCTTTTTTCACACCAAAGAAACTGAATTAGATTTCATTAAAAAAGCAAAATAAAAACCCAGTTACATATGTATTTGTCATCTCTGACAAACAAACAAAAAAAAGAAAATATTGACCAAGGTCCAAAGAGAAACAACTAACTGTATATATCTAAAAAATAGTTGTGAAAATAAACTCGTTGTTGCCAAGAAATTTATGGGAGAGCAATAGATGACTTATCCACGTAGGTGTTGGTAAACTTCCAAACTGATAACTAAGATTCCCTGAGTTGAATTTACAGATTCCATAAAGGTGCTGTGATTACTCCAACACCATCCCTAAAAGACAGCTAGAAAGAATCAACACCGCCTGTCAAATGCAGCTTGGGGAATCGAACCTACAAGATTTAATACCATGAAGAAGTTTACTCTTACACCCAAACCAACCAACCAACAAATATTGATAAACTTCCAAACCATTAACTAAAATCACCAAAGTGAAAATTACTTATTTACTAATCCGCACACATATATATATATGTATATGTATATATATATATAATCATTAAGTCCTTACCCAAGTCACAACCGTCGCTCAACTCAATTGAACATGTCAGCGAAACCCCCAAAATCTCCGGTGAATAAACGAGCAACGGCTAGGCCCAATTTCAGAAATTTAAAGCTCAGTTTCAGAACTTTACCGCCCGTATTCGCCGGATTCATAGCGGGTCTGGAGCGTCCATCTGTTTTCACAGAGATGTTGAGATTTCCGTTGGGTTGCCCGTGGAGTCCGCTGAGTGGCAGCTGGAAAGAACGGAGGCCGGCGGCGGAGTTGAGTAACGCCATCAAGGGGACGGTGGCGCGAGCGATTTCTCTGTCGGAGGAGGAGGAGCCCGCATTTATTGTGATCACCAGAACTAGTGTGGTTGCTTGCAGCAGGAGCGCCTCGCTAACATTAAATACCATAAGGCCGTTCCAGACGGGATTGTTGCCATTCGTCGTGTCGACGTGGGTTGCCATGTGCGTTGCCGGTGTCTGTTTAATCGCCTTGCGGGGATTGGTGGTGATCCATCCCACTGCACAAGTCCTTGTGCTGCTCAGACCATTGGCTGAAAACACACTTACTTCTACTTTCCGTGCCATTCTGCAAAAACTGCAAATGGATCGCAGGAGATCTGCTTGGAAAGGATCGAAACCACTGGTATTCCTAGAGTCCCAGAGAACTAGATGATTGACGATTTGTTTGGGAGGGATGCAAACAGTTTT
The DNA here is from genome assembly GCA_034641835.2 of Pinus albicaulis. Classification (NCBI taxonomy): domain Eukaryota; kingdom Viridiplantae; phylum Streptophyta; class Pinopsida; order Pinales; family Pinaceae; genus Pinus; species Pinus albicaulis. The sequence goes on along the minus strand of CM076572.1, from coordinate 1,214,397,426 downwards.
ATATCCGGTTTGCGCGAGGTCGAATCTTCGTCGCTGTTGCCTTGGCATTAGGGTAATTGACTCAGCCACCAGAGTCTAGGCCGTCTCACGACCAGAGATTTTGATTCAGTCACCAGAGTCTAGGTCGTCTCACGACTTTTATTCTTTTATGGTTGAGGTTAAATCATTTTTCATATTATTCTAAAAGTAGCACAGTGGCCCGTAACTACGAGGTTTAATTAATGTAAAAGTAGTTTAAATATGGTGTTTAATTAATGTAACCATGAGGTTTAATTAATGTAAAAGTAGCTAAAATATGGGGTTTAATTAATGTAAAAGTAGCATAGTATCACTATTAAAATAATTAATAATTATGTATTTTATATTAGTTTAAATTTATTTGAATTTTTTATCTATCAAAATTCTTTTTATAGTAAAATAAGTTTGTATCTCAAGAGATTTGATCTCTTTAAGGTTTGCTAGATCATAGTTCAAATAAATTTAGGTTGGTATTAATATTAATATTAGATATCTATCAAGTGTCTAGAGGGATTAAATCTCTTTTCATAATAAAATATGTTTCTATCTTAAGAGATTTGATCCCTCTAGGACTTGATAGATTGGGTTAAGATCGAATTAGGTTGTATTTCGTTTTAAAGATTCATTTTACAATTATTTAATTAAAAGAAATATTAAAAGATTTTGGTGGAAGATTTTAGATTCTTTGTATTGAATTGTAGTTTTTTAATCTATAGGATTATTTTCATCTTTGTTTTGGGTAGACATTATTTTTTTATTTTATTAAAAACTTGACATACTTCCATATCATCTTCATCCTGGATGTAGAATGCTCTTATGGGTGCCATAATTATAAAAATTAATTAAATTATAATTTTATTTTAAATTATTATTATTAAATTAATCATATAAAAAATTAATATATGATTTAAATATATCTTTATAATTATAAAGATTTCTTTTCATTTTATTGTTGAAATACTTAACAAAAAATTTTAATTTGTAAATAGTTATTATTATTATTATTATTATTATTATTAAGAATTAATATATGATTTAAATATATCTTTATAAATATAAACATTTCTTTTCATTGTTGAAATATTTAACAAAATTGAAATTCTTATTATTATTATTATTATTTTAAAGAATTAATATATGATTTAAATATATCTTTATTAACAAAATTTTAATTTGTAAATATTTTTTTTTAATTATTATTATTATTAATTATATAAAAAAATAATATATGATTTAAATATATCTTTATAATTATAAACTTTTTTTTTCATTTTATTGTTCAAACACTTAAACAAATTCTTAATTTTGTAAATAGTTTTTTATCAATATAAAAGTTTTTAATGTAACACATGTTGAAATAGATTTGTTGGTATTGTTTAACGAAAAAACTTGCCTCGTAGTAGAGAAACATAATCATATAGATAGATCAATAGTATGAGAACATTTGAAGTACAAACAAGAAGAAAATTTCCATCCATGATCTGCGGGGCTTCATGGTGGAACATCTTTGTTGTTATCAGTGGCGAAGGAGGATGAAAATCATCATGAACATGTCCCTTGATATGTTTCATTTTTCCTACCAAGCAGTCCAACCACTTTGTAATTCCTTTCTGACCCCGACGCAAGGAAACCGGGTAGTCAATCATACAACAATGGTTGTGTTGAAGATCATTTGTAAAGCGATGATTTTATTCTAGTTATCATGGCAGTCTCAAACAATTTGTTCTAGGAGATAAGTAACTTGATGAAGGTGGTTTTCCAACACATCGAATGGAGGAGGAAACTCTATGTTGTTGGTCTAATTCCTTATCGATATCCCTCAGCTGCACCCTCTTCACTATTGTAGGTCCCCTTGGACTGTCATCCCAACAAGCACAACCACATTATCGTTGCATGGTGTCCAAGGTAGCATTATGACTATACCAAACCTGCATCCAACACCTTGTGTTCTAGTTCTTCTAATTGTTCCACCCTTGGTTTGTGAGCCCAAGAGTGAAGCAGAGATAGCATTGCAGGAGAGGAGGAGAGGGAGTGCTTGGTGCTTGTCCCCCCTTGATGGATTTTCCAATGGTAAAAATATGACCAGACACACCTATTCACGATAGTTCATTGGTCTCCAAGGAATTGAAATGTTTAGAAGAGAAAAAAGGATGTCAATATGTCAATCTAGACCACCTAAAACTCCGCATGGACACAACCCAATCTAGATGGAAGGGAAAAATTCAGAAACATATGGGAGACCCAATAAAAAACATAGCACCAAAGTTGGAAATTCTAAGAGCTACCCAAAAACTTCAACCACATTGCATGAGAAGGGTTTAACCCTCTCTTCCTACTACCTTTAGCAAAGAAAAACATAACAACCAAGAACCATACTACTACCTTGATGGAAGAACCAATATATTCTCTAATAAAGAAATTGTGAAACAAAATGATAACTAAAAGGATGAGAGATACTTGGAAATTGGAAAAAGCTAATGCTTCCAATAAAGGAGCCTTGGTTATCTAGCCCAAACATTGCCTCCTGCATTGAGCCTCAAGGGATGCACTAAAATACACTACACACGACCAGAAGCGTGGGTACCAAGTATTTCCACTTTGGATCCCCATAGACATAAGATCATTAACTCCCAAGCCAAGTGTAATTACTCTTCTTCTCATCACAAATTGAAGGGTCTAGGATGACAAAGGAAGGAGCCCACCCTGCACACCAAAAGAAACAATTTTGTCTACCACCCTAACTCTCATCATCATGCATAGCGAACATTCTTTTGTGGGGTCACATTTATATCTTGTAATGCCTACGGTTTCTTGAACCATCTCTTGTGGTCAGTCCCAAGGGGCTTCCAAGACATGCTTCATTAATGCACTCAATGCATGGGTGGCCTCATTTTGCCTCTGATGTTGTCCCCATTAAGGGTATTGAAAAAATATTGCATTCTTCATATGAATTAGCATAGCTTTTTATCAAATATTATTTAAAAGTATTTTAATCTTCTTATTAAGTAACATAATTTGATATCACCATTACCTAATTTTTTTTAAGAAATTAAGTTATATATATATATATTCCTTTATCTTTATATAAAATGTCTTTAAAATATTTATATTAACCAACATATTTCATTATCAACATAATAAAAATAATGTTGATAAAAATTACTTTAATGTTAATCATAAATAAAATATTTTAATGTGGGCTTTTGATAAAATAATTTTATATTTACTTTCTCTATATAGAGAGAACTATTTATTAATAGAGATATGTGTAATTCATTCAATTTTAAATATAGATTTTTTTAGATAATTGTAAATAGAGGTTTCTGATTTTCCACAATAATATTTGATAATCATCAACATTTAAAATCCATAAAAAAATCCATCTTCAAGACAATTCTCTCTAAAAAAAAAACATCTTTAAAAACATAAAAATAATAAACAACAAATAATTCATCTTATAATCATAATAAATATATATATTAACACATACTTATATTAATAAAAAAATATTTATCTTATTTTAATTTATTATAATAAATATTTAAAATCTAAATTTTTTATATTAAACAACAATTAAAACCTTTTATTTTTATTTAATGGTATCTAAAACCTAAGAATTCATTTTAAATGGTGATTACAACCAAAGAATTCATTTTAATCTCTTAGTTATATTTAAAAACTAAAATGTATGAAATTTATATAAAAATATCAAAAACCTAAATATTTATATTAAATTATTATCTGTAATTAATGTAAGATAGATGATATAGAATTGTAATACTTACTAAATAATTTGATATAGAATTGTAATATTTAATAAATATTTAATTATTTATAATTTTTATAATTAAAAATTAATATTATGATAGATGGATATCGTTAAATAATATAATTAATATTACATATTATAATGAAAAGTGTATAAGATTATTATTATTAATATTATTAGAATGATAAAAGTATATTAAAGTGAAATTTTCGAACACACCAGCAAGAAAAAAATGGGAGCTTATTATATCTCTCTTCAAAGTAAAAATAAATAAAAATGTAAAATTAAATGGTTGACAGGGTAATTACTCCACAATTGTAGAAGGAGGTCTCTCATTACCATTCGTACTATCATTTCAAATAAATTTTGACAAAAGTGGGAACCCATTTAATGATACTTGTCACTCCATACCTCATAAGCACCAAATGATGAAAGAGATTACCTATAGTGCTTTGGAAGATATATGTATACGAGAGTCCATAGTCAATAGTCAATTGGGGGCGTTGTTCTTTTGAAAACGGCCTCTAATTACATCTCCACCATACACAACCATCCGGTACCAAGGTATGGAAATTTCGGATTGTAATCTTAGAAAATGATGTTAGTATATCATTGTAGCTTTAAATTTGTTTATGTTTGTAACATTGTAATAGATTAATCTCCTTGAGTCACTCTTTCTTTCCATTATTCCCTTGCACGAAATATTAGCTCAATATATGCTAAAGTATTCCCATCTTCCAAGACACACTGAGTACAAAGAAACATTGTATTCATCCATTTTTTCAATGAGTTCCTTTGTTGTCCCTCAATTTCATGTGACTGTTACAATGGATTAAGTTGTGGATTCTAGTTTGTGTGTGTATATATATATACACACACACGCTAGGTCGTCAACAGGATGATAATGCACATACTACGCATCTATAATTCCAATCATCCACGAACCTGGGATGAGAATCTTCCTTATGTGCAACACAATTACAACAAAGCTCTCCATAGCTCGACTTATTGCAGCCCCTTTCATGTGGGTATGGAATTTCAACCATTATGTCTGATTGATGTTGCCATGTTTCATGTGACTATACATACATAATTTGCACATGTACAATATGAGGCTGACAAAGAAACCTAGTTTATTGAAAGCATCCAACACATCCGCCAGTAGGTGCATGACATCATGGATAAGTACAATGCCAAGTATAAGCAGTAGCATGATTAGCATCGGGTGCCACATAAGTTTCAGGTGGGTGACAAAGTTTGGTTGCATTTGTTGAAAGAACGCCTTGCCGGAGCCCATCAAAAACTCATACCACTCTGATACAGGTCTTACATCATCACCAAGGATGTGGAAGACAATGCTTTTGAGCTCAACATTCCCCCATTACTCAGTGTGCACCCAATGTTCATTGTGGATCGCCTTTGGCCATACTTTCCACCATTGTTGGACACATTAGACATTACAGAACAACTAACACCAACAGAGCTCAACCCAGATTTCATGGAATAGGACACAAATGATAGGATCACAGACACACAAATCAAGAGCACTTGCCAACTGAAGATCCAACTGTATCGAGTTTCCAAAGATAACTAGCTCCCGCACCATGGAAAGTGGCTCACTAGGGACCAATTTCAACAAAGTTTCCCCATCTCATGGGGCACTCAACACAATGGGGACCATTGCTTCCTAGGGGGGAGGATTGATCCAGGTGGATATTGGTGGCTACCCGCCTATTCCACTTGGACCCCCAACATTGTTTCTTTCAGTTTCTTTCAGGTCTTGAACTTCTGAGGTCGTTTTGAGGTCCTAAATGACGTTTTTTTGGAAAGCACGAAAACCTATAGCCTATTGTAGGGGTTTGCAGTCGAAATTTGTAGTCATTTGATAGATCGTTCTAATGAGGTATCGTACGCATCGAACAAATATTGTATGCCAAATTTATAATCAAGGAAAGTTGATGTACCGATTTACCCCAACGGAGGCTACAAACTTTTGGTGCTTCTTCTCCTAGAGTTAGGTTTTTGGATGTTTACGGTTTTCCATTGTTTCTCAATAATAAACAAGCCTTCGAGCCTCCTTGTAACACATTTCATAAGGCATATAGCCACACATATCTTCTCATAGATAAGCTACCATTGCTCGAGCTAGTCTATTTCCATTTTGCATGTAAACAATTTTCTATAATTTTAATGAATTGAAGTTCTATTTTTTTTGTAGCTCTATGTTTATGTTATATCTGTATTTCATTTTGTTCCTTCATAAATATGGATCATTGGCAATGAAGTATAAGAACTATCTTCGTCAACATCTTTTGATGACCATACTAGGGAAAGATAGAAATCCACAATTCCTCGAGTCTTTTATGTGATTATGACCAATCCATCCAACAATCAACCTAATATTGATAATCATTTAAACGACCAGATTGTTATTGTGCATTCAATATTCGATTATATCCTCAATAATTCTAACTCTCCTGCTAAACTAGAAAGGTATTGGGTTGTTATGGCAGGAGAGATTGAGTTACAAGAGCATAGAGAAGCCTTAGAAAGGCATCTCTAGGAGTGTGTTTCTCAAAGATAATTGGCTTATGACCAACTAATACTAATCCTCCAGGAGAATTCATGGAAAAAGTATCAAGTAATAATCCAATTGAGGAGGTCCAACAACAAAACATCATTCTTGTTGTAGAAGCCCATCGTTATTTCTTTCAAAATATCATTAGTTCATCAAGAACTACTTCTCCAGCAAGCCAAATCATGTATGGAACACAGGTATCTACCCAACCACCCACCCAATATTTTTCTTCATATTCATCAATGCAACCCACTTATATTGTGTCCTCTTCCATATCAATTGGAAGCTTATATTCCGTTTATAATCCTATTCAATCTAAAACCAATCCTGCCAAGGTGATAAAAATATAGATATTGTTTCAATTCGAAGAAGTTGTCAATGCCATTCCATGGCATACTCAATCACTATTGAATTTGAGACTTGCTAATACTCCCCTCCCTAATTTTGAGGACCACCTTCGTAAATTTTTTACCGATGGAACAATCACTGCTAACGAGCACTTAATCACTTTTTCTAATGCTTGTCATAACATAGGTACCACTAACAATAATACTTGCATGCACCTTTTTGTTAACTCCCTTGAAGGTGAAGAAGCCACTAATTTCGTTAATCTACCCCCTAGGGATTTCTTGGCTTGGGAGGAATTATGCTATTGGATAATGTCCACTTATGGACAATCTTGAAGCTCCATTAATATCTTGCGTGAATATAATAATGTCTCATTTGCAAAGGGTGAACAATCAAATCTTTTAACTTACATTTTACTAAAATATAAGGCAAATCCAAAATATCATCAAGCCTCATAATCAAGAAGAAATGCTGCACTATTATAGTGCTTTACGACCTCCTTACCAATAGCATTTGGAAGAAAAGAATGCCCATAATTTAGACTCAACTCTTAAAATCTGCGTAGAGTATGAAGAGAAATTGTGTTGAACTTGCATCCCATTAGAGGATCATGCTAATCAAGTAGATATGTCCTTAATCCTTTAGCTCATGTAAGACATGGGTAATTGGATGATTGTTTTTGAAAGAAAAATCACAATTCAACCTCATCCCTAGGCTTCCACATCAATTCTCATACATTATCCTCCTCAAACCTATCACCAAAATGCTCTTTTCTCTCACCCATGGTGCAAATTTTGTGACAAGCAACATGATGAGAAGACTTGTAGTGAAATCAATAATAACATGGGAGAATGTTTGGGAATGGGTTCGATCCTATAGTTGCTACATCAGCCTAGGTCGAAAATAACGAAGGATTGGCTATTGAAACCAAAAACACTTTCAGGGCTCGAAATGCAAAGAATCAACCTTTTAATAAATCTTAAAGTCATAAGGTTCTTGATTCCTATTTCTCATGTTCCAATGTAAATAATCCATCCATTTATCCAATTTTAAATTCTAAGTCTTCTTCTGTTGAAAATGGCAACAAGAAATATTGAAAATGGCATCAAAGGGGATTCTAATTTAATTTTCTCTTAATTAAATTAGAAGGAAATTGTAATTCCACATCACATGACAACTTGTACGAGTTAAGTGAGTTGGGAAGACTTATTTAGCTCAGCCAATTTGAGTTGGGGGTCAAATTGGAGGCATGTAGAGTTCACCCTAAGTTTTACAGGGTCAAGTTGCAATTTATTTTGAGTTGTAATTGTTAACCTTAATTATTTTAGTTAAAATTAGTTTCACTATTCTAATTAATGGATGAGCTAGTGAGAGGTCCAGTGAATTAAATTAGATTTAATTTTCATGCAGTGATCTATTAGATAATTGATAATTCACTATAAATAGTTGTTGCATGTAAGTTTTGAGGAAGACCCAGTTGATATTGGACTTAAAGAGAAGTGTACTATCAGTTGTATAATCATCCAAATTTTACAGGTGGTGCATGCAGTCATAATAAGGCCTAAAATAAATCATTCCTTAATTAGATAAAATTTCCCTTAAAAGGAGGAATGAAGGCACACTTTGAATCATTTTTTTGGTGAGCACGAGTTGGTGAGACCAAGCAATATGAAGCACAAGTTTGTGTGTCGAGCTTGTGAGAGAAATGTGTGCCAAGAGAAGTTTGTGCACATGTTGGTAGAGTGAGATTGTCAAAGATAGTGCAGAGAGCTCTCAATCCCGAGAGAAGCATTGCATTGTTTCATATTCTTTGTTGAGAGGTGGTTGTCATTGATGTCAACCCAAGCAGCACCAGGAGCTACCCTGATCTTCCATGGAAAATTTAACACGGCAATTTATGGAATATTTTTTCAAGATCATTTTAGATAGATTCTACTCGACGAGATATATTTATTGATATATGGTATGCCCTGTGATTCCTTCTAGTTTAAGAGAAAATTGAGTTTAAAGTTTAAGACCTGGTTTTGTGGGCTAAAACCCTAGAGGGTAGAGACATGACACATTATTCACCAATGGTTGTCAATATATGACAGGGATTTTAATTGTAATCTCACCACATATAAGTTAAATAATTTCAAGAATCAAAGACAATAAATCAATAATTGACTTAGTACACTCATGTGTCACCTGCATGCACACCAAAAATGGGTTAGTACATTAATTCCTTAAGGATTAAACAAAAAAATTAATAAAACTATTAAAATAAATTAAAAATAAACATTGTTTTAAAAAACCCCATGAAATGATTAATACTGTACATCATTATACCCCTCAAGGCCAGCGGTCTCCTTACCTTTGACTACAATTTTTTTTTCCTTAATTCCTAATGATGCCTCCTCTAATGGTCACCTATGGAACCTTTTTAATCCTCCAACATTCATATTAGAAGCCTTTCTTAGCACAACCATTAACTATAAATAATTGAACCTTATACACCTTCATAGATATGATGATCTTTAATGTATGATAAAAAATTAACTCTGAAATTATTTCGGCCAACCCTGGGCAGTTAACGCATGAGGTTTTGGGTTCAGTTGGTTTTATGATTGGTGGTTTGTTTTATTGGAGTTTGTCTTGATAAAGATAGAGTGAAGGTTTTGTTTTGTTTCAAGAATATATTCATCCAAGGTAGAAGACCTTAGAAGTTTTGTTTCAAGAATACATTCAGCCAAGACCGGAGATATTACTTCTATCGCTCAATCATGTAATACTATAGTCTATGGGAGGAAAGATTAATTCAAAAAATTAGAAGGAAATTCCACCTCAATATGTGTCAAAACATACTCATATAAATCTGATAAGGACAACGAATAAATTTTTTGTTCACTGTGAGCATTACAGGACCTCAACCTTCAACAAACAGTAAAAATATGTTTACCCTTCTAGACCAACAAATGAGTCAATACTCGTGGCCCTCCTAGGGCATCTTTCTGTTCATAATACAAAGGATATACATGGTTAAATTTCACTTCTTTAAGACCATTATGATGCAGTCTTGATGAATTCACTACAGTGACTTAAACTTCATAAATCTTTGAAGGAATTTCTTGCATTAAACAACGAGGAATACAATAGCAATGATAGAACAATGATCAAGTATACAATTAAACAAAGAAGTTTTTAAGTAAATTTATTAGATTAAAAGGATACCTACAAAACTTAAGGTATAACAAGAAAGGAAAAACATCTACACCAAACAATGGCAATAATGGTTCACAAGAGCTTTTAAGGTTAGTTCTTAGGGTGAGTTATGTTTGGTATCATTTTATTATTGTGCTAACCTGATACAAAAAGAAAATGAATAAGGCAACTTCATCGATATCAAGGTAAATCATATTTTGTATTTTTTATGCTTAGTTTAACAAAATATTTCATGGTAATTGATTGAAATCAGGTCCATTGTCTTATAGTCCTTCAATGATATTTACGAGATCCTTTTTGTATAGGAATTTTTGTTAGCTTCTTGGGACTAATTCTTGTTGCATGCTAAAGGTAAGTATTTGGACATAAGACATTTACTTTTAAAGTTTAGAATATTGGGGGTTCGCTTGGGTACATCTTCATTGCAGGTGGAGACTTTTTCAAAGAGTAGACATTCCATGTCACCTACAACTGTAGAAAAGATAACATGGAAGAGCAACATCATTGAAAGACAAGATTGAAGTACCACAAGCAGTCAATCCTAGAATATTATCAGTGCATCAAGAAAAAGAGAAGTTTATCGTCACCTCTACAAAAAATTCTAATCATCAACATCAAAGACAAAATTTGTTATGAAACCAGCTCCAAAAATAGAAGAAAAGAGAGATCAACGCCTTAGAAATCAGCCACTTCGAGGGGGCAACCTCCAATACATTACATAAATGAACAATTCCTGGATGATACAAATGACCAAAACCTCCTTCTATATATATAGAGTCCATGGCCCACAATATAATCCTAGCCGACCTAACAATAACAATGTAAGGGCACAATAATAACAATATTGGGGTTACAGGGGTACAACAATAATAATAAGGGGGCTACACTAATAACAATAAGGGACTAAACTAGTAATATAGGGACCTAACATGCCCCTCGCCTTCAAAAAAGTTTTTTCCTCAACGCTTGAGTAGCTCTGGGTGATTTTGTATAAAATTCTCATCCTCCCATGTAGAATCTTTGATGGCTAAGTTCTTCCACTTGATGAGATACTCTAAAATTGATCGATTTCGTAGCTGTCGAGTTCTTGTTTATGTGATTGCTTCAGGTTCCAATATGATTTTTCCTTCCTCATCAAGTTCTGGCAATTTGTTTGAACTGGAAGATTTTCACCTATAACCTTCTTTAAGCATGAAACATGGAAAAGTGGATGCACTCGCGAAGAAGTAGGAAGCTCCAATTTGTATGCCATAGTACCAATTTTTTGCAACACCTTGTAAGGACCATAGTACTTTAGCGATAATTTATTATCCTTCTTAGCTTGCTTGAGGGACATTTGTTTGTATGGTTGTAGCCGTAAAAATACCTAGTCTCCTACATCAAAACTTGTCTCACTGCGATGTTGATCTGCTTGTTGTTTCATTCGATTTTGTGCAAAATTTAGGTTATCCTTTAAGAGTTGGAGAACTTCTTGTTGATGCTCGATGTGATCTTCCACTACTTGAACCTTATAATTTTCTCTTAAAGATGATGTGATGGACGATGGATGATATCCATAAAGTGCCATAAATGGGGTCATTTTTGATGTAGTATGGAAGGAAGTGTTATACCACCATTCAGCGAGAGGTAACCACTTGACCCATTGTGTTTTTTTATCAGATACAAAACAACGAAGATATCCTTCCAAACATTTATTTACTATCTCAGTTTGACCATCTGATTGAGGATGATAAGATGAGCTATGAGCTAATTGAGTACCCAAACAAGAAAATAACTCTGTCCAAAAATTTCTAGTAAAAATGGGATCTCTGTCGCTCACAATAACCCTTGGGTTTCCATGTAGCTTTTGAATTGTGTCCATAAATGTAGTAGCAACTGTACATGCTTTAAATGGATGAGATAATGCACAAAAGTGTGCATACTTGGTAAGTCTATCAACTACCACCATGATGACACTCTTTCCTTCGGACTTAGGTAAACCTGTGATAAAATCCATTGAAATCTCCTCCCAACGTTGACTTGGAATGGATAAAGGTTGTAGAAGTCCCGGGGTATTAATTGTCTCAACTTTATTCTGTTGGAAAGCCAAACATTCCACCACAAACTTTTGAATATCAGATTTAAGGCCATCCCAAAAAAATTCTTTCTTCACCCTGTGGTAAGTTTTTAAAAATCCTGAGTGTCCTCCTAAAGGAGAAGTGTGCAATTCCAGAAGAATCTTTTGTTTTAGTTGGGAATTCTTACAAAGATATAAGCGATCTTTGTACCATAAGGAATCATTTTTCCAAATAAATGTATTAGATGTACTAGGATCTTGCTGCAACTTTTGAATGAGTATCCATACATCTTTGTCCTTCTTCCATTCATCTCTTGCTTCAGTTATCCAATCTGGTTGGATAATAGAAATGGCACAAAGAAATGCTTCTACCTCTTCATTCTTTCTTGAGAGTGCATCTGCAACAACATTAAGCTTTCCTTTTTTGTAGATTATTTCAAAGTCATAACCCAACATCTTTGTGACCCATTTTTGCTGCTCTTCTGAAGATAGTCTTTGTTCCAAAAGTGTTTAAGACTATCATGATCAGTTTTTACCTTGAAGTGTCTTCCCATTAGGTAAGTTCGCCATTTCTTTAGTGCATGTAGTATTGCTAACATATCCTTCTCATAAATAGGTTTCTGTAAATACTTTCCTTTGATTGGACGACTTTCAAAAGCAATGGGTCTTCCTTCCTGCATTAAAACTGCACCAATTCCATTTCCTGAGGCATCACATTCCACAATAAAGGTTTTTGTGAAGTTTGGTGTAGCTAAGACCGGTGCTAGGCACATTGCCTCTTTAAGATGTTCAAAGGCCTTAGTTGCTTCAGGAGTCCATGAAAATGCATCTTTCTTCAATAATGTTGTTAGAGGTGCTGCTATTCTCCCATAATTATTAACAAACTTGCGATAATACCCTGTTAAACCGAGAAATCCTCGCAACTGCTTTATGGCTGTGGGGACTTTCCATTCCTTAATGGCTTTAATTTTTTTAGGGTCAACCTTAACACCCTCATGAGATACAATATGGCCCAGATATTCCACCTCTTGTACTCCAAAGAAACATTTGGACGATTTTTCATATAATTATTTCCCCTGCAATAGTTTGAGCACCTTTTCAACATGTTGAACATAATCCTTCCAAGACCTGCTGTAGATTAGTATATCATCAAAAAATACTAGCACAAATTTTCTAAGGAATGGTTTGAAAATGGAATTAATCAACCCTTTAAATGTAGAAGGTGCATTGGTAAGGCCAAAAGGCATGACCAAAAATTCATAATGACCCTCATGAGTTCGAAATGGTGTTTTCGGAATATCTTCAGTCTTCATTATAATTTGATGATATCCTGAACGAAGATCCAACTTGGTGAAATAAAATTCTCCATGTAATTCATCCAATAATTCATTAATTCCCAGGAATGGGAAATTTATCTTTAATGGTGAGCTTATTGAGCTCCCTATAATCCGCACACATGTGTCATGATCCATCCTTCTTATGCACCAATACTACTAGAGCAGAGAAAGAACTTTGACTAGGTTGAATTATACCAGCCTCTAATATTTTTGCAATCATACATTCAATTTGCTCTTTTGGACATAAGGATATCTATAAGGCCTGATGTTTGGAGGAACACTTCCTGGAATCAAATGAATAGCATGATAATGATCATGAATATGTGGGAGTCCTTTGGGAGTTTCAAACACCTTGGAATGATTTTCCAAGACTTTTTGGAGATCTGCATAAATAGATGATTTTGATGTTGGAACTTCTAGTGAGCATAATTGTGCAATTACACCTCATTGTTCTTTCTTCAAAATATTTGTCATGACATTAGAGATTATTATCTTTCCCGGCTTCCCTGGCATACCTCGTAATTCGACTTCCTTTTCTTCTGAAGAAAATTTCAAGAAAAGTACTTGAAAATTAAAAGCTAACGTCCCCAAATATTGTAACCATTGTACTCCTAGTACAACATCAACACCTCCCATAGGAATGGAAAGCATTGGACTATTCAATACATACTCCCCCATGGCTAGCTTAATATTATGGCATTTTCCAGAGAAATTTATAGTTCCTCCATTTGCAACCATCACTTAATATTCTGGTGCTAGGTATAGCAAACAATTCAATTCCTTGGCTACCTTACAATGAATAAAATTATGGGTACTACCCAAATCAATCAACAATATTACCTTTTTCTTCTTGAAATGTCCTTCTATCTTGAGTGTTTGAGGAGTGGTAATTCCTTCCAATGCATTACACGATATGGTCGGACTCATTTCTTCCTCTTCTAGGGTTGGTTCTTGGTGTATATCCTCTTCTTTTGAAGATTCTTGTTCATTTTCTTCTTCCTCTTCACAATCTATGTAAAATAATTTCTTCTCACCACACTTATGACCTTTAGTGTATTTTATATCACAACTATAGCAAAGCCCTTTTGCTCTTTTTTCTTCCAATTGTTGTGTTGTCAACCTTGTAGGTTATGGAAGTCTAGGAGTAGCAACACTTCCATCTTTTCATATGTGAGTGGTAGGCTTCATTTTTGCCATAATTTTATATTCAATTTTTCTTGCCAACCTGAATTCCTTTTCTAATGAATCAAGTTCCCAAACGTGAACTTCATGTTGGATGTTATCCTTTAAAGTCCCTATGAAGACATCAATCCTATGTTCCTCTGGAATATCAGTTACCCTTATATTCAATTTTTAAAAGTCCACAATGTGCTTCGCCACTAAACCCTTTTGTTTGAGATTTATCAATTGGCTAAAGAAGGTGTTTCTTTTTGTATCCTCATAATGTGCTATCATTTCCTCCGTAAAAATTGACCAAGTGACAATTTTTTTACAGGAGCAAAGCCATAGATACCATACAAATGTATTTTGTTCTAAATGTAAAGTTGCAATGCATACCTTTTTTGTGTTTTGCACATTATTGAGATTAAAATATTGCTCCATTTGTAGTATCCATGTTACGAGATCATTGCCATCAAAATTCCTCATATCCATCTTTGGAATATGGTGGTTCTTCCATCCAACATTAGAGTTTATGAAATCACGATTAAAATTTATTTTGTTCTCATCATGAGTTTCCTTTACTATCTTTTTTCCATTAGGAAACATTTCTTGTATCAACTTTTCCAAACCTTCAACGCCTACTTTTATATCATTATTCATGTTTTCCATTTTTCCATCGATCTTAGCTTCCATGTCATCCATCTTAGCTTCCATGCCCACTTCCATGCCTTCCATCTTAGCTTCCAAACCATTCATCTTAGCTTCCATGTATTTCTTCAAACCATCCATCTTAGTTTCCACACATTTCTTCAAAACTTCCATTTCATTTTTTGTTGCTCTTTGCGATAGCAAAATTTGGTGCACTTTCCCTTGTAATTTTGATATCTCATGTTGTGTTTCTTCGTCTTCATGAGTCATAGTAGAGCCTTATGAAGGCTTAATGGGTATTGAATTCCTTTTAGGGGGAATTTTAGTGCCCAATACTGATATCTATTCTTCAATATTCCCTTGGAATAAATTCAAATTAAATTTTTTTTTCAAACGAGACTTATGTAATTCGAAAAAATACACACCTTTTTCTTGCTTTTGAGGAGCTCGATATTGAAACTAAATTGTCTCTGTGATGTCGGATATTAAATATTTGAAATTTGGCCCTGAAGTAACCCTCTAAATCATCTTTCTAATGCCACAGGTCTGACCTGATTTGGATTCTTCAAGACAAAGTTATGCCCAATATCCCATGATGATATAATTATGGACTAGTTCAGTAGAGCGAACTTGTACGACTTGCCACATGTCACTGTTTCCTCCTTCGGCTCTGATATTGATATACTGAAAACTACATTCCATGTACTTGCAGCCAATTTTTACAGAATCTCAATCCGACGCTTAGAGAGAGAGAGTTATGATGTTTTTCCCACGGTCACCTCTTTGAGATGAAATTTGGGAGCCTGAGAAAATCCTAACTTCCACATATCATATATCAAAAAATATTGCGAACCAAGATCTGAAATTTTTACAGGAGGTTCTTCAGTATTTCAACTTTGCTCTGTGAAAATTTGAACTTCTGGAATCTTTCAGAAAAATATTTATAGTGATAATTCCGCGATGACTTGTTTAGGTTAAATTCAGGAGCCTGCAAAAAGCCCTAACTTCCACAGATCATATCTCCGAAAATATTGCAATCAAAGCTCTGAAATTTTGCGATGATGTTACTCAGAATTTCGGCTTTGCACTCTAAAAATTTTAGCTTCTGAACCTTCGTAGAAAAAATTTATAGCGAAAATGTCACGATGACCTGTTTGGAGTAGCGAAACCCTAGAATCCAAAGCTCTGATACCAAATGTTATGAAACCAACACCAAAAATAGAAGAAAAGAGAGATCAATGCCTTAGAAATCAGCCACTTTGAGGGGAAACCTCCAATACATTACATTAATGAACAATTCCTGACCAAAACCTCCTTCTATATATAGGATTCCATGGGCCCACAATATAATCCTAGCCAACCTAACAATAATAATGTAAGGGCACAATAATAACAATATTGGGGTTACAGGGGTACAACAATAACAATAAGGGGGCTACAGTACTAATAACAATAAGGGACTAAAATAGTAATATAGGAACCTAACAAAATTGTACAAAGTCTTGTAATATTTTGTAAAGGGTCTATTTTCCTAGAGTTGAAGAAGGAAAAATTGTTTTGGGTCAAGGGATTCAGTTTCTAGTTATGACAAGGGTTCTTAGGAAAGGTTTTAGGTCATAAGTATTGTTGGTCAAGAATAGTCATTGAAAATATTTGTAGCCTGGATCACTGTCCCTGTTACGGGAGTCCACACTTTTGTATTTAATTTTTGTTTTTATAGGGTGGTAGGGTGGTTCTAGGCTGGTGAATGAAGTCACCTTCAGGATGGGGTCTGTAAAAACTTCAGGGTGGTAGGGTGGTGCTAGGGTGAGTTATGGCTAACTTGAGTGTTGAAGTATCCTTTCAACTAGTTGCTCATAAAACCAGGGCATTGGGGTGTCCTTCTAGTGGAAGTTCGAGAAGAATGCTTTTCTAGAGTTATAGGAAGTTGTAGATTTATTTTCAGTTGGAGCTTAAGATTAAAGAACTTACTAGAAAAGCGTTTGGTGGTATTTGACCCGGAGGGGGTTTTCCACCTAACAATATTGTGCCCACTGTCTAAATTTTTCCATTATTGTTTACTTCTCTTACTGAACAATAATAATAATAACTAATGCTCTGAAAAATATTAATAAAGTGATAATTGATAAGAAATACTGATTCACGCCCCCCTTGGTATTTCCAACAATTCGTATTAGATCTTGGTTCCTTCAGTAACAGTTTAACAACTGGAAGGAGATCATGGAGTACCCCAAGAATAGAGTTCCTCTATTTAATGGAGATAACTACAGACTATGGAGCAGAAGGATGCAAGTTCATGTACTTGTGCAAGGATATGAAGTTTGGGAAATAGTTGAAAAGGGCTATAAAGATACAACAAATGAACAAGGTAAGAAAAATATCGTAAATGATGCTAAATCAAAGGATCTTATTATAAGTGGACTCACTCAATCTGTCTATGTTAAGGTATTGGGTTGTAAAAAAAATAAGGAGCTATGGGACAAAATTCAAAATATATATGCATGAGACTCGAAGGTCAATGAAGCAAAAATTCAAATTTACAGAGATCAATTTGAACAATTAAGGATGAAAGAAGAGGAGATTATTGCAGTGTACTTTCAACGTGTAGATGAAATAACAAATTCCTTAGAATGATTATGAGAACTAGCTGACAAGAAGGTCATTTTTCAGAAAGTCCTCAGAACTCTTCCATCAATATTTAATCCTAAGGTTTTGGTATTAGAAGATAGATAAGATTTAAGCAACTTGAGTATGAATGAACTACATGGGATACTTACAAATTATGAAATGAGGATTGAAGAAGAAGATGGTTCATCTAATATAGAAAAAAATTCACAACATCCAAGAAGACCAAGAAGGGAAAACAAATATCCAAACCTAGATATAGTTGTTGCAAAGAGGAAGAAGAAGAAGAAGGAATTCCAGATGAATAATTTGTGTACATTATGAGGAAGATGAAAAGAGGAACATGTAAGTATAAAGGCAAACTTCCACTAGTATGTTTTAACTATGGTGAGATAGGTCATTTTGCTGCTAAGTTCCCTCATAAGAATAACAGATTTACAAAAGGAAAGAAGGGTCAAAGAAATTTCAATTACCAACGTAAGAAGAAAGGGTTTAAGAAAAACCTCCTCTCCAAGGAAGATAGTTTCTCATATGAAGAAGAAAGTTAAAGTGATGAAGAAAACAAAGAAAGAGTATTATTTATGGCTAAGAATAACAAGATGGACGCATCTGACAAAGAAGAAGAAGAAATGATTGAAGTCGAATTTCAAAACGAAGTTGTCGGAATTATAAAAGAACTCAAAGAAGAAAGGAAAAATGTTATTTCTCTGGAAACTGAATTGAAAGAGGTAAATAATTTCAACAAAAGGAATGAAGAGGAAATAAGAAACCCTAGAGTAAATTTATAAGAAGCCAAAAGAATTTAAGAATCACTCAGGAATGAGTAAAAATAAATCAATGAGGCAAGGGAAGGACTAGAAGCCCAAATAGTATCTCTTTGAAAGGAAGTAAAAAGGGGAAATAGTCTGCAAAATTTTACTAATAGTTTTAAGAATTTGGATGATATCATTAGAAAAAAAAGGTCATACAATGAAAAGACTGGTTTAGGCTACAAATAAATCCTTGAAAAGGGTTCAAAATCCTTTATGACCGAAAGGGAAAATACACAGAAAATCTATGTTGAAAATGTTAAAGGATCTACCACGCAAGGATGTTTCCAAACCGAATCAAAGGTTAAAGATATATAAGAAGGCTCTTAGAAAATGATTCCATGAAGGTTTCCTCCTAGGTATCAATACACCTTTTATGGCTTTTTTTATTCATATAGAAATTTTGGGCATAAGGCTATAGATTATTGTACTTATGAAAGTAACTTTGGAAGATCATTTAGGAATATATATTCCAAAAATACAGAGGAAAACTTTAGGAAAGATTATAATATATTTTACTGGTTAAGAAATGAAGTAGAATGCTATAAATGCAACAAATTTGGACATTTTTCTAAGGATTGTAGGTTTATTCTCTCCTCAAGGGAATCACAGAAGAATCAGAATGAACAAGTCTGGAAGAAGAGAACTAAAAGGTGTGCTCTTGCATTAAAGACTCAAAGTAAAAATAATGTTTGGGATGTCGATAGAAATTGTTATACACATATGGCTAGGGATAGGAATAGATTTATATCTTTAAAGGAAAGGAAATATGGAACAATATCCTTTGGAAATGACAGATCTTCAAATGTCATAGGAACAAGTACTGCTGAGCTTGGAAGAAAGGATATTATAGAAAGATATGTGCTTCTTGTTGAAAATATAAATAACAATTTTCTAAGTGTAGGTCAAATGTGTGATCAAGGACACACAATGTTATTTGACTGAAATAAATGTGAAATAAGAAAATAAAATTCTAGTCAACTTGTGGATACTGCAAGTAGAGATAGAAATGGAATCTACACCTTGGTTGAGGTTGTTAAAGGATGTTTCTTGGCAAAAGAAGATGAGAGTTGGCTATGAAATAGACGAATGAGACATATAAACTTTGAAAACCTTGTTAGAATTAGCAAAAAGGAAGTTGTGAGAGAAATGTCATTGATTTCAAAACCAAACATCGTTGTACGTGAACACTATCGACATGGAAAGCATACAAAATTCGAATTCAATACAAAAGAACACTTCACATCGCAACCATTGGAATTAATACATACTGATATATGTGGACCAATGAGGACTAAAGGATTGAATGGTGAATTATATTTTATGCTAATGATAGATGATTATACCAGGATGAATACTATTAGTTTCTTGAAGAAAAAGTATGAGGAGTTTGAATGTTTCAAGATATACAAGGAAATGGTTGAGAATGAGACTGACTTAAAAGTTAAATGTTTGAAATCTGATAATGGAGGTGAATTTATCTCCAAATAATTTCAACATTTTTGTGCAGATAATGGAATAAAAAGGCAATTCTCAATAGCTAGAACACCGAAAAAATGGATTTGTTGAAAGGAAGAATAGAACTATACAAGAAATGGACAGAACAATGCTAAATGGTTCAAAATTAGATGAAACATTTTCGGTTCAAGTAGTTGATACAATTGTATTTATTTTGAACAGAAGTTGTGATAAGACTCCATATGAACTTTGGAAAGGAAGACCAACTAATGTTAAATATTTTAAGGGTATTTGAAGCAAATTCTACATTAAAAGAGAAGATCAAAAAATAGGAAAGTTTGATTCTCGAGTAGATGAAGGTATTTTTGTTGGTTATTCACACAAAACAAAAGCTTATAAATGTTACAATCAGAGACTTAAACGAATATATGAAAGAAGCAATGTAACATTTAATGAAGATTATGGGTCAAATGTTAATGAGGAAATCTCCTCTTCAAGCAAATCAAAGGTACACGAGTCAGAACCAGAAAAGGTTAAAGAAGAAGTCCCAGAGCAAGCACAAGTGAATAAGGAAAGAAATACCAACTAAAAAGGGATACGAGGCGAACAACAATTTGAAAAAGAAACACCCCCAAAAGCCCCCAAAAAATGGTACCAAAAGAATCATCTATCAAATTAGATCATTGGGGATCTCAATGAAGGAATATGAACTTGAAGAAATTGAAAAATTTGTGTACCACAACAATCCCATCTTTCTCTCTTAGCTACATTTGAGCCAAACAATTTTGAAGAATATAATCAAGATGAGCATTGGGTAGCTTCTATGAATGATGAATTGGATCAAATTGAGGAGAATAAATCTTGGGAATTGGTCCCACAACAAAAAGATAAAAATGTCACTGGGACGAAATGGGTTTTCAGGAACAATTAAATGAGGATGTATAGGTTACTAGGAATAAGGCAAGGTTGGTTTCCAAAGGATATGCACAGGTCTAAGGAATTAATTTTGAAGAAAAATTTTCTCTCATTGCTAGAATGTAAGCTATCAGGATGTTCATGACTTATGCACGTTGAATAAAAATCAAAGTTTATCAAATGGATGTGAAATCAACATTTCATGGAGAGACCAATTTCAAAATGTATGAAACATGGTTCACATGGAGGTGTTGAAGGCATGAAGCTTCATGATAGACAATGTGTACACAAGGTGGGAGTCTTCTAGCAGATAGATCAAAACATAAAACAAATTTCTCCAGAGTCTAATCAAAGTTGAGAAAGGCTCGTTGGTGGTGGTGGCTTCCAGCGAGTGGTTGTTCATAGAGTCATGTGAGAAGAGTCTTTCTGTTTGATGTTTTTAGGAGAATTTCTTAGTAGTCAAGTCTTCCAGCTACTGGGTGGTATATCTTCTATGTAAAACTTGTTCAACATAATAGAAGATTTGAGCAGAATAGCAACAGGTGGTTTTTTTTCCCTCGAGAGGATTTTCACCAGAAAATATTGTGTTCTCTTGTGCATGCTTTCCTTGATTATATCTTATGGTTCTCATGTGTTGATATATGATTTAATCTACTAATGGGATAATGAAAATTGTCTTGCAGTAATTGAAAAGGAATTTAAAAGTTAATAAACATAGTCACTACTGATTCACCCTCCTTCCCACCCACCCCCCTCTCGGTAGTGAATACATTTCAAACAAATTGAACTACAAGTGTTGTAGACCATGGGTTCACATGCACATAGGATCTTGTGAATTTATGTGAGGGGTCGAGGAGTGTTGACTCTACCTTGGAAGAATGGCTTAAGCTCCCAACACTAAGAAGGCCACTAATAACTGAAGGGAAGGATTCAAACCCAACCCTAGGGGCGATTCTATCGTTTTCACCTTGTATTAAGAAAACAAACAACACAGGAACACCAACAATGAAAACTATAAAGATTCCCATAGGAAAATTCCTCAAACCTACTATTTTAGACTCAAACACCATCTAAAAGTAAAAAAATAGGAAAAGTTTGTAATTTTTTATCCAATTGGCTCGAATTTTTCCTTTTCCGCCTTCACCAAGTCTATGGAAGGGCTGATGAAATATTAATAGATTGTCTAGAAACTATTAAGGCGGGCTAGTCTTTCCAACCTAATATTTTGATTGTGCTATCAATTTCTTTGTAAATCGAAGGTAACCACTAGAAATAATACTAGATAAAATTAAGCATGAACCTCAAATTCAATTGATTGGAATGAAACACAGACATGCTACTTTGAGGAGGATTTCTCCCCAAATTACCACCTTGAAACTCAAAATTCATGTGGATGCCCCCAATGAAACAATACATAATGCAAACTGAGAGCTTTATACATGATTTGAGCTTCTTTTCATGCAATTGAATAAATGTGAGATTAATTGGAGTAAACGAAATGATATATAGATCAAGTGTGATGGGATCCATATGAGATATGATTAGATATGATGGTATTACGCTACATCAAATTATGGTTGTAATGACTATGGAAGAACCCTGCAAAACTCTAGGTGGTGAGTGCAAGGTCTATACAATGTATGCAACATGTAACCTATCACACCACTATGGATACATGATACGATATCCCATGGGCATGTGGCCTGGTGGGATGTTGGCATTTCCACCCACCCTTTCGCAAATCTCACGCCCCGTCGAGGATCTCACACACAAGTACACACACACACGCATAATACATTTTCTATTTATAGGTATTCTCTACAATTCAAAATGAGGAAAGTGTGTGTTAACAAATGAAAATTAAAAAATATTAATAAATTAAAAAGATTTCAATGTCAATCATGAATAAAATATTTCAATGCCCATCTTGAAAAAATATTCTAATAAAGATATTTATTTCAATTCTCACCTTAAATAAAATATTTGAATGAGGATATTTAAGCATTCCAAGTTTTCTCTTTTTTTTTAAACATATTTTTTTTTATTCTTCCATATTCAAAGTAAATCCATTTTAACTGAAGTACAAAACTTGAGTGAGTATTTACACCTCAAATAATATGGTCCCTCTTAACCTCTTAGTTCTTGATAAATCTAAAATTGAGGTAGATCTACATTCATATAAATAAAATTAAAATTAAAAGGATATAAATATATTAGTTTAAATTCATCTTAATGTAACTCAATCAAAGTTCCAAACTTGTAAGTATATAGTTTCATATATTGATACTTTTAGATAGTGTAACCCTCATAAGTCTGGAATTACTTACATTACTGCAGAAAATATGTTTTTATTTTTTATTTACAAGTAAATTGGAAAACTTATGATTAATTTAAAAAGAATATAAGAATGTGGATATTTCATTTGGAAGTGTTTTGGTTTTAATTTTATTACCAACTCTTAAAAGAAAAATAATTAAATATAAACGAAGCTGGCTGGTAACGAACAAATTTCTTGAACAATTAAGAACAGTTACACGGTTACAACCATCCTCCTATGATTTATAGGAAATACAGAGAGAGGTAGGGGTTGGTTCTGGAGGATTCCTAAGGAAGGTATGAGAGTGGCCAGGAACGAGCACCATCTATGTTCAAGAAGGACATTGTCTATTATATATTCCTGAGGTAGCTATGGGCCAGTGGAGAAAAACGAGAACTAGAACAAACATATGGCTGGACCTGAGTCCTAGAGCCATCATGGATATAAAATTGTGAAATAACTCCTTAAGTTGTTCAAGAAATATGGCTCGGGGGTAGAAGAGGACTGAAACGCCTCTCTCATGGTTGGGAGGACCGGCCCAACGTACAAATTTAAAGGCTAAGGAGAACATATAAGTAAAACTGATATTGAAAGTTTATAATTACATGTCTTAAATGTTTTTCTATGTGTATCTCTTATTCTGTGTAGGTTGTAAAGAACACAGTGGTGCGTTGATAATAATGAGAAATCTGTGTGTATATCTTATTGCTACTTTAGTTAGGAGAGCATCAAATTGGTTATAAATTACATTTCTTTAATTGATCAGTATGGCCTTATGGAGTGGGACCATGATGAGCGAGAACAAAACATAAACTTAGTGTACTCCCTTTTCGAGCAGACCGTATGGAGACGAAATGAAAATTAAATGATAAACACTAGGAGGAAAATGAGAAATTCATAAGCATGAGAGTTGAGACCAACTATAGGTGTAGAACCTCCTATCGGTCCGAGTATCTCTACCAAGACCTCTATGGAAGAACTAACATTCTAAGAAAAGTAGGAAAATATGCTAAATTCATTGTTATGTATACACATCTTGGTAAACTCCTTGCAATTCGTATAACTAGTAGCATGTGTATGACCTCTATCATGCACATTAAACAAGCATATAACATTATTTTTCTACATAAGGGTAGAGCCATGGCATAAATGATAAAGCAAATATTCAGAACAACAATGCATAACATTTACTATGAAAAACCAATGAAATTATAATGTAAACCGGAACCAGTGAATTATACAAATATATAGTGTGGCAATAATAAGTAATCGTTATATCAACCTATAATGCAATGTGGTAAAAAGAAGAGCATTGTCACACCTCCGTTTAGGAGAAAATATGAAACAAAAATCTTATGCAAGTTTGATAAACTTTAACAGTCATAGCTGGGCATGAATATTACATTCAAAATTGTAAACCCTCGATAACTGAGGTCAATATATTGCAGTACAAATATAACAAAGAAAACCGAGTGTATTCATTAACGATCGTCGAGAACAAAACTCTAGACCAGATAAGCCATAACATAGCGACAAATTTAGAACACACTGGTGTGGTTAATTTCTAGGAAGTAAACGAAGATTCAGACATACCAAGCGACGTTATTGGGCCTATAATAGAGGTACCAAATGAATAAAAAAGAAAACCCCTACTCTTCGTTTATAAACGGTTAAGTATCTCGGGATGCCGATAAAACATACCTGGGAATGGATGCAGGAAGAAAACCTCCAGAAACTGCGAACCCTAGAGCTGAAGCTTGTACTTAGATAAAAACTAAAAGAAGGTAAGGGCGTAGGGGTTAGCTATTTGAACGCAAAATAATGGTAACATTAAAGCTATAATACAGTTTGTTAATACCTTGTCCAATTCACTGCCTTCAAACTGTTCAACAATATTGTTGAAACCTTGTACCTTATCAAACCTTGTTTTTGCCAAGAAGAGACCCTCTAAACGAGTCTCGTTAACTCTAAAAGACTCAGATAGAATATGGAAAAAGACTGCGGGGTTAGAATACCAGTGGGAGAACATCAATCGAACACCGAACTAGAGAACCCTTGCAGAGCTGTCCATCTCCGGCCACGACGAGAATGAGACTCTGTCGCCGATCAAGCAGGGGTGGTTACCCTAACTTCCGTTAGCCAAATCTCAACCATTGGATCAAATGAACACAAATCAACGAACAATACTCCTCCATGTTTCGACATTGAAAGCCGACAGATGTGGAGCCGTAGGTTCCTTGATCTTTTCCAGAAGCGGCATCATGACTGAAGGTATAACAGAGAGAGTAAGTTTGTTTCGGTGGTGGAGGTCATTGTTCCACTCTTTGAGGGCATTAATCACCATATTAATCATATGAAGATATTAGTCATTCTACAGTTAATAAATTAAAAATTAGTGTAGTGATATAGATTAAACGACTCATAAACTCATAGCCACGAATCCATGACAAGCATCAAAACACTCATCCTATGATACATCTCACATTACCTAGATTAAACAAATCATAAAATCTAATTAAATTATAATTTTATTTTAATTTATTATTATAATTAATATATGGGTTAAACATATATACATTTCAAAAAAAGTGTAACAATATTTGCAACCATGCATATTTACCATCACTTTACCATGGAGATTCTTAACTTGTAAATAGAATTTGCTACAATAGCATTGACCAATACCATGGCTTATCGATACCACAAGCTAAATATAAGATATGTTGATATGCCATTTTTTTAATTAATTAATTTGAGATAAATTAATTAAAAGAGTAAAACTAACTTGGACATAAATCTTAAATTTTGATTTATGAATACTATTATGAATATTTTGGCATATTCCATGGAGGTTAAATCTCTATCATTCCCCTAATAATTATGGATAATTAAATTAAAATTTTGAAAAACCTATTCCAAAATAGGTAATTAAAATAAATTTTAATATTAATTTTTTTAATAAATAAAAAAAAAAATTGATATTTATTTATTCTTTTTTCTAAAATAGATTATAAAAAATTATTCCAAATTATAATAATTAATAACTACAATAATGATGGTAAGCAAAGTTAAGAGGATGAATTACAAAATTCATATAACACAAGTTATTCTTAAATTCTATCAGCATGATGAACAACTATGAAAATCTTCATTCCCTTACAATAATGTCTATTTCATTTATATGTATTTCAGATTTCACATTACTTCAATCACTGATTAAGCTACCCTTAAACTTATCTTTTAATGATATTCTCTTCCCATTCCAACCTATGACCTTCTAGAAAAAAATATTTATCTTCAAACCATTAAGTCCACTCACAATACAATATTTACCTATTTTCTACTATTTTCCCACTCTAAATATTTTCTCCCATCCTTCCGTTCAATTCAACTCTCCACTGAATGTATCCAAAACATCTGCTATCGATGACAACAAAGAATGTTTGTATTCGAGGAGTCACACTCAATATAACTGGATCCCAAAGCTCAATAAAAAAAGTCCTCCGACTTTTTCTAATGATGACTTTTCAACCGACTTTTCAACACTGCGCTCTGACTGCAATGAGAGGATTTGTTCCGAGGGCTTTAATAATCACAACGATTTCTTTCCACGAACTTAATAATCAAAATCTACCGAGTCTAACTAATAGAATAGAGAGTTTGATGGTTGTTTTTTGTTTTTCTTAATAGAGAGGTAGATGGTTGTTTTTTGTTTTTGTTGGTTTTTAAATAGGAATTCTAAATTAAATTACTCTAAAATGTATTATTATTTATAAATAAATTTCACTTAAAAAGCTCCGTTAACACTACTTCCTGCACATTAATTTAAATAATAATTCGATTTTTTTTTTATAAAATTTCAAAAAAAGTTAATATTAAAAAAATAAAAAATAAAACCAAAAACATTTTACTCTATTTTAATGATTTCAGAATATCCAACAAATTAATTATATTTACATTAACGTCTTTAAGAGATATATAAAATGGAATTTAATAAAATATTCAATAAATTAATTAAACTAAGTTAATGTTCATAGTAAGAGTATAGGTCAGTTTGTTTGAATGAAATTTTAAAATAAAATTTAATAAAATATTCAATAAATAAAGTTAATATTTATAACATCTATATTAGTTAATTTAAATGGAATTCAGTGTGAGATTGAGGATGAGGAGGAAAGTCACTTGCTAAAAATTAAACTAAAACTCTAAGGTATTTTATTGTATATAAATTTTTCTTCTAGTTAATCAAATTGACTAATATCAAATTTAAATTGATATCTATACAAGTTTGGAATTTGGAATGTGATTTTGATTGTCGTCTTGACGATTTCATCTTGATGTTGAAACACATATCATGATCTTGACGTATTTTTGCTCCAGACCTTCCTGGTTGGGCAAGCCTTATTCCCAGGCTATCCATCAATAAATATGCCTGGGCATATACTACCCACTGTAGGATTAAAGCAAGTACACCATCCAATAGTGGGTAGTATATGCCCAGGCGTCTTTATTGCTGGATAGCCTGGGAAATAAGGCTCGCCTTCCTGGTTGTCGTCGTCACAATTAACGTAGTACTGACTGACTGAGTGTTAAGCATGACATCTTTTGGATGTTTGTGTGAATTTCATGGGCAATCATGTTACTGGGCGAAGTTACAACTGTATATGCTATTATTACTGTCATAGCTTGGATAGGCATTTTTGGGAGGTTGATTTCATTAACACGGTATCAATTTGAAAGAGATTTCTCACATATATTTTAAGACAAGTTTATTTCTAAAACTGTCATTAGCTTTATATTTATTTCAATTAGTAATTTGAATATTTATATTATGTGTATTTATAATATTATGAACAAAGAACAATTTGTGAATAATTGGCATCACATCAATATGATAAGGAAACCTGTTCTAATAGTGTTGGAGTAATCACCACACTTCTATGGAATCCGTAATTCTCACCTTGTTGATCCTAGTTACCGATTTGGAAGTTTACCAAAACCAGAGGGTTTTGGTGTAAAAACAAACCTCTACATGGTATTAGAGGATTCCCCCGAGCTGCATTTGAGGGGGGTGCTGGAGTAATCATTGCACCTCTATGGAATATGTAATCCCCCCTAGTGATCCTAGTTATCGGTTTGGAAGTTTACCAACACCTGCGGGTTTTTGTGTAACTACAAACCTCTACAGTGTTGATTCCCCCGAGCTAAATTTGAGGGGGGTGTTGGAGTAATCACCACACCTATATGGAATTCATAATTCCCACCTTGGTGATCCTAGTTACCGGTTTGGAAGTTTACCAAAACCTGCGGGTTTTCGTGTAACGACAAACCTTTACAAATGGTTTCTGCATTCTAGGAGCTTTGGAACTACAGGGGAACGTTCCAATTTCAGTTGGGAACCGTTCCGGGAGTGACGTTGATTGGGTTTTTTAGAGTTCCAACGTTCTCAAGATGAGGTGGCAAAATTACAACAAAAAAAAAATTCAGTTCCCAGCGAAAAACTCCTACTCCGAGTCTTCCATAAACGCTCATGGGGCATCCTTTTCACTCATCACTTAGGTTCGCGTTAGTTTTCGTGTTTTTTGTTCGGTGCGGGAGAGCGCACAATTGAGAGCAATCAATGGCTACAATGCATGAGGTTTGTTGTTTATTCGTTTGCGAACAGTGTAAGCTCTACGTCCACCAAGTTGCGGTTCCATTGTAACCTTTGCATCCACCAAGTTATATATTCTTGCCATTTTTGTAGCATTTTTTATTGTTGTGTTTTCTCTTCACTGAATGTGACTACAACATATAGAGAGGACTTGAGGAAAACACACCGAAGTGACTGGGAACTTAGCTAGGGCATCAAAACAAAGGAAATTTCAAAGGTTAGAATGTTTGTTCTTATTTTAATATCCTTCCTTATCCTTCCTCTGAAACCTCTGAATCCGTTGTTAGTGTTTCAGAGGTTAGAATATTTGTTCTTATTCTTTTTTGTTTTATTAAAATTTTAAATTCACCTTTTCAAGGTTGTTTTATAGTGTTTATTTAAATGATTTTAGTTAAATAAATGGGTTTACGAAACAACCAGGAGTTCAGTATCTTATTTTGAAAAATTATTACTAACAATGTTGCATGCAAGGACATTTTCATATGATTTGTGAGTCATATTGTTCTATTAATAATGCATAATGTTGGAAAAAAATAATTTTATAGATGTTATTTTAAGAATTTCAAGAATTTCATATGCAAATTTATGGGCATTTGGACCAAGGAAATCGAAATTCTCTGTTGGATATAACTAAAATGAAAACTAAAGGCCCTGATTGAGCTTTAGATAAGAGCAAAAGGCTTCTTCACTGTGATCTTCGAAGATCTGGAGGATAGGAGAAGAGCTTTGGACAATGGCCACTATTTCATGAAGAGTGTTGGGATTTTTATGAGACATGAGGAGTCATGTTACAATCCAAAAAAGAACAGTTCTTGGCAGCTCCCATCTATGTCAGTCTCTATTCCTTGCTAGATGATTTCTAGGAAGAGGACATTCTGGAATTAATTGGAAATTCCATTGGGAATTTTGTGCAAATCTCAGAAATCACCAGATGTCGACGATTCACTTCCTACACTCGGATATGTGTATATATGAGCATCTATAAAACATTATCAGAATAAGTGGAAATTGAGTATCAAGATGACGTCTGGTCCCAACCCTTAGACTATGAACATGTCCCATTCAAATGCTTCATTTGCCATAAGTATGTGCATCCTTTCCAAGAATTTTCTCAACGGCCAAACGAAAATCCGGGTCCCTCATCCCTGACCCCTTTGGATGGATTCCAGGAAGTCACATGACAACGTTCAAAAAAGGTCCTCCCAGTTGCACCCCTCTGCCTCTTCCTCCCCTGTAGACGACCTCACATCAACAATTTGAAAATCAATTCACCCTCTTGGAAGCGCCTGCGGAAAAATAATATCCAAAACTCTCAGCTAGAATAAGTGATGGAAGTCGAAGTCGACCCAAAAAACCCTAAGAATAAACAAGCAAGCAAGTGGAAATCCCTAGAGGCTCAAACTAACAACAAAGAGATTCAAAGGGTTCTCGCTCAAGTCCAGCAAGCCTTGGAGACTGACATTAAGATGGATCAACTCAATTCAGATGAGTAGATCATGGTGGCCTTCTTGAGGAACTGAACCAAGGATGGCTCCATGGACATACCCCAAGATCAACTTGATCAATTCCACCAAATATTCAAAGAATAGGAGCAACACCAGACTCTCCCAGAATCATTCCCCCACTCCGTCGTAGTAATTCATGGGGAAGAAGCCTCAATTCATCATGCAGAGTCCAATTTGGGCTTGGAAAAAGGGAGAAAAGGAAGGAAACCGACAAGGGAGGTCATTAAGGAAGCTGGAGCTATCTTGGTTAACTCAGGAAAAACAAATGACTCGACAGAGTACTACCAAAGATCTCTTCCCCATCCTTAATGAAAGTCATCTCATGGAATATTCAGGGCCTCACCTTGAAAGGTAAATTGAAGCACCTTAAGGACAAGATACATCATTAGAAGTGAGATATTATAGTTCTTTAGGAAATGAAAGTGATTCAAGAGAAGCTAGAGGAAATCGGGAGTCTCTGCTGGCCAGGGACGGACTGCATGGCTTTGGATGCTAAGGGCATGTCCAACAAGATATGGTTCCTATGGGATACCACATCTATAATTTTCAGGTCATGGATATCCTTCCCTCACAACCTCTCTAGAAAATTTGAATTAATTGGTTCCATATCTGAAGTTTAGATAACAAGCATATATGGCTCGACGACCCCTGGAGAGAAGGCCAACTTCCTTTCTAGTTTGTTGAAGCTTAAAGGTATTCTAGCCACCGAAAATTGGATCCTCACTAAGGAATTTGATATGATCAAGGATCTGAGTGAAAAGAAAGGAGAGTTAGAAGAACTAACCCCATCTCCAGAGCTTTCAAGAGAACTGAGCCCATCTCTAGAGCTTTCCAAGAAAAAATTCAGGATTTAGACAGGGTAGACATCGAGTTCAACAATTGTATATTCACCTGGAACAACCGTCGGGAGGTAAGCATCAAATTTCCTCGAAGCTAGATCATTTTCTTTTATATGATAATATTCTTCAACAATATTTGTATTTCTTTTAGGTCCTGACGGTGAGTCTTGATTTAGACTTGAAACGTAGACTAAAAATGACGATTGTGGATATTCCAAGTTTTAAATCTGAAAAAATACACCACAAAAACCTCCAATCTAGCATCCTCCACTATGTTGGATCCAAACAGTGGCCCATTCAACAAGAAATCTATCTAAGAATGGACCCAAGGAATCAACCCTTCTGTTTTGAATCCTTTTGGCTTGAAAGACCTGACTTCATCAAGAAGCTTGAAGGATGGTGGAGGGAGATCTCAGTCTTTGGGCACAAACTTATGAAAACATTCCTACTCAAGCTAAAGGAGTTAAAGAAGTGAATTAAAGATTGGATCATATCTGAATTTGGAAACATAGATAAGGATAAATGGGCCTTGGAGGGAGAAATGAAAGCAATACAACAAAAAATCATTCTAGATGGACAAACTGAGGAGTTGGAGGCACAGGAGGGGTGGGTCTTAGATGCTATGGAATAAAGAAGGAAGTAGGAATAAATTCTTTGGAAATAGAAATCAAGATTCCAATGGCTCAAATAAGGGGAGTGGAACACAATTTTTTTCCATCGCACAATGCACAAACATAGGAAGGCGAACATAATATTTTCCCTCAATGGTCAAAAGGGTCAGAGGCTAGATAAACATGAGGACATAAAAGAAGAACTAATCAAACACTTTCAAGCCATTCTTCAGGAACCTCAAGAAGACAAAAGGGAAGCCATCTCTAAGATCAGACAATGCATCAATCAAGTGGTAACCGAAGACAAAAATGAAGCCTTAATGAGGGAAATATCTATTATGGAGGTAGAAGAATTGATTCATGATCTCCCCCCGATAAGACCCCATAACCAAATAGCTATACTTCGGACCTCTACAAATCCTTTTTGGCCCTTTATGGGCACAAAGATCCATGCACTACTAGAAGAAGCTTGTTAAATGCATAGAATTTGGTCAGGTCTAAATTCCACTTTTCTGACGCTTATCCAAAAAAAAGGAGCGGTGGTGGATCCAAATAGATTTGGACCCATAGCTCTCTATAATATTATATACAAGATCATCTTAGGTATCATGGTCTGCCAACTCAAAGCTTTAATGAAACACATCATCAGCTCGAAGCAAACATGATTCTTAGAAGGTAGGAAAATAATAGATGGCATCATCACAACTCACGAAATGGTACAATGTATGAAAGGTTCTAAATCTCTATTATTTTCATTAAACTAGACATGTCAACAGATTTTGATCGCATAAGCTAGAATTATCTCTTTTTTGTGCTTGATGCCTTTGATTTCTTTCACTCATGGATCTCTTGGGTTAAATCCATGATCGAAACCCCCTTCTATTCTATCATTGTCAATGGTTCTCCCTCCGACATTTCAGAGGTTCAAGGGGCCTGAGTGAAGGGGATCCTCTCTCCCCCTTCTTATATATCATTGCAGTAGACGGTTTGGGTAGAATAATCAAATCTTCCTCCCTCCTTGGCCTCATCCAAGGGTTGAATATGTCTCCAACCGCTCCTCCTGTTTCTCATCAGCAATTTATGGATGATAATTTTCTCTTTGGTCAGCCAACTATACGTGAAGCTCGCCATCTCAACTCCATCTTGGAAAATTATAAACAAGCATCCGAAATAGTTATCAACGGGGAAAAATATGACATTTTCTTCTTCAACACCCACAGGGGATTCTAGTCTCACTTGGAAAGGTCCTTGGGTTTCCGAATCTGCTCTCCACCTAGTACTTATTTGGGGATCCCTCTGGTTCTGAATTTTCTGCGAGCATCCTATTAGAAAGACTTTCTAGCTCATATGGATCATAAGCTCTCCAAGTATATCTTCAAGATTATGAACTCAGTGGGTAGACTCACCCTTTTAAATCAGTTGTGAAAGATTTCAATGTTTATCAGCTCTCAGCTCTTCCAACCCCCAAGATTGTTTACAAATATTTTGTTGCCACGTTCTGTAACTTCTTGTGGACAGGTGCTCAGATAGGCAGGAAGTAGTCCTTGGTTTCTTCACACAAGCTATGTAAGCCTAAAATTCATGGGGGTTTGGGGTTGAAATATCCAAAGACTTTATCAAAGGCACTTGGTACCAAGATATGGTGGAAATGGCCCTAAGGAGGAAACGAAACATGGAAAATCCAGTGGAATCACAAGTACAAGAAACAATGCATCCGAGATCCCCTGTTAGATCTTCGGACCTTTCCCACTGGATCTTCTATCTAGACCATGGCCAAAGAAAGCAGACATTTAATCCAAAATCACAGATTCTAGGAGATAAAGAATGGACATAAAACCAAATTTTGGGAGGAAGCATGGATGCAATATCCTAAGTTGACGCAACATGAAAATATCAGGGATATCTAGTCCTTATCTTATCATCTACGGGTGGTGCACATCGGAGACTTATGGATTGTCTCCAACCCTCCCTCTAAGTGGAGGGAATGGAAAAAACAATATCATTGGCCCAACCACGACCCAACCCTTCCATGGGATGAGCTAACCCATTTTCTTCATCAACGCCACATACTTTCAAGTGAAGACCCAGAAAAACTATGTTGGGGCTACCGATCAGTGATATTTTTTCGGTAAAGGAAGCATATTTCATCCTATCCACCATCGAGACTCCTAACCCAGATCCTCTCTGGAAGAAAATTTGGTACTTGAGCTTCTGGCCCAAAGTAGCATGTTTCCTTTGGCTGATCAGTCATGGAAAAATTATAACATGGGACAGAATTAGAAAAAAGGGCTTTGAAGGTCCATCACAATGTACCCTTTTTATAAATGAAGAAGAGACAACATATCACCTTCTGAACTCATTCCCCATGGCAGATGAGCTCTGGATGCATGTGGCAAATATTTTTGGAATGTAAGATCATTCGGTCAATAGTATGAAAGAATCTCTGAAGCTATGGCGTTGGAACCTGTTCAAGTATCCAATATTCAATAGAGCATGGAGTTTATCTCAATGATTCACCCTAAGGAACCTATGGAATGCAAGGAATAAAGCAACATTCCACATGGATGCTATACAAATTAATCACATATGGGAAGTGACCAAGAAAAATATTAAAGAGACCATATTTGTGGAATGCTGAGGGATAATGACTAGAAGGAAGATGGAAGAGATGCCCAAATTCTTCGGGACCTAGATCTCTGCCCCTCTGCTTCCTCTTCAACACATCCTAGTCAACGAGTGGTGATGAGACCCTCGATAAACTAAACTTCGATGGTGCCTCCAAAGGTAATCCTAGCCTTTTTGGGCTGGGTGGTCTAATTCAGGATGCAGAAGGGAAGACTCTCAAATTATATGCGGTGACATGTGGCACCACTACCAATAATGTTGCTGAGTTTTTGGATTTAGAGAAGGGTCTCCACCTTGCATTAGAAATGGGAACCAAAAGCCTCAAAGTCTAAGGGGACTCACAACTGGGAATATATATTATTCCTAAAATGATTAATGGTTCTCCTCTGGATAAGGTGGGAAAGAGCTGGAAATTGGAGTAAAACTATGAAAGGATCGAGGCTTGTTTGCCCTCCTTTGACTACGTGATCACAAAACACGTCAGAGGGTAAGGGAATCAAGGAACTGACAAGCTAGCTAACTGGGGAAACGACCACAACGATAAGGATATCCTATTTGATTGTCCACTTCACCCTCACTCATCAATTCTATATCAACTTAGCCACATCATTTCCATAGAAGAGGCTTCCCCAATGGGGGTGTTGGGCTACGGAAGCCATCCGTCACGTGATAAATGAAATATGGACCTAAGTTAATGTGCGGGGGTTGGGGGGTAGAACATAAGTACCTCCATTGAACGAGAGTTATTTTTTTTGCGCTCTCTTGTGTGAACCATTCACCCTTATCTGCATGCAATCGATTCTCTCTGATATGTGATTCAATGGTGTCATCCCATCCTCGGTTATATTGCATGGTTTGTAAAGTTCTTTGGTTGTGCTATGGCTCTCTGAGTATTTTGTTCCCCTCTCTGTTATTATATCTTCTAGTTCTTGGGCTAGGGTGGTGGTCGTCTATCTTATGCTCCTCCTGCGGGTCTAATGTGACATTCTCTTGCTCATTCCTGCAATTCAAGAAAACTTCCCTCTCCGTTCTACACCTAAGGGCGTGTCATTTGCGGTTCTTGTTGGTTTCAGGTTTAATTTCCTTTTTCTCTCTATGTGTCTTGCCTTAGTATTTTTGTGGGTGCTTCTTGGGTGGTTTGTTTCGAGCATCTGCTACTTGTTTTACTAGTTTTGGGTCTGCTGGTGGTTATTTTTGCTTTGAGTTTAAGAATTGGCACAAGGGTGGTGTTAGTCTTTGGGTGTTCTTACTTCACGATTATTCCTTTTTAGGGTCACTGGTTTCAGACCTCCCTCTGGCATCCCATTGTGTATTTGGTGTCGGTTTGGAATATGGGAACTTGCTTTTCAATTTTATCTCGTCTGTTGTTTGCTATTTCCCATATGGTCCTTTCCGTTTTGGTCTCTCTCATCTATTTTGGTCTCGTTCGGTTCTAATCTAGTGGTGGATTTCTTGTGGTGGGAATTTCTACATTAGATAATATTTCCTGCTTGGTTTATGATGGGGTCTGCTTGGTCCCTTGTTGTAGGTTGGTATGCTTTGGGGATCTCATTTCTTTGGGACTTAAGCTTCCTTCCGGTCTCCATCATGAAGCCTCAGCCCTGCTCCTCGCATGTCTTAGCCCCAACAAAGTCAGAATGTTTGCCTTCTCATGTTGGTTCTCAGGTTGGTGTCGAAATTGTCCATGGTGGAAGTTCTTGGAGGGTTTTGGGTCCATCAAGGGGCATGGGGTTTAGGGGTCGTAGAACCTATGGGGGTCGCAGATCCTTGGTAGCTTCCTTAGCAAGAAATCACATTAGTATGGAAATTTAGTGTGGTTGCAACATAGGTGGAGGTGGCTGAGGACAGGGTTGCGGTCATGCTACAACTTCTCGAGGTTGCAACAATCAGGGACACACATGGTTAGCAGTTCGGTTTGCTTCCAGGTGTATAGGAACCTCCATGACAGTCATTGAGCTAGTGCAATTTTTCATTGCTCGATTAGATGCTCTCGATTGAGCCCGAGGGGAGGAGCATGAGGCTGTCATGTCCAAACTTGAACAACTCTAATACTTCCAGTTCCATGTTCGCAAAATGGTGGTGGTTTTCTGGCGCATGCAAAATTCGCTGGCAGAGAAAGTTGAAAAAATAGAAACTTGGCTTGCTCACTTTCAGCACCATGTAAATTTCCTATATCACCCTCCTCCTCCTCCAGGTACAGGTCTAGATAATCCTACTTCATTTATCTTTGATGACTGATAGTGATAACTGGTATTTTTCTTGTGCTTTTGGTTTTCTGGTATGTCAAGCCTCTCAGCTGGAAATTTTTATTTTTGTTTGTTGTGTGGTATCAGATTAGTCAATAAGCCTGGTCAGGGTGAGACCACATGCATTTTGACATATCTGTATATGCTTTTTGATTAATAGAAACTCTTCGACTTAGAAAAAAAAATTCATTATAAAAGTCCAACCGTAAAATAAATTTAGGTTTGAATTTTGATTGAAGAGAACAAGTTTTAGATGTATAAATTTAAAATTCTTTATATATTAAGGTTAATTTTGTAATGTAAATTAATATCTACCTTGAAAATAATAAAATAATTATTTATTTAAATTGGATTATGATTTTTATAGTTTTGTATAAAGAAGATGTATAATTTTTTTATATATTCAATATGAAATTAATATATAATATTTAAAAAACAATAATAAATAAATTGAATATTTTAATATATACTCTAAACAAAATATTTTAATGTTGATTGTTAATAAAATTTTTAAATGTCAATTTTTTCAATATGAATTATATATTAAAATTTTCTTATTAACTTTGATAACAAATTTTACAATAAATATGGCGAGATAAATCTTTTTATATATTATAAAAAATATATACTAATAACAAAATAAATATTTTGATATCAATTATAATAAAATATTTCAAATGATATTTATATATTTTGTAATAAATTTTGTACATCCTTTGAACAAAGAATTACATATTAATGTATGATTTGATTATGTTAGCCACTAGTCAGGCTTGACCATGTGCAAAATTCTGGACACTTTCTTCAAAAGAGCATTAGTAAAAAAACTAGCCTTTCCCTTTAAAACTAGAAATATAAGATATATAGTATAGCCTCTAAGGCATGTTGTAAACTAAAAATTTTAAAATTGTTGCATATAAGGAAACACACTAAAATAAAAGACCACTAGGATGAGTGATCAAATTCAATGGTTTCAACTTCAATGGGATCCTTCAGAACATATTGGTTTAGGAGGGATGCTCACATGTCATTCAATGTGTCTAAGCCTTCAATTTATCGCTACTAGTTGTCTTTGCAAACAATAAAGTGAGAGAATAATGTCCTCATTTCTTTCATTTTTTCAATCATAACTCTATAAAGGAGAAATTTGAGGTGTTAGTAGATGTCCACAATATACATATATTTCTTGAATCTTTCTAAGGTTTGAACAAAATTTGGAACCCACTTCATAACGTCACTCACAAAATGAAAGTTAGTAAAGGTACACCATTTGTCTTAAGTCTCTTTTCACCTAAGTGAGTTCCTCTTATATTGGTCGATGTGTAAATTCATTGTACCTGATTGCTAAAATTTTTTCTCTCAATTTGGCCTTAGTGCAACGACATTCCTGGTATAAACAACACCTCAATGAACATGGGAACATTGGAGTGACATGTGTCATCTCTTAGAAGGAATTAATGAGTCGAATTGAACTACAAGTGTTTTAGACAATGGGTTCATATGCACATAGTATCTTGTGAATTGATGTGTGGGGTCAAGGAATGTTGACTATACCTTGGAAGAATGGTTGAAGCACCCAACGCTAAGAATGACACTAATAATTTAAGGGAAGGACAGAAGCCCAATCCTATTCTATCGCTTTCACCTTGTCCTAAGAAAACAAACAACACAAGAACACCAACAATGGAAATTATAAAGATTCCCATAGGAAAAGGCCTCAAACCTAATAGTTTAGACTTGACCACCATTTGGAAGTAGAAATATAAGAAAAGTTTGGACTTTTTGATCAAATTGGCTCAACTATTTCCTTTTCCACCTTCACCAAGTGTGTGGAAGGAATAGTGGAAGGTTAAAAGATCGTCTAGAAACTCTTGAGGCAGGCTAGTCTTTCCAACCTAGTATTTTGATTGTGCTATCAATTTCTTTGTAAACCGAAGATAACCACTAGAAATAATACTAGATAAAATTAAGCATGAAAATCAAATTAAATGGATATGAATGACATATAGACACGTTACTTCGAGGGGGAGTTCTCCCCAAATTACCACCTTGAAACTCAAAATTCATGTGGATGCCCTTGATGAAACAATACATAATGCAAATCGAGAGCTTTATACATGAGTTGAGCTTCTTCACATGCAATTGAATAAATGTGAAATGAATTCGACTAAACGAAATGATCATGATAGAAATATCAAGTGTACTAGGATCCATAAGATATGAATTTAGATCTAATGGTATTAGTCCACATCGAATTATGGTTGTAATACTATGGAATAACCCTACAAAACTCTAGGTGGCGAGTGCAAGGTCTACAGAATGTATGCAACATGTAACCTATCACACCACTATGGATGCATGCTACAATATCCAATGGGCATGTGGCCTGGTGGGATGCTGGCATTCCCCCCCTAGCCTTTCGCAATTCTCACACCCCATCAAGGCCGATCTCACACACATGTACACACACACACACATAATAATTTTTCTATTTATAGGTATTCTCTACAATTCAAAATGAGGAAAGTGTGTTAACAAATGAAATTTAAAAAATATTAATAATTTTAAGAGATTTAAATGTTAATCATAAATAAAATATTTCAATGCTCATCTTGAAAAAAATGTTGTAATAAGGATATTTATTTCAATGCTCACCTTAAATAAAATATGTGAATGAGGATATTTAAGCATTCCAAGTTTTCTCTTTTTTTTATAAACATACTTTTTAGTGAGTATTCCATATTCAAAATAGTATATCTATTTTAACTAAACTACAAAACTTAAGTAAATGTTTACACCTCAAATAATTTGGTCCCTCTAATAATCTCTTGATTCTTGATAAATTTAAAATTGAGATAGATCTACAGTCTTATAAATAGTCTTATAACTCAATCAAAGTTCCAAACTTGTAAGGATATAGTTTCATTTATTGATACTTCTAGATAAACAGTAAAATGCAAATGAAACATCTAATGTTCTAGTGGTCACTACTCATAATCAGAACAAATAATTCCGTGATAAGCATCAAAACACTTACCTCATGATACATCTCACATTACCTAGATTAAATAAATCATGAAAGCTAATTAAATTATAATTTTATTTTAAATTATTATTATAACTATTTATATAAATAATTAATATATGAGTTAAACATATATTCATTTCAAAAAAAAGTGTAACACTGTAACCATCCAGATTTACCGTCACTTTAGCATGGAGATTCTTAACTTGTAAATAACTTTTTTCATGGACCAATACCATGGCTTATCAATACCACAAGCTAAATATAAGATGTGTTGATATGTCATTTCTTTAATTAATTAATTTGAGATAAATTAATTAAAAGAGTAAAACTAACCTTGACATAAATCTTAACCTTTGATTTATGAATACTATTATGAATACTTTGGCATATCCCATGGAGGTTAAGTCTTTATCATTCACCTAATAATTTCGGATAATTGAATTAAAATTTTGAAAAACTTCTTCCAAAATAGATAATCAAAATAAATTTTAATAATTTATCTTTTTAATAAATAAAAAAATTGATATTTATTTATTTTATTTCTAAAGTAGATTATAAAAAAATATATTCCAAGTTATAATAATTAATAAATACAGTAATGATGGTAAGAAAAGTTACAAAGATAGATTACGAAGCAAGAGATCAAGAAAATTCAAAAGCAAGCGAGCGTACTAAACTCAATCAAGAGAGCCAGTACAAACGAGTGTGACAAAATGGGAAAAGGTGGAAAACATCTTCAAAGTGTAGAGATGGAGATTAAAGGGTTGAAAGAGTGCAATCATGAGTTCCAAAATACAATTGAGATACTGGAATGGAAGTTGAAGCAGAATCAAAACTTAATTTACCAAATGAACATCACATTAGAAGCAGAAAAAGACTTTCAAATTGAGCTTGAGATGAAAGAAAAAATAATTCATGCACTTCAATCAAACTAAGTGAAAAGCTAGATTTGCTTGATTCACAGTATATAGAGAAGATGGATGCAAGTTGCGACACCGAAGACCTCATCCAACAAATTGATGCAAGTTGTGAAATAAGTGACCTTATTCCGCATAGTGATGTAGGTTGTGACACAAAAGATCTCCTCAATCAAGTCGATGTCAGTTGTGACAACAATGATCTTATCCGACCAGTTGTACTATTTAATGATGTAACAAGTAGTACCAAAGATTCAGTTGAATAGTTTGATGCGGCATGTCAAATAGATGAATCATTAATTGACATGGTTGATGCTCAGTGTAATACAAATGATTTAATAAATCCGACTCAGCATATTGGCAACAACAACAGATGTGAAGAACAACAACACAATGATCTTTCCAACAAAGTGATCAGACCTTGGGAAGAAATCTCCTTCAACAAGGATCGACATGGCCTAGGTTACACCAAAGCCAATAGTTTGTATATTTTGGATTACTCCAAACCAGTACAGTTTGTAAGTGCAGGCTTTCTGGACAATGCTCATAACAAGTGTAACCATTGTAAGTGAAATGACCATATGGAGAGTACATGTTTTGACCTTGATCCTTGTCACCATTGTGGCAAGAAAAATCATTCATCAAAAAGATGTAGTAAGTGACATCAACCACCCAGAGTGAAGATCAATTATGCATGGATTGATCCTTGGAAGTGGTCATCTACAGTAAAACAATTGTCTATGTGTTATAGATGAATTCAGTCTCACATGACGACAAATTTTCCAGTACAATGGAGATGATGAAACTCTCCTACACCTAAAGGGGGGGAGTTCCGAAATGAATTTCTGATGTTTGTCTCTCCTTTCAACTGACAAAGGGGGGAAAATGTCAATGAAATTGATGGTGGTTGTCAGACTGAAAGTCTCAACAAAACCAACAAAAGAAGATAGTAGGAATCTTCAGCAGCTAGTGGGCATCAACAAACTTTCCAGTGGGTAGTCGACAACAAAGTAACAGTGAGTAGTTTTCAACACAACAAAAGCAATAGTGAGTTATTTTTGACATCATTAGCCAGTGGGAATTCAACAAATTTTTTTAGTGGACAAAGGATGATGATTTCACGCAAAGGACAGATGGATCATTTTTCAACTTGGCACGTGATGGAGTTTTCAAGCGAAATTCAGAGATAAATCAGACATGCAGCTGACTCATGGTCTCTTCAGATTGCAGTTTTTTCAGCATCCAGCTTTGGCGATTTTTCAGGTAATGTTTTTGAGGATCAACATGAGAACTTGGAAGATGGTTCTTCTTTCGTATTTTGGATTTATCATTGAAGGGGGGAATGTTAGCCTCTCTCATAAAACAATTATAAATCTAAAATAAATTAATAAATTAAATATTAAAAGTTAGGAATTTATGCCTAACTCTCTAGATTGGGTTGTTCCTCTAAGTTAGGAGTTAGTTTAGGTAGCTCCTAGATTGGTGTGTGTATGGTTGAGAAATTGTCTCAACCAAAGTGTCCAAGATAGAATGCACTATCTTGAGACACAGTCTCCTCTTCTATTTAATTGTAATATTACATTCTTTTAATAATGAGAGAATATCTGAGGAAGCCGTGAGGCTGAAGCATTTTCCGCCATGATTGTGTTTGGGTATAAATCTATGTGTTTTTATGTGTGTGATTATTCAACACAAAATCCTATAATATAGGTATTCCTAAATTCTATCAACATAATGAACAACTATGAAAATCTTCACTCCCTTACAATAATGTCTATTTCATTTATATATATTTCAGATTTCACACTACTTCAACCACTAATTAAACTACCCCAAAACTTATACTATAATGATAATCTCTTCCAATCCCAACCTATAACCTTATATAAAGAAATATTGATCTTCGAACCATTAAATCCACTCATAATACAATATTCCCTATTTTCTACTGTTTTCCCAATCTAAATATTTTCCCCATCCTCCCCTTCAATTAAAATCTCCAGTGAATGTATCCAAAACATCTGCTATCGATGACAACAAAGAATGTTTGTATTGGATGAGTCACACTCAATATAATTGGATCCCAAAACTCAACAAAAAATTCCTCCGAATTTTCCTAATGATGACTGTTCAACTGAATTTTCAACATTGCGCTGTGAGTGCAATGGGAGGATTTATTTCCACGGCTTTAATAATCACAACGATTTCTTTCCACGAACTTAATAATCAAAATCTACTGAGTCTAACTAATAGAGAGGTAGATGATTTTTTGTTTTAAATAGGAATTTTGAATTAAATTACCCTAAGCCATCACATAATAAATATTGAAAACCCAAAGATAATATGATAACGTATGTGCATTTGTTATAGATATTGTAATAAGCCTCAACTATGGTCTCTTTAACAAGT
This sequence comes from Pinus albicaulis, assembly GCA_034641835.2. Lineage (NCBI taxonomy): Eukaryota > Viridiplantae > Streptophyta > Pinopsida > Pinales > Pinaceae > Pinus > Pinus albicaulis. The sequence goes on along the minus strand of CM076572.1, from coordinate 1,214,354,353 downwards.
ATCTATTAAGAAAAACAATAGGTTTGTTCTTAAGTTATCATTATGAGATTCAACTATAGTAATACAACTAACGTAGCACTGAGCTTGATGAACATAGTATAGGGAGTATAAGCTCAGTCATAAAGATAATTTTATCTATCACGAAATTGCACCAACATAGTAATTCTCAAGATCATGTCTCTCCAATTAATACTATTATCTCAAATAGGGAGCTTATAGCTCGATACACTTGTTCTATTCTAAATCACCTTATAGAATCAAACAAGTTATCACCAAAGCATGTATGATGCATAAATAAGGGCATTCTGACAGGAATCTCGAGTGCCAAACAACATTCTTCATACACCGCTCAATCTTGACTTACCCTCTTATTATTCTAGATTGCACCTTGACACTCCTCCTTACACAAATTTAAATTATGAAGCACAAGGTAGTTGTTGAATATAGGATAATTTAGATCTGATAAGAAAAGTGTGATACTCTATTCTAATTTTCTCTACAAATGTGATCGCAAGTGTGTCCTGAATGTTGGCAGTTTCATTGCTAATGTAGTATAAGCTAAATGAAAATTTGTTGTGTTCTATAAAAGATCAAGAAAGCTATGCCCAATATCCAACACCACCAAGAAAGACATGTTTTCCATTTCCACATTTGCTACCAAATCTCTCTCATTGTTGGAGTTGTTTTCTCAATAGACTTGTTTTTACTTCTCTTGAAGTGATGAAATGCACAATTGTTTCCATTTCCACAGTTTATACCAAATCTCTCTCAGTGTTGGATTTTTTTTCTAAATAGACTTGTTTTTACTCCTCTTGAAGTGATGAAAGCCACCATTGTTACATACAGGAGCCTTTAGATCTGATAAGAAAGGTATGTTACTCTATTATAATCTTATCTAAAAATGTGATGGCAAGTGTTAGCACAGTTCTCTGCTAAGTAATTAGTTCCTTTTTATTTTTATTTTCTAAAACCTGAGTCTCAAATCCCATTTTTAAATATTTCCCTTTTAAACCATCCAAACCCAAATATGTTATGCTTTCGAGACTTTTATAGCAGCTCTGCCTCCCACAAAACAACCTTACCACAAATATTTTGTATTACTACAGCTTTAGCCCTAACACAACAAACCTTTGTAATATGGGCGGAAATGTGAAGCTGGGTTACACTTTTGTGAGAATCGGGGGTGGAAATTTTTTTCGGAAATAGTTCGGCCGAAATTTATGAGAAAGTTCGGCCGAACTCATTCTTTCGTTTAGATTGACAGCACACTGACGACGTGGGCAAACATAATTTTTTCCGGAGATGGAAAAACCGGCAACAAAAGTTCGGACGAACATTGAGTTTGGCCGAACTTTTACTCTTAAAATAGTTTGGCCGAACTAGTTCTTATAAATATATCACCCGCGCAGTTCATTTGTTTACCACGTCTGTGTTTCTTTGCTCTATTTCTTCGCGCGTTTTTGTGTTTCTGTGCTGTTGCTGGTCTGGGGTTGCTTCCGTCCGATTTGTTGGTGATTATCTGTGGCAACTTCAAGCAAGCGAACTACCAGGTATTTCTCCTCCTGCTCCTCTGCAAGTCTACTACCAGGTATTTCATCCATGCTACAACTCTATGCCCAGTTTTGAACTTGCACCCATGCAACATGGTGTTAGATTTCGTTATATGCACTCTAATTGTGTCCTTTTCTTCCAAATTATGAACACACCAGATACCTTGAATGTTGCTAGGTTATTAGCTTCAAAATTATTTTCATTTTAAACATATGTTACGCAACATGATAAATTGAAATTTGCATGAATTATTCATTACCAATTATGGTGACAATCACCAAGTTCCATTAGTACTAATTAAGCCTAGTGCATGTCATGCCAAGTCCAAAATGTTCTTTTTTTTCATATAAATTGTTTTCGACAACTTTGATATCACTAATGTATTACTTGTTAAGATGATGCTTGGATGCCTAAGTTAGTCCCACATATTTGAGGGCACCGTTGAAAAAAGAACCTTTGTTGAAATGAAAAAAATTCATTGAAACATAAAATTTCCACTTTGTGACCTCTCTTGAATCACAAGTTCTAGGGAACAGCTGCTTCTCGGTCTCCTCTTTCGGTTCTCCACCACTTGGTGGTTGCCACCTTGCTAGAAGAAGCCTCATTGGACTGGTGTCCACTCTTTTTCTGATCGGTGTTGCCATGCAAGCCCACCTCTCTTGCAGCCCTGAATCACACTCCACTTCCCTTCCACGTGTAAGAAGTAACCCTGGGCTTCAAGGGAGTCCATTAGATTTGGGGGTTCACTTGCGTATATATGGATTTCCTTTTCTATGTTAACTTTTAAATGTTACTGCAAATGCGCCTTTTGGAATTCTTGGTTTTAATTTGAGTTGATTGGTGTCATGTAGAAGTCAAGGCACTCATTGCTATAGAAATTTTGTCTTTACAACCAAATGGGAACGAGAAACCCCAAAATTCCAAACAAAGCATCTATGCTGTTAATTATGCTTTAAATTTCATTAACTTTTTTTGTAAGGTGTATGTTGAATTTCTAGTAGTATGATATGCATTTGGTTGCTGCAGTTGTTACTGTTCCCGTGGATCCATCAGTTTCATCCGCTCTAAATGATTCTCGCCTTGTGCATAGAAGTTTACCACCACTGTTAAGATTATGCCGTTACTGAGCCTTCTCTCGATTCCTCAAAACTGGAATGATTGAACTAGAATGATCTACTGCTGTAATGTGACTACATATTGTCTTTTATACTGCTGTAATGTATTTCTGTAATGTGACTACATATTTTCTTTTATATGTGACTACATATTTTCTTTTATACTACTGTAATGTATTTCTGTATGAGACAGAATCTGATCTTTTATACTTGATAACCTGTTATGGGTATATCAAGAGGATTTTGTATATGAACTGTTATCAATATATGAAACATGGTTTTTTCTCCTTTGAAAAAAGAGTTGAAATCGTTCTAAATTCACATGTAATGTATTTCTGTATGAGACATAATCTTATCTTTTATACTTGATAACCTGTTATGTGTATATCAAGAGGATCTTGTATATGAACTGTTATCAATATATGAAATAGGGTTTTTTCTCCTTTGAAAAAAAGAGTTGAAATCATTCTAAATTCACATATGTTCAGTGGTGTCACTGTTTCACTTCCGATATTATGTTGCTTACCTTGATGAACAGGTGGAACTCTGTTGGGAGGCCTCTCTTTTTTTTGACTCTATGCTCATACTGTCAAAGGCCGTTATATGTTATATGGGATAGACTGTATAGTTATTAGACTACATATATTCATACTATTCTACAAATAGTATGATGGAAACCAAACATAATAATGTATTAGGACATCACAAATTTCTAATTAGTTATATTTAGACTACATATCTTCATTTAGAACTTGCAAATAGCATGATGGAAATGTGAACTTGCAAATAGTATGATGGAAATGTGGATCTCAAAGAAAATTCATGATTAATGCTTCTAGAAACCAAACATAATATAATGTATTAGGACATGCTCTTTTAGGCTTGGTGGAATTACCTTTGCTTTTTATTTCTCTCTTACACACACACACACACACACACACACACACACATATATGAAGAGATGATCCCATTTTCTTTTTTATTCATAGATAAAATGGCATTTAAATACAAGATTTATCATAATGTACAATGATTCATTCCATATTATTCATAAAATTTTTCATTAAAAAATGAACCCTTTAAATGATGAACCTAGTTAATGCTTCTTCTTCATGAAGAAGACTACTTGATCTTTCAATTTGAATTTGATGATGGTCCTTTGTTATCTTTCTTGACTACTTCAAATTATTAACACAATCATATGCTTCTTGTTACTTTTTTTATTCCTTCCTTATATTGTATTCTCCCCCTTAAATATTGTGTACTCTCCCACATAGATATTGCACTCAATTTTGATGGTCCTTTGTTATCTTTCTTGACTACTTCAAATTTTCAAATTATTGACACAATCATATAGATATTTCACTCAATTTTGATGCTCCTTTGTTATCTTTATTTACTTTAAATTATTTACACTTGATCATATAGATATCATATAGATATTGCACTCAATTTTAATGTTCCTTTGTTATCTTTCTTGACTACTTCAAATTATTGACACTTGATCATATAGATATTGAACTCAAATTTGATGGTCCTTTGTTATCTTTCTTGACTACTTCAAATTATTGACACAATCATATGCTTTTTGTTACTCTTTTTATTCCTTCCTTATATCTATTCTCCCCCTTATATATTATGTACTCTCCCACATACATATTGCACTGTTACTCTTTTTATTCCTTCCTTATATCTATTCTCCCCCTTATATATTATTTACTCTCTCACATAGATATTGCACTCAATTTCATAGGCTCTTCTTTTGAAGTCAAATATATTGTATTCTCCCCCTTAGATATTGTGTACTCTCCCACATATATATTGCACCCAATTTCATAGGCTCTTCTTTTGAAGTCAAATAAGTGACAATAATTTACAAGAACTATCCCTAATTTGTTTCTCACATGTTCAAATGGTTCTCTAACAAGATAATTTACAAGAAGTATTCCTAATTTGTTTCTTACATATATTCAAATGCTTCTCTAAAAAGAGGCTTTGTGGGTATGTATTCCATCTTCACTATTTTCTCAAAGACTTGTTGTGTGAGGAAGTGGTACTTTATGATGATATATAAATAGTGATTGAAGGAAGTAGAATATTTTATTTTTTAAATTATTATTATACTTCTATTGAAACACTTAATAGATATATAGATTTACCTTAATATCTTGTAGAGTCCATTTCATCCAAAACACTCAAAAAGAAATTTACCTTACCTTAATATATTGTAGAGCCCATTTCATCCAAAACACTCAAAAAGAAATTTACCTTACCTTAATATCTTTTAGAGCCCATTTCATCCAAAACACTCAAAAATAAGTAACTACTATCTACATTCCACTTCTACTCACTCAAAAAGAAATTTACCTTAATATCTTGTAGAGCCCATTTCATCCAAAACACTCAAAAAGAAGTAACTACTATGTACATTCCACTTCTACTCACTCAAAAAGAAATTTACCTTAATATCTTGTAGAGCCCATTTCATCCAAAACACTCAAAAAGAAGTAACTACTATGTATTCCACTTATAATCACTCAAAAATAAATTTACCTTAATATCTTGTAGAGCCCATTTATCCAAAACACTCAAAAAGAAGTAACTACTATGTATTCCACTTCTACTCTAGATAGAGAAAGTAACGACTCTTTCTTGCTTAACCATTAAACCAAAGACTCTTCTAAGTAGAATTATACATTGTCCACTTGTACTTTTCACAAGCCTAGTTGAATCTCTATATGCTGTTAATGTAAATTTCTCACAAGTAAATTTGTCAATGTAAATTTCTTAACTTCTACAAGTTTTATAGGCAGAGTCTGTAAAGGTCCAGGTAGCCTCTGGGTCTCATCTTTTATGGAAGGTGACATATCTAGTAAATGCCCCTACAGTCAATCTCTGGAATACATCTAAATAGAAGTTCTTCATTTTAATATCCATAAAACACAACCACTTTAAGGTAAACTGTTTACATGCACGTCCTTTCTCCCACAAACTTAAGGCTACCTCCCATTAATTTTAGATGTGAATTCTACCATAAACTTTTTAAGTCAAACTTTAAGATAAACCATGCACATGTCATTTGCAATAAATGTCAATTTAATATCTAAATTCACATATGTTTAGTGGTGTCATTGTTTCACTTCCGATATTATGTTGCTTACCTTGATGAATAGGTGGAACTCTGCTGGGAGGCCTCTCTGTTTTTTGACTCTTTGCTCATACTGTCAAAGGTCGTTATATGTTATATGGGCTATACTGTATAGTTATTAGACTACATATCTTCATATAGAACTTGTAAATAGTATGATGGAAACCAAACATAATAATGTATTAGGACATCACAACTTGCTAATTAGTTATTAGACTACATATCTTCATATAGAACTTGCAAATAACATGATGGAAATATGAACTAATTAGTTATTAGACCACATATATTCATATATAACTTGCAAATAGCATGATGGAAATGTGAACTTGCAAATAGTATGATGGAAATGTGGATCTCAAAGAAAATTCATGATTAATGCTTCTAGAAACCAAACATAATAATGTATTAGGACATGCTCCTTTAACTTGCAAATAGTATGGTCGAAATGTGGATCTCATGACTCTTCATGATTAATGCTACTAGAAACCAAAAATAATTTAATGTATTAGGACATTCTCCTTTAGGCTTGGTGGAATTACCTTTTCTTTTTATTTCTCTCTTACACACACATATATATATGAAGAGATGATCCCATTTTATTTTTTATTCATAGATCAAATGTGATTTAAATACAAGATTTATCATAATGTACAATGATTCAGTCCATATTATTCATAAAAAAATTTATTAAAAAATGAACCCTTTAAATGATGAACCTAGTTAATGCTTATTCTTCATGAAGAAGACTACTTGATCTTTCATTTTGAATTTGATGATGGTACTTTGTTATCTTTCTTGACTACTTCAAATTATTGACACAATCATATGCTTCTTGTTACTCTTTTTATTCCTTCCTTATATTGCATTCTCCCCCTTAGATATTGTGTACTCTCCCACATAGATATTGCACTCAATTTTGATGGTCCTTTGTTATATTTCTTGACAACTTCAAATTATAAAATTATTGACACAATCATATGCTTTTTGTTACTCTTTTTATTCCTTCCTTATATCTATTCTCCCCTTAGATATTGTGTACTCTCCCACATAGATATTGCACTCAATTTCATAGGCTCTTCTTTTGAAGTCAAATATATTGTATTCTCTCCCTTAGATATTGTGTACTCTTCCACATAGATATTGCACTCAATTTCATAGGCTCTTCTTTTGAAGTCAAATAAATGACAATAATTTACAAGAACTATCACTAATTTGTTTCTCACATGTTCAAATGGTTCTCTAACAAGATAATTTACAAGAACTATTCCTAATTTGTTTCTCACATATTCAAATGCTTCTCTAACAAGAGGCTTTGTGGGTGTGTATTCCATCTTCACTATTTTCTCAAAGACTTGTTGTGTGAGGAAGTGGTACTTTATGATGATATGTAAATAGTGATTGAAGGAAGTAGAATATTTTATTTTTTAAATTATTATTACACTTCTATTGAAACACTTAATAGATATATAGATTTACCTTAATATTTTGTAAAGCCCATTTCATCCAAAATACTCAAAAAGAAATTTAACTTATCTTAATATCTTGTAGAGCCCATTTCATCCAAAACACTCAAAAAGAAGTAAATGTACTATGTATTCCACTTCTACTCACTCAAAAATAAATTTACCTTAATATCTTGTAGAGCCCATTTCATCCAAAACACTCAAAAAGAAGTAACTACTATGTATTCCACTTCTACTCTAGATAGAGAGAGTAACGACTCTTTCTTGCTTAACCATTAAACCAAAGACTCTTCTAAGTAGAATTATACATTTTCCACTTGTACTTTTCACAAGCCTAGTTGAATCTCTATATGTTGTCAATGTAAATTTCTCACAAGTAAATTTGTCAATGTAAATTTCTTAACTTCTACAATTTCTATAGGCAGAGTTTGTAAAGGGCCAAGTAGCCTTTGGATCTCATATTTTATGAAAGGTGAAATATCTAGTAAATTGCCCTACAGTCAATCTCTGGAATAGATATAAATAGAAGTTCTTCATTTTAATATCCATAAAACACAACCACTTTAAGGTAAACTGTGTACATGTGTCATTTCTCCCACAAACTAAAGGCTTCCTCCCATTAATTTTAGATGTGAATTCTAGACCATAAACATTTTAAGTCAAACTTTAAGATAAACCATGCACATGTCATTTACCTCATGATATTGTGTCATTTCTCCCATGTTATATATATATATATATATATATATATATATATATATATATATATATTTCAGGGTTAAGAAAACCATTAAATATGGTTGAAAAATGGAAATTATGCATAGAAATTTCTTGCTATCCCAATCCAGGGAAAGCAGTGATTACATATGTGCTTTCCAATATTGCGACAAGCAAAGTTGTCCAAATGAAAATGAATATACTAGGAAGAACAATAAACACCGAGGCATATTATATTGGATTGATAGAAGGCTTGGGAACAACGATGGAGTATGGATCAAATGGAATTGTAGTTTTCACCAATTCTGAACTTGTGTGCAACCAGATGAATGGTGTGTGCCAAGTTAAGAAGGAGAGGCTAAAAGAACTGCATGGAATAGAAAACAATATTGTTAGCCAATTTCAATTTTTTAGTATAAGACATTGTACAAATGTGAATAAGATGTCTGCTGATCTATTGCGTGGGGCAATGCCAATTCATAATTCATCTATCAAAGATGAATTAGAATTATACAAAGCAATGCCAATGCAATATTTATCTCTCAAAGATGAATTGGTTTTGAGATGCTCTTCTTCAAAAATTCAAGATTCATCTCTCAAAGATGAATTAGTGTTGAGACGCTCTCCTTCAAAATTTATTGATGGAAATTGTAACATATCTTGGATATGTGTGTGTTGTGTACTTATAAATGCGTCTTTTTAAATGACCATATGCTTTTTTCAATATTATACCAAGTGTTCTCCCACCACACCATGTAAAGCGCAACTTTGTGAACTTCACATTTGCAACAAGTGGTGAACTTCACATTTTTATAAAATTAAAATGCGGGGACTTCAACAATTTGTTTTTAAATGGAGTTTGTTTAAATGCAGTTTCACTTCTTTTTTAATGACCATGTGTTTTTTTCAATTTTATACCAAGTGTGCTCCCACCATGTAAAGCGCAATTCGGTGAACTTATCATTTTTATGATTTATTTTTTGCTTAAATTGAGTTTCACACATCAATTAGTGCTTTGAAAGTTGTGTTCTACATAATTTGTGTACATTAAATTACAAATTGATTTTCTGAAATTTATTTTGTGTAAATGTCCACCAATAGATATATATATCATGGAGGATGAACGACGAAGATCAACAGATTCCCATATGGGGGATCAGGGATCGAGGGATGTTCATGGTATTTAAATATAATATTAAATCTCCATACATGTCTGTACATATGGAATTGATTTTTTATTAACTTTGTGAGTTAAATTAGTTGTTAACAAGTTTTATTTTTTATTTTTTAGGAGCTAAGAAGAGAAGGGTCTCTACTCCATCCATGGAGCGTGCCCATGGTTCACCCAGTCGTGGTATGGTTCACGCAATTTAATCAATGAATATGTACATGTATTTATATGTACACATGAATGTATTTTTCAATTGATTATAAATTCGCATTTGTTTATGAAGCTTCTCTCTCATCTCGAGAGGTTGGTGGTGGTTCAAATCCCCTTAGAGGGCCATCAATAAGTGGTAGCAGGTTGCGTGAAGGTGGTGATATTTATTCCCCCGGAGGCCAACCAACGGCTGGTGGTGCTGGTTCTCAGCAGGGTCATTCTGGGTCTCAACAGTTTTAGGGTGGAGAAGATGCTAACCAACCACGTCAAGGTTGCCATCAATTTCAATATTTTTTTCATCGAATTTGTACAAAATTTTTTACATGTGTTTTTTCTAATATACGAAATTATATATATATTGATGCAGAGGCTGAAAATGTTCTAAATATTGGTCAAAATAGACGCAGGGCAGAACGCTACATTCAAGAAGAAGGTTGTCTACCCATCACAACTTATCTGGTCGACATTTTTGATATACCATGGGAAACAAACATGGCGCAATGCACCTTACAAAGGTGTGAAAAACTTCATGCAAAATTGCGGAGAGATCTTGTGGCTTTGACTCTACCTACTGAGTGTCAACAAAGCCTCGAAATAGTTACACATTCATTGGGTGATATTGTAAATGTATACAAAAATCTTGGGCCAACGACTGATACATTCGTAGAAGTGATGAGAAAGAGAAAGGAAACAGTAATGGGTCTCGATAAATGGGAGGATGTAAAACAAAATGTTACAAGAGATATGGTGAAGTCAATGTTTAATTTCAAGGAAGGGCCAAAAAGAAAAATGCTGAAGGTGCAATATTTCAAGCACCCAAATATAGCTCGCTATTTGTATGATAGGCACCTTGCGGCCTATGGAAGGCTCCCATGGAACAACAAGGTTCCTGTATATTTTGTACAATTGTTTTACGCAGAATTTGTTTTGGGTATGAAACCCAACTACAGTGACCTTCCATCAGAATTTTTTGGTCCGGGGAAAGGTCGATTGTATAACCGTAAGGGCGCTAAGTGAGATGTGGAGTTGCCTCGCCCTGAGCTGCCATTGGTGAGTCGACCTTTTCGAGTCGAAGCTCTGGGGTCAGAGATGGATGCGACTTCTCAAATAAGTCGAGAAGCAAGGGATGTCATGATCGACAATGTTTACAACGAATTGAGTGGAGTCGATGCTTGTCTAAATCGACAAAGAGCACGTGAAAATGCACGTGCCAATTTTGTGTATTGTACAGATGAAGAGATTTACAACACGAATGTTGAAGATCTCCGAATAAATGAAAAAAATTGTCGCAATGGTTTTCAAGACCTAATTCTTCATGAGGAAGAGGGCATGGGAACGGTATGTGTTAATGACCTTAGGGTTCAATTATTTTAACATGTACACATGTGTACAATATGTAATAAATACATGTGTATGTACATGTATACATTTATTTTTATGTATATTAATCTAACAAAAATGTATCATTATATGTTAAAACACCATTTGCAGTTGTCACACATGATGAGTGACGAAAATGTTAATATCATGTTTGGGACCTCTGGTTCAAACAATGCAGATGGGTCTCACCATCAAGATATGTTGGCAAATGTTAGTGTTTTTTAAGTGATATTTTAAAAATAAATAATTGTGCACACATGTACATGTATATATATATAATGATAAAATGTTTTAACAGATTCTGATTCTGTCCGATGTTTTTGGGATGGTGGTACCTTCTTCCTCCTTGGGAGATGTACCTTCTACTTCCTTAGGAGATGAGCCACAAGTATGGACAATTTTTCACTTTTAAAATTTATGTTTAATATATATATATTCCACCTCAAAAAGTTCCATTAAAATTATATATATATATATATCTTGAGTTATTTTAAAATTTTTGAATTTAGGTTCCCATAAAATATTTCTTTAATCCACGAACTCTAGCAATGGAGATAGGAACATCCACACCATTTCAACCATTTCAACAAGTTGCTTTTAACATTTTTTTAATATTATTCAAAATAAGTTTATATATGTACACGTGCATTTTCATTTGGAATTTTTTAATATATATATATATATATATATATATATAACTGTACATGTATATTGTACAGTTTACCATTGCAGATGTTCCCATGGGGGGGGGGAACTTGTAGCAGGTGAACAAATGGAGAGGGAACCTCATGAGGTATTGCATGATTTTTTTTTTATATTTTGTTTTTTACATGAAGTTCTATATATATTCTCACTCATTTTTAAAACATCAAATTTTAATGTTCAAGTACATGTGCATTGTGTACAAGTTTCCCATGCTTCACATGATAGTGCGTGGATTGAGACCCTGATAGGAAAGATGCTACATCCATCTCTATTTGATGGACCTAATTTGTAGATTTGATTTCAAGATTTAGATAGTCTTAAATTTAATTTTTTTATATATTATCTAGATGCACTATATAACTTGATATAGTTTGATACTTGTGAGATCTACAATTTTTGGACATATTTTATTACATTGTTAATATAATTTGTTTTGTTCCAAAAAGTTAAGTTTTGGATGGTTTTAGTACTTTTGGCATGTGAATGTGAAGTAATGTTGTTATATAATTTGTTTGGTTTTTAAAACTTTTAAGTTTTGGATAATTGAACTACTAGTAATGTTGTCATCTATAAATTAATGTTTTGCTTTTGAAATACATTTGGCATGTTATGTAATGATGTGTTATAATTTGTTTTGTTTTTAAAATTTAAGTTTTGTTTTTCTTCTAAACTACATTTGGCATGTTATGTAATGATGTGTTATAATTTGTTTTGTTTTTAAAATTTATGTTTTGGATGCTTGAAGTACATTTGGCATGTGAAGTAATGTTGTGATCTATAATTTTTTGTTATTTATTAAAAGTTAAGTTTTGGATGGTTTCAATCTACATTTGGCATGTGAAGTAATGTTGTGATTTATAATTTTTTGTTAAATTAAAAGTTAAGTTTTGGATGGTTTCAATCTACATTTGGCATGTGATATAATGTTAAATGTTTTTATTGGATAGTTGAACTATAATATTTGGCATGGCATGTGAAGTAATGTTATGTATGATATAATCAAAAAGTTTTTAAAACTCAAGTTTTGGAGGGTTTCAATCTACATTTGGCATGTGATATTTAATGTTAAATGTTTAGTGTTTTAATGTTGAACGATATATAATCAAAAAGTTTTTAAAACTTAAGTTTTGGATGGTTTCAATCTAAATTTGGTACTATTAGCCACCTATAAAATTTGTTATAGCAAAAGGTGGCTAAAACTTTTTTGAGCCTTCAAGAAACAAATTTTATTGCTAAAAAGTGTTGGCTCTTGAAGACTCTTGAAGGCCTCATGCCTCTGTCCAAATATGCACTGCTGTTCCCATTTTATACTCAGAAATTCTGCTGATTTCATGAGAAAAGACTGCTACAAAATCATCATTTTTTCCCCTTCCTCCACTCAAAACTAACCTTCATCTTGCTCCCCTTTTTCTCCATAAAACTCCTTTATTTTCATGATTCCTCTTCTTCCATTCATGAAGATCATCTTTACATATTTTAAAACTCATTTTTAAACTATACTGAAACCCCTAAATCCATTGAAAACTCTGAAAAAATTCATAAAAAACAAGTTTTTATTACTATGGACTTAAGCCCCCTTGGGCTAAGTCCTAACCACTTCCCCTCCATGTGCCCCCACGCTAGAACCAAGCACTAGACATCCAGGCTCTTATCGCATTGCAAAAATCCAATGGGCTGATTGAAAAGCCTGAGCCCGAGGCTCCGATTGCGATTAGCCCCCTTCTTTAAACCCTCGATCATATATTTCTCCATGTAACCCACGGCCCAACAGTCGGGTGTCAAGCTGCATTATAAATTATTATAAACCTTCAGTTATATTAATTTTCTGATTTTTATTTTGTTATAAACTTTCCGCCAGTGCAAAAACCCCAGTCAATCACCACCGTCGATCTGATCTACAGATCGACGGCGTAGAGTCTATCACCCCGGTGGTCCCCGCCATCCACTCACCCATTGCAAAACCACGCGGTATCCATTGCACTGCCTTTAAGCAGAGGGAAGTTTTCTCCCGATCGACAACGATTCCATACACCGCCCGACACGTGTCCTGGGCACTGTTCATGAAACCACCGTTGATCGTGCATTAAAGTTCGGACGTGGACCTGGCGTGATATTGGCGTCCACCGTCTGATCTGAGGCCACCCATCGGACGGTGATTTCTCACCAAAGATGCCCGACAGTTAACCATGCTATGGCATGACATTTAAAAGACCTCTGCCGTCGATATGATCTGCATATCGACGACCCATATTTCATCGCCTGGTCCCCTCGTACATAGCGGTGCCGATGGACCCAGTGCCACATCAACATCCACGCGGCAGAGTTTAATTGGGGTGGATCTCCATTCATTTTCCATACCGTCACCTTCGCTCCCGACCGTCCATCTCTGCGTGATCGACAGCTCTGATTTAAACTATTCTTCCACCTTCTCTATGACTTCTCTCGATCAATCTTGACCGTTGGATGATGCCATCCAAAAACCATGCTCCCTCCATGTGCCTTCTAAAATAGCGAACCTATATATGCAGGATTTTTTAATATTTTTTGTATTGTGCAGGGTTTCAAGTGATTTTTCCGCTATGCCTGAAGAAAATTCAAAGGCAGAGGGTGATGATCCCCCTGCCTTCGATTCACCAAAGAAAATCAACCGCAGGGTTTAAACTTCAAGTTTCATCAATGTTTCATGAGGCATTGATGCCATATCACCCCTGTGCAACCCTGCATACGAGAAAAACACAGTAAAACAAGCACAGTCAGAGAGTATCAGTGTCGAAGACAAAAATGTACCAGGACAGAAGATTGAAGACAGATTTACGGGGATCACGGCTAAGAATGGTTTATCAAAATCCTAATCCCCAATTAAAACACCATTTGAAGAAAATCTTAAGGGTTTTATCAACATGAAAGCCTCCACCGCCACATCTGAGGCAAATTGATCCCTCTAGCTACCACGATGCCACCTGTGCCTCAAAGCATTCATATCCGAGGCCGGAGTTATTGATCAGGATCAGATATTTGTCTCAAACACAGCCAGAGAGTAAATTCTACCAAGGAACTTAATGACAAAACATCTGCAGAGTAACTTCGACATCGCGCAGAGCCTCAAAGGTCAAAAAAGGCTCTCGCTGAGCTTAATATTTAATGTAAATCATTTAATACAGAGGATATGTATGTAAGTTTCTTCATTGAGCCCCCCAAGGGCCAAGAAGCCATTTAAGTCTGTATTAATTAGTTTTTGAGATCTTCTAACAGATCTCACCTCCTCATTCTTCTATAAATACTACTGCAGAAGATGAGAGAGGGTTTGGTTGATTAGGTTGTTGAACATTGTAATGTAATCGAGCTGGAAAATTCTGATTGTAAATAGTATTCACTGGCTCTTGGAGCTCTGCTTGTGATAGATAAGTTAGGCTGAGATGAGCAGATGATTGCTAAACTAAAGCATTGGACTTAAAGTTGTAACTGGTTTGGAGCATCAATACAAGCTGATTTATGGGATCCTGGTCTATGTTGACGGTGATGTTTTTCTCATTGTAACTTATCATTTTGTTTCTGCTTTCACCATGTTTCATATTCTCTTATAAAGAACAACATGCATAGAGTTAGGACCTACTATATATTAGTACCCTTCTCTGACTGAAAATATTTATTTACATGTTTTCTTCCAATCTGTGTTATTTAGGAATGATGTAATTCAGTTTAAGCATAGGAATGCTGGCGTTCCCTCGTCTTATTGCCTTAGCTGAATATCATTCTTGAATGTTATGTTCAGTATTAGTTAAGTAGAGATGAACTAAGGAAGACATGGTGTGCCCTGGTCCTAGTTTTATCCCCAAAGACTGGCTGAATGTTTCCATTGGAAAGTGTTAAAAGCTGGCTAGTTTAGAAGTACTTACCAGATCTTAGGCTGTTCTGTGTTGTCTTTGCATTGTCTTGAAATTAACCAAGTAAAGCAGAGCTAGGAGAGGATTTGTGGTGAGCCCGACCCGCTAGTTTCTACTCTAACAGTTTCCTTCAAGTTCCCCTTTGTTTTTACATGTTTTCTATTGAAAGTGTTTAAAAGGCTGGCTAGTTTAGAAGTACTTACCAGATCCTAGTTTAATTTTATGTTTTTCTTGAGTCTATGTCAAAGGTTGGCTAGTTTAAAAGTACTTACCAGATCCTGGGCTGCTCTTTGTTCCGCATCTATTTATTTTCCCTTCTTGTTGTATCATTCCATTCCATAAATAAAACTTTTAAGAGATCCTTAAACATAGATGACTTGCCCCATGCACCACTCTTGCCTCTTTCTGTTCCAATTAAATCCTATTATGACTCCATAGCCCAATGGACTAAAACCTGTAGTTATCTACCTTCCTGGCCAAAGCTTGTTCTATTTTCTTGCAACTTCACACGTTTGAAACTCTTTGCATTTATGACTTTCCACCTCAAACAATATTCATGCTCAACCATTCAAAAAAAAAACAAACCCTTGGCCTTCATAGCTAGCCTAATATTATTACCTCAAACTTCAAAGACAAATCCATCTTTGTACTTATTGGAGAGATTCCTCTCCTGATTCAGGAGGGCTAGATCCTAGAATCCCAAAGTGGTTGAAATGATGTTGTTTCTGTGATTGGACTTTGCCAATCTTGCCAATTACAGATTCCTAACATTTCTGGCGACCATACTGGGGATTTGAGTATTTTTGATACCCTTAAAAGACCTCAGAAAACCCTTGATTCAAGAAAATTGTGCAGTGAGTAAAAATCAGCCTTTTCAATCACTACCGAGCAATGGTAATCATGATGAAACTTTTTTGAATCAGTGACAAACTAGGAAAAACCTAGGATTCTCATAAGCCTTTATCTAACCTTGAAAAATTAGCTGGCTTAGCCATAAGAATAGACTGTCTTGGTCTCATGACCGTAGCTAAGTTTTGAAACAAATTTAGGACATTCTTAGAAACCACACAACTGAGAAATAACTCAGAAAACACAAAAATATTTCATATTGGTATCCAATAATCATGGTGGTGGACCATAAAATCTTTTACCTCCTTGGGAGCTAAAAACTTCCACTTGGCGACTCCACAATCCTTAGTAGACCTTAAGACTCCACTGGGAAGAACCCTCATCATTGTAACATTAGTCAAACTCAGTTAGAGGACTTTAGGATTGAAATTAGTGTAAACAGATTAGTTAACCTCTCAAATATTGTCATACCTGGTTGAACTTTTCCTGTTTATTTGGGTCTGAAAAATACAGCATAGTGGCTCCTAGAAAGATTCACACTAGAGCCTATCCTGACCCTGATCCACCTGAGGTAGTTGATAACCCAGAAAGTATCCTTAGGAAGTCTCCTAGGATTAAATTATCAATTGTTTTCAGATCACCCTTGAGAGCTAATTCAGTTCCCGAAAATCTTTCAGCTCTACAACAATCACAAGTTGAATTAGTAAATCCATTTAGAACTAGGTCATTTGATGATATAATCCAGCTAGACTCTGAGTCTACACTTTCATCCTCGGAGACAAGTGAACATCCTGGTAGTAGAGAAACAACACCTCCCGATTTGCATTTCCTTCACAATTTAGGTGTCTCTCATCCGAGATCAGCTCAGCGATCTACTCCTGGTCCATCCACTTCTGTTCACCCTACATCCACTATTCAAACCACCCCATTTCAGCCCACTTTCCCTTTTGTTAATCCACCTCTTGTAAATCCACCTCCACCTCCTGCCATGGCTACCTGGTATGCTCCCTTAGTCCTTCATGCACCCTTAGTCAATCTTCCACAGGACTATCAGTCTAAAATTCCATTATATGATGCCAATAATGCTACTACTGCATCACAACATGTGGATAAGATGAATGACTACTTTGACAGAAATGAAATTGATGATGATTTTGTCAAACTTAGATTATTTGCTCAAAGCTTGGGGGGAGAAGTAAGAAAATGGTTTAAAAGCTTAACCCCCCATAGTATAAATGATTTCCAAGCCTTCCATCAAATATTCCTAAACAAATGGGAAGTGAAGAAGAATCCTCTCCAAATCCTCTCCGATTACAAGAACCTCCACAGAAACACCAGGGAAAGTGTACAAGATTATTGTACCAAATTTAACAGTGTATATAATGCACTTCCCCTAGATCTAAAGCCTCCACAAGGCGCAACATTGAACAATTTCCTAAAGGATTAGATCCTGAAATGACCTATCAGCTGAGAGAGAGAGACCCTGCAACCCTTGAAGATATGCAAAAAGGGGCTCTTGCTGTGGAAGTTAATTTAATAGAGAAGAGAGCGAGAATGAAGAATGAGAAGAGAGTGTCCTTCAGAGAGGAATCTAAACCTTATACTTCCAACTCAAAGATGGAGAGAATGATGGAGGAGATGATGAAAGAGATGAGCATAATTAAGAGAGCACAAGCAAACCAAAACCAAAATGCTCCTCAAAATAGAAATCAGAACCAGAATCAGAATTTTAGAAGAAATCAACCTCCAAACAGACCTAGGGAGGATGATCAACAGATCACTCCTCCTTTCCATCAAAACTATGTAAGTGGAGTTGATGAAACAGATGAGTAGGTAGAGGATGATGATACTAATATGTTGGGAGTAGATGATGATGAATTTGAAGTAAATTATGATAGAAAACAAGGTCTTTACAAACCTTATGATGACAAAAGAGATGATGATGAAAATTATTATCAAGACATGGAGAACGTCATCATAGAGTCTCAAAGAGAATATGACCTTAGAAGTAAAACCAGTCAACAAACTCCCAATAACAAAACCTCTGAAAAATCTTCACAAAACAGCACTGCAACCAAACCTAAAGTTGTCAAACAAAAGGACAAAATAGTGGCTGTAAATTCTGATAAAGGTAAAGAGAAAGGCACTCAAAACAATGACAAACAGAGTGCAGACATTAGTAGTACTAGCAGTTTAGCTAGTACTCCTGTGAAAACCATTTTGTCAAATATAAATAGAACAAATCAATAAGCTGATTTTGCTGATAGACTAGCAGCTAATAAGGCTGGGACCAGCACTTTAAAGAGTCAAATTCCTTTTAGCCTGGAGCAGGAAATTTCAAAGATCAAAATTTATGTTCCCTTGACCGAGTTGGTTGCCCAACATGTATATAGGACCCAAATTTTGAAGGCTTTAAACATAAAAGAAAATGAGGACATAGTCAATCTTACTGATGACCAACTAGAGCTATTTTTGGTCCAAATATTGAAGGTATGTATCAAGAGGGACCTGTTCCTCCCTTTTATGTGAGTTTAAACGTTCATGAAAAAAATTTGCACAACGCTATGCATGATTCCGGGGCTTCTCATAATTTAATGCCTAAAGCTGTGATGGAGAGCCTTGGTCTAGAAATCACCAGACCTTCTAAAGACCTTTACTCCTTTGACTCAAGCAGAGTAAAATGTTTAAGATTAATCAAAGACCTCTGTGTTAACTTAGCCCAAATTCCAGCCAAATGTTTAGTCATGGATATTGTTGTGGCTGATGTGCCCCCAAAGTATGGAATGCTATTATCTAGATCTTGGGGGACTAAGTTACAAGGGACTATGCAAATGGACATGACCTATGCAACTATCCTTGTTTTCAATCAGAATAGAAGACTTTACAGGGAGTCCCATATGAAATACACAGTTACAAGTCAAGACAGACCACAAAACTCTCCTCTGTATTCTGTAAATACAGGCCTTGATTCTTTTATTTTGTTTAATGATGAAACACTTAGTGAACAAGTGGCCTTCTCAGATCTAATGACGGATAGTGAGGAGGGGAAAGATAATGTAGAAGTGTCAAAGCAGTTTGTTGTAGTTGAAAATTCTAGCAAACCAAACGTAGGTCTTGAACTACAAATTATGTGTCCCTTGCTTTTGAACATTAAGAGTCGAGAAAGTATCCCTCAAATAAATGAAAATCTCAGGGAATCGAAACAAATACAACTAAGTGCTGAGACTCCACAACAACCTTTGAGCACATTAGTTGAAGAGGACAGTAACTAGGATGAAACCAAGAACAGTCCTCTGTGGAGTATGTATTTTGACGGGTCATGCACTAGAACAAATGTTGGTGCAGGTGTCTGGATTACTAACACTGAAAACAACCACACAAAAATCATTTCCTGCAAATTAAACTTTCAGTGTTCCAATAACATAGCAGAATATGAATCCCTTCTCTTAGGCTTACGTCTGTTGAAAAAGCTAGGAGCCAGAAGAATCAATGTGTATGGGGATTCAGAGTTAGTCATTAGGCAAGTCAATGGGGAGCATAACGCAAATCATCCCAGACTTAGATCCTACCGAAACAATGTCATGGACCTTTTGAAAACATTTGAGGAGTCCAAACTGATTTTTTTCCCAAGAAAGGGAAATATTGCTGCTCACAATTTAGCCTTTGCAGCTAGAACATGCTTAACACCATATGAAACCAAAGACTGCACAGCTCAGATAAAATTTAGACCAGCCATGCCTGATAATAAAAAGTATTGGCAGGTGTTTGACAAAGACAAAAAAATAGAATACTTCATGCAATTCAGAAATGAATTCGAACTACACAGTTCGGACTCAGACTATGATATAGACTGCAGTGAAGAAAATTTTCTTGGTGAAGAAGAACTGTCTCCTGAGCTTGTTGATTTTAATATTCTGACTGAAAAACTTAAAAACAAAATAGAAGTGACTGCAGAGTTAGAAACAAAGGAGTTAGAAACTCTGCACTCTAAAGATGAAAGTTTGCCAAGTAGTCTGGCACCTCTAGAAGAGTTATTTGATTTTAACGATGTGGCCAGAAAACCAAAACTGGAACCTGTAGAGACTGAAGTGAAGGAGTGCAATATAGGCAGTGAGAAAGAACAAAAAATGAATAAACTGTCTAAAACTTTACCAGCTCACATTAAACTCAAATATATAGAGTTGTTTAAAGAATTTTCTGATGTTTTTGCGTGGAGTTATGAAGATCTTAAATCCTATGACACTAAAATAATACAGCACAAAATCCCCCTCAAACAAAACCAAAAACCATTCAAGCAGAAACTGCGCAGAATAAACCTTGTTTAGTTGCCTTTGGTTCAGAAGGAGATCATGAAAATGTACGATGTTGGTATTATTGTCCCTATTAGATATTCTGAGTGGGTGTCTAATATGGTGTCGGTTAGGAAGAAAACTAGAGAGATCAGGCTTTGTATAGACTTTAGAGACTTAAACAAAGCTTCATTAAAAGACAACTACCCTTTACCTAAGATGGATCATATATTACAAAGGGTGGTAGGGTCTAGGAGAATTTCTTTGTTGGATGGCTATTCGGGGTACAATAAGATCTTAGTTCACCCTGCTGATCAATTAAAGACAGCCTTTACTACACCATGGGGCACTTTCATGTATGTGAAAATACCCTTTGGTCTAATGAATGCTAGAGCAACTTTTCAAAGAGCCATGGACATAGCATTCTCGGAATAACTGGGCCTCTTCATCACTATATACCTTGATGATGTCACTGTGTTTTAAAAAACAGATGAAGAGCATTTAGAACATTTAAGAAAGGTTTTCGAGAAATGCAGAAAGTTTGGGATATCTTTAAACCCTAAGAAGACACTATTCGGTCTCCAAGAAGGTAAACTTCTTGGGCACATTATTTCAGAAGAGGGTATTTAGATAGATCCCAAAAGGATTAAGGCCATATTGCAAATCTCTCATCCTAGAAACATCAAGGAGTTGCAATCTTTCATTGGAAAGATTAACTTCTTGAGAAGGTTCATCCCCAACTTGGCTGAGCTTCTTAGAAATATCACAAACATGTTGAAGAAAGAGCAAGGGGTAAAATGGACCTTGGAGGCAAAGAAATCCTTTGAGCTGGTGAAACACGCATTAACCAAAACACCAGTTCTAATAAGTCTTGATTTTTCAAAAGATTTTTATATTTTTTCGTTTGCATCAGAACATACCATAGCTACTGTCCTTTTACAGAAAAATCCACAAGGACAAGAGCAGCCTATTGCATTCTTTAGCAAGGCACTGAGGGATGCCCCTCTGAAGTATAACATTATGGAGAAGCAAGCTTTTGCTTTGGTTAAAGCATTAAAAGACTTCAGAGTATACATTCTTCACTCACACATCATTGCCTTTGTCCCAAACTAAGTTGTTAAAGACATTCTAACACAGGGCCCAGATGGTAAGAGAGGTAAGTGGATTTCTGTTATTCTTGAATATGATTTAGAGATAAAACCCACTAAGCTCATCAAAGGCCAAGGTCTAGCTAGATTAATGGCTGAATCCAATTTTGAAGTTCTTGATATTAATATGATTAATGCTTTGGATGATCAAGAGGAAATCTCAACTCCCATTGTCGAAAACCATTTCATGACTTCCTCTTGGTATGCTGATATTGTTTATTTTTTGCTTAATTTGAATACACCTCCTTGTTTGACAAAAACAAAGGCAAGATTCCTCAAATTGAAAGTTGTAAACTATTGCATTATAAATAGATGTCTTTATTGGAAAAATGCAATTAGTGTATTGCTTAAATGTTTGCCTGAGTTTGATGCAGAGAAGATTAAGTACCAGTTCCATGAAGGAGAGTGTGGAGGTCATTTGTACTGGAAGACAACAGCCAACAAAATTTTGAGGGCTAGTTTCTATTGGCCTACTCTTTTCCATGATGTGCACAAGATGATCATAGCCTGTCATAAATGTCAACTTTTTGAAGGCAAAAGAAAACTGCTACCCCTACCTCTACATCCAATCACTGTTGAAGCTCCTTTTCAATAGTGGGGACTTGACTTCATAGGAGAAATCCATCCACCATCTTCTGCCCAGCATAGATGGATTCTCACTGCCACAGACTACTTCACTAAGTGGATAGAAGCCATACCTTGTAGGCAGGCCAATGATTCAGTTATCATAAAATTTATGGAGACTAATATTTTTTCCAGATTTGGCTGTCCTACCAAGATTATCACTGATAATGCAACAGCATTTAGATCAAAGAAGATGGTTGAGTTCTATCACAGATATCAGATAACATTGGGGAATTCCACGGCCTATTACCCTCAAGGTAATGGACTTGCAGAATCCTCAAACAAGATTTTAGTGAACATAATCAAGAAACTGTTGGAGGACAACAAAAAGTCTTAGCACACAAAGCTGGTCCATGCACTTTGGGCTGACAGACTGACTTTGAAGAAATCTATTTTCATGTCACCTTTCTAGCTTGTGTATGGTACTGATGCAATTTTTCCAAATAGCCTTGGTGTACCAGTGATGAAGTTCATTCAAGAGTTGCAAACTGAAGAAAATGACATGATCAGAAGAATAAATCTGACCATTCATCTTCAACAAACCAGAGATGAGGTTTATAACAAAACATTGCAGAAACAGATCAGCATTAAAAATATTTTTGATAGAAGAACAAAGGACAACAATTTCAAAATTGGGGACAAAGTTTTAAAGTGGGACTCAAGGAGGGAAGACAAGGGAAAGCACGGGAAATTTTACAATTTATGGCTTGGCCCCTACTCTATTCATTCAGTTGTTGGTAACAATGCTATTTTTTACAGGAATTGAATGGAGCAGAATTGTTTGGAGGTCCTTTCAATGACAGGATGCTTAAACATTACTTCTCTTGATCCATGATATGTTTTGAAGCCTTTTATCTTTTTCCATTATAAATATTTCATCCACCATTGCATTCAAAGTTAGAAAAATCAAAATACAAAAAACAAAAGAAAGAAAGAAAAGAGGGAAAATTGTGAAAACAAGAAAGGTATAGCCCCATACCAAAAAAGGGAAACAAATTCTGAAAGTGTGCAAGCTTAAATGCCACTCCTGAAAACACACTTCTAGTTAGTCAAACTATCTAATCTTGACTAATTAGCTTTAAATTTTCTTCTGATAGGATAGTAAATTCGATTTGCCAAATTGTTTAACCTTGGCTTATCAGTAGGTAGATTAGGATAGAAATTAAAGGTTCAAACAAGCTCAAAATCTGAACCAGAGAAAAAGAAAGAACAGCTCAAACAAAGTCAAAACAGAGCTGTAAAAAAGATGAAGGAAGTGCTTTAAATTATCAGATCCTAAGCCTTCCATTTTGATTTAAAATTTCTGCAAAATAAATATCTATGTGCAGCTTGTTTGTTATGCCATAGACTAGCAACAAGTCAGACTATTCAATCCTGACTTGTATGCTTTTGAATTTCTGTTGTAGAATTTAGAGAATAAAAATCTGTTGGACAGTTTAATCCCAACAGATAGTAGATTAGCCGGTAGAGAAGCATCTGAACTCAACTGTTTAATCTGAGTTCAGGGAGAAATAAGGAGTAGAAATAGATTAGTTTTCTTGCTTTCAAAAGAATAAAATGTTGTAAAAGAGTTTTCCAATCCAAGTGCACTCTAATGAAGAGAAAATTTTAGATCAGTAGGATTCGGTAGGTAGAAGCTGGTATTGATGAAGATCCATTGTTTGGTTGCTAATATGTTTTCAGAGCAATATCATCCCAGAAAAGGAAGGGCAGCCCAATGGATGAGGCACAAGTCAACCTCCTAGAGAACATAATGGATGTGGCACAGGTCAACCTCCCAGAGAATGCAAGTCTGAAGTTCTTGATGCCTTCAAGAAGGCACCATCCCCAAGTGGAGCCACTGTTAGCCACCTATAAAATTTGTTATAGCAAAAGGTGGCTAAAACTTTTTTGAGCCTTCAAGGAACAAATCTTATTGCTAAAAAGTGTTGGCTCTTGAAGACTCTTGAAGGCCTCATGCCTCTGTCCAAATTTGCACTATTGTTCCCATTTTATACTCAGAAATTCTGCTGATTTCATGAGAAAAGACTGCTGCAAAATCATCATTTTTTCCCCTTCCTCCACTCAAAACTAACTTTCATCTTGCTCCCCTTTTTCTCCATAAAACTCCTTTATTTTCATGATTCCTCTTCTTCCATTCATGAATATCATCTTTACATATTTTAAAACTCATTTTTAAACTATACCGAAACCCCCAAATCCATTGAAAACTCTGAAAAAATTCATAAAAAACAAGTTTTTATTACTATGGACTTAAGCCTCCTTGGGCTAAGTCCTAACCACTTCCCCTCCATGTGCCCCAGCACTAGAATCAAGCACTAGACATCCAGGCTCTTATTGCATCGCAAAAATCCAATGGGTTGATTGAAAAGCCCGAGCCCGAGGCTTCGATTGCGATTAGCCCCCTTATTTAAACCCTCGGTCATATATTTCTCCATGTAACCCACGGCCCCGCAGTCGGGTGTCAAGCCGCATTATAAATTAATATAAACCTTCGGTTATATTAATTTTCTGATTTTTATTTTTTTATGAACTTTCCGCCGATGCAAAAACTCCAGTCAATCTCCACCGTCGATCTGATCTACAGATCAACGACGTGGAGTCTATCACCCCGGTGGTCCCTGCCATCCCCTCACCAATTGAAAAACCACGCGGTATCCATCGCACTGCCTTTAAGCAGAGGGCAGTTTTCTCCCGATTGGCAGTGATTCCATACACCGCCCGACACATGTCCTGGGCACTGTTCATGAAACTGCCGTCCATCGCACGTTAAAGTTCGAACGTGGACCCGACACGATATTGGCATCCACTGTCCGATCTGAGGCTGCCCATCGGACGGTGATCGCTCACCGAAGATGCCCGATAGTTAACCAAGCTATGGCGCGGCATTTAAAAGACCTCTGCTGTCGATCTGATCTGCAGATCGACGGCCCATATTTCATCACCCGATCCCCTCATCCACAGCAGTGCTGGTGGACCCAACGCCACATCAGCATCCAAGTGGCAAAGTTTAATTGGGGCGGATCTCCATTCGTTTTCCATACCATCACCTCCACTCCCGACCGTCGATCTCTGTGCTATCGACGACTCTAATTTAAACTATTCTTCTGCCTTCTCTATGACTTCTCCCGATCAATCTCGACCGTTGGATGATGCCATCCAATGGCCATGCTCCCTCCACGTGCCTTCTGAGGCAGCGAACCTATATATGCAGGATTTTTTAATATTTTTTGTATTGTGTAGGGTTCCAAGTGATTTTTCTTCTATGCCCAAAGAAAATTCAAAGGAAGAGGGTGACGATCCCCCTGCCTTCGATTCACCAAAGAAAATCAACTGCAGGGTTTAAACTTCACGTTTCATCGATGTTTCATGAGGCATTGATGCCATATCACCCCTGCGCAGCCCTGCATACCAGAAAAACACAGTAAAACAAGCACAATCAGAGAGTATCAGTGTCGAAGACAAAAATGTACCAAGACAGAAAATTGAAGACAAATTTGCGGGGATCACGGCTAAGAATGGTTTATCAAAAGCCTAATCCCTAATTAAAACACCGTTTGAAGAAAATCTTAAGGGTTTTATCAACAAGAAAGCCTCCACTGCCACAGCTGAGGCAAATTGATCCCTCTAGCTACCATGATGCCACCTGCGCCTCAAAGCATTCATATCCGAGGCCGAAGTTATTGATCAGGATCAGATATTTGTCTCAAATGCAGCCAGAGAGTAAATTATGCCAAGGAACTTAATGACAAAACATCTGCAGAGTAACTTCGACATCGCGCAGAGCCTCAAAGGTCAACAAAGGCTCTCGCCAAGCTTAATCTTTAATGTAAATCATTTAATACAGAGGATATGTATGTAAGTTTCTTCATTGAGCCCCCCAAGGGCCAAGAAGCCATTCAAGTCTGTATTAATTAGTTTTTGAGATCTTCTAACAGATCTCACCTCCTCATTCTTCTATAAATACTACTGCAGAAGATGAGAGAGGGGTTGGTTGATTATGTTTCTGAACATTGTAATGTAATCGAGCTGGAAACTTCTGATTGTAAATAGTATTCACTGGCTCTTGGAGCTCTGCTTGTGATAGATAAGTTAGGCTGAGATGAGCAGATGATTGCTAAACTAAAGCATTGGACTTAAAGCTGTAACTAGTTTGGGGCATCAATACAAACTGATTTATGGGATCTTGGTCTATGTTGACAGTGATGTTTTTCTCATTGTAACTTGTCATTTTGTTTCTGTTTTCATTGTGTTTCATCTTCTCTTATAAAGAACATCATGCATAGAGTTAGGACCTACCGTATATTAGTACCCTTCTCTGACTAAAAATCTTTATTTACATGTTTTCTTCCAATCTGTTTTATTTAGGAATGATGTAATTCAGTTTAAGCATAGGAATGTTGGCGTTCCCTCGTCTTATTGCCTTAGCTGAATATTATTCTTGAATGTTATGTTCAGTATTAGTTAAGTAGAGATGAACTAAGGAAGACATGGTGTGCCTTGGTCCTAGTTTTATCCCCAAAGACTGGCTGAATGTTTCCCTTGGAATGTGTTAAAAGCTGGCTAGTTTAGAAGTACTTACCAGATCTTAGGACGTTTTGTGTTGTCTTTGTGTTGTCTTGAAATTAACCAAGTAAAGCAGAGCTAGGAGAGGATTTGTGGTGAGCCCGACCCGCTAGTTCCTACTCCAATAGTTGCCTTCAAGTTCCCCTTTGTTTTTACATGTTTTCTATTGAAAGTGTATCAAAGGCTGGCTAGTTTAGAAGTACTTACCAGATCCTAGTTTACTTTTATATTTTTCTTGAGTCTATGTCAAACGCTGACTAGTTTAAAAGTACTTGCCAGATCCTAGGCTGCTCTTTGTTCTGCATCTGTTTATTTTCCCTTCTTGTTGTATCATTCCATTCCATAAATCAAACTTTTAAGAGATCGTTAAACATAGATGACTTTCCCCATGGACCACTCTTTCCTCTTGCTGTTCCAATTAAATCCTATTATGACTCCATAGCCCAATGGACTAAAACCTGCAGTTATCTACCTTCATGGCCAAAGCTTGTTCTATTTGCTTGCAACTTCACACCTTTGAAACTCTTTACATTTAGAACTTTCCACCTCAAACAATATTCATGCTCAACCATCCAAAAACAAAACAAACCCTCGGCCTTCATAACTAGCCTAATATTATTACGCCAAACTTCAAAGACAAATCCATCTTTGCACTTATTGGAGAGATCCCTCTCCGGATTCAGGAGGGCTAGATCCTAGAATCCCAAAGTGGTTGAAACGATGTTGTTTCTGTGATTGGACTTTGCCAATCTTGCCAATTACAGATTCCTAACAGGCACATGTGATATAATGTTAAATGTTTCTATTGGATAGTTGAACTATAATTGTCATGGCATGTGAAGTAATGTTGCACAATATATTTAATTAAAAAGTTTTAAAACTTAAGTTTTGGATGGCTTCAATCTACATTTGGCACATGTGATATAATATTAAATGTTTTTATTGGATAGTTGAACTACAATTGGATGGCATGTCAAGTAATGTTCTAATATAATCAAAAAGTTTTTAAAACCCAAGTTTTGGATGGTTGAAGTACATTAATCATGTGAAGTAATATTGTGATATAATCAAAAGATTTTAAAACTAAGTTTTGGATACCATTTTAATCTACATTTAATGTAAATCCTTTTAATTTTGATTTAATGTTAAATGTTTTAAATGTAAATCCCTTTAATTTTGATTTAATGTTAAATGTTTTAAATGTTTTGATATAATGTTAAATGTTTTGATCTAAGTTTTTGATGGTTTCAATCTACATTTGGCCTATGGAAGACTCCCATGCGTAGACAATGGATGCATTGCAGAAGGGGAGGTGGGGGTAGGGGTGGAGGGGGTAGGAGTGCTGGCTCTCGCCCGCCTCTTTCAATCCATGACATAGGCGAGCACCCTCCTTTGTCAAGCAGTGTCACACACTTTCACTTCACCAGCGCTATGGTCAGACCTTGAATTACAACGACCATTTCTGTGTTTTTTCAGGAGGAGCCCCAATATGAAGGTGCCTTTGGTTCCAGGAAGCGGCGGAGAAATTCCACCATCCCAACCCATCAGCCCCAAGACACCAGCAGTGGCGGCTCGACCCGTGTGGAGAAAAAGCTTAAAGACGACTCTGGCTCCTCTTCCACTTCGGAGAGCTCCTCCCAACACTCCAAGGGAGTATCTGATGATCCGGAGGACTACAATTGTCCAATTTTGGAGGAGAATCCTCCTACACACATCGATAGCTAGCCTGATGTCATGTCCTCTTTAGCTTTTTTGAACTTTTGTCATGTTTTGCAATCACTGTGCTTCTGAAAACTCTATGTCTGCTAGTTTCTCGATATGGGGCAACATCTTCTGGGCTAGTTTCCCGGTTATGGGCATCCCCTTTTCTGTTTTTTTGATTCATACCCCCTCTAATTGTTTTGATTTAATCAAAAAGAGTAAAGAAGTAGTTATATGTATTTATCCCTTTAATTTTGATTTAATGTTAAATCTTAAATGTTTTGATATAATGCTAAATGTTTTGATCTAAGTTTTTGATGGTTTCAATCTACATTTGGCCTATGGAAGACTCCCATGTGAAGTATTGTTTTGATTTAATCAAAAGAGTAAAGAAGTAGTTATATGTAAATCTCTTTAATTTTGATTTAATGATAAATGTTAAATGTTTTGATCTAAGTTTTGGATGGTTTCAATCTACATTTGGCCTATGGAAGACTCCCATGTGAAGTATTGTTTTGATTTAATCAAAAAGAGTAAAGAAGTTGTACATTATCTCTTTAATTTTGATTTAATGTTAAATGTTAAATGTTTTGATCTAAGTTTTGGATGGTTTCAATCTATATTTGGCCTAGATGGAAGACTCCCATGTGAAGTATTGTTTTGATTTAATCAAAAAGTTTTTAAAATTCAAGTTTTGGATGGTTGAAGTACATTTGGCATCTTAAGATTGCTTTTGATCTCTACATATTCTTGTTTGAGTGAAAAAAATTCCAATAGGAAGAACATAGCTTTTCAATGCAACTAACCATATCAATTGAGCTCTAATTGAAAAAAAAGTAAAGTAGATATATGTATTTATCCCTTTAATTTTGATTGGAAATATAATAAGTACATATATGTTTGTTGAATTCGGGTCAATCTCATTAATGCACTCAAATAGGTAGCCTTGTTGATTTATAAATTGGTAAATTGATGACATTCAGTTAATTACATTCTAGAACATAGAACATATTCGACCATTGGACAAACAAATTTTGTACTAGATTTTCAATTAGGAATAGAGATGTGGGTCAAATCCCACCAAAAGTCGGAGAAGTGCTCCAAGTCTCTTGTCTAAAAGGAATCTTCATACAAAACTATACTGTGGATGATTTATTTACATTGTGGATAATTTTTATTAGAAAATCCCACAAGAAAAATTGGGCACATTCAGTTCATGTATATATCCAGTATGTGCAACATTTTTCATCAATGCACATAGAAAAACTACTTTCAGTTAATTGCATTCTAGAACATATATATTGAGTATGTGAATCATTTTTCGTCAATGCACATAGTAAAACTACTTGAACAATTAATTTCATTCTAGAACATATATATATATATATATATATATATATATATATATATATATATATATGTAACATTTTTCGTCAATGCACATGTATAGAAAAACTACTTTCAGTTGGTACTAGAGCACGTGCATGTACCAAAACAATTTGTACATGTGCAAACACTTGCACAAATAACATAAGAAGGTCAATTTTTAGTTGAGTACTGGAAGTTCTAAAACATATTTAATCCAAAGAGAATAAATTGTTGGGCATTTCAATCAAAAAAATTCCAATGAAATGTCATCTTCAATAATCCGTTCATGATCAGATTTTGACATTTTCCATTTCTTATTTTTTCATTTCTTTCTTTGATTGAACCTCTATCAACTTTATGCGTGCTGCACACACCAAGTGACTATATTGACAACTTATGAAATCAGGTTCATAGTCTTCAAAGTAAACAAATCCCCACTTTGATTAGTTTGTCTGAAAAAATAACCTTTCGGTATAATAGATCCTCTTTCATATTGAAATCCGTGATCATTATAGTTTTTTAATAATTTCACTTTTCGTTCAGTGCAACGCATCAAATAATACTTCACATTTTCATCGTTTTCAATAGGTGCAATTACAACAAAAACATCTCCTGCACAATAAAACAAACTTAACAAAATTATACATATTTAAATTTATTTCTAGATCTTTAAATCATTAGAAAGAAATTCAAATGTTACCTTCTCTAATAAGATTAGAAACTCGATCACCATCGGATGATATTGTAGTTTCCTCTAATTGCATTTCTTCAAACATTGCAACATAAATTTTTCCCTTTGTATTTAGCTCTGTATGTTTCCAATCGTTTACATACATATTATTTTCACAAACTTCATTGGATTTTGTGTTGTCTATGCAAACATGACAAAAACAAGAATATTTTCTTTTATCCAATGCAAACACATTTATGGACGACTTTGTTTTAATTGAATGAAATTTTTGAGTCCCTTTTATTTTTTCAACATCATTTCCAATTGATTTATCTACGTCTTCGATCCCAATATGCCAGAAAAAACTTTGTAAGGAAAATTCAAAGAAGAATGTAAATATGATATCAAAATACAATCAAAGATAATCATTGCATGATAAAATTAGATTTCCAATAAAAATTAAATTGAATGTACCTTCGCACTTCCCTTGATGGGTTAGTCTCATGGCTTAGAGCAACGATGCACCATTGAACAACTTCTTTTGCGTCCACAAGTCCGCTTGCAGAGGGGTTCATTTGATATCTTCGAAGTGCTCGTTTTATGCATGCCCCTGCACTGTCATGTTCTCCTTTTCCATGGCCAGTCTCAAAGAAATTCCAACAATGTTTAATGCATGTTTTCTTATGAAGGCAACACAACCAAAAGAATGATCATGCAGATTTTAATTGACCTGCGCATCCGTCTGTCCATATCCAATGTTCATTGAATGTTATTCCATGATTTTTCAAGGAATCATAAATTTTTCCCAAACAATGTTGTACAAAATATGTATCATGTGTACGATCATCACTGATATAAAAGTGATATTCTTTAATGATATGTCGATTTTCACTCGTGCTTTCTATATGATCGACGTTTTGTTTAACATGTCTATATAGAATATGGACGAGCATGGAGACTTGGTTAGAATGATAGTATTCATTCCGAATTTCTTTTTGTGGAACAAATGTGTAGTTTTCTGCAAAATCAATCACTGACAAAATGGTCCCTGGTGGAAAAACTTCACAAGATTTTTTGAATTGCAAGTCTTGCCATCGAGCTCTATAGGAACGCTTGGTGTATTTGTAAATTTCTACCTCAAAATTTCTCGAAAAGTCTATCACAAAAATTTCGTCTTCTCGTAATTCAATTCTTTTAAAAATATTTTCACCTTCAATCGATGTATGGATATATTCATATCTCTTCCATTTCACTTTCATGTTGGACAATGATTGATCATTTATATCAGTACAATATTTTTTTTGAAATTTAGTCAAATTTCCACAATCATCGCATTTTTTACCACCAACACATTTCTACATTTCTTTTTGTAAAATAGTTCATCGCTTTCTCTTTCACATAGAATTTGAGATATGAAATCATGGATAGTGGAAGGAGGAGGTGAATCCTTCCAAAATGTTCTACCTAAATCAAGGAATGTGTCATAATATAACTCAAATTCCACATGATAACAGCAACAACAAGTGTCGCATACAGTGATAGGCTTTACATACCATGGTTTTTGTTGAACAAAAGCACTGATTGAAACATGAATTTCATGATTCTCTTCTTTGAACTTGTTGAATAAATCTATCTGAGTGGTTTCCAAGAAATATTTTTCATGTTCTTCGTACTGATTTCGTGCTGTTCTTCTTCGCATCACATGCTTTGCAGTTGGCGAAGCACACGAATTGTTCTTCCAATATTCATATATTATTTTTTAAACATTTTCTCCAAGTCTATCTTTGTATGGTTGCCTACAAATAGCTCTCCAACAAGCGAGTTCATCATTTACATCTATTTGCAGCCGAAATTTCCGATGTTTGTGTAAATTTTTTCGCGACGTTCCTAATCCTCGTGCCATAGATGTTACGAAATGATTCTCTTTAGTACTTGATGAAACCACTGCCATATGTATTCCTCTACGTACAATTGAAACATTTTTCTGTCTAGATCTCCTAATTGAATTTATAGCACTACTTATATTTTTTATCACATTTTCTTTCATTTTTTTTATGTTTGGTTGATTTTTGAATACCCAGTAGTGTCGTAGCTTCTTTTAATTTCCTTAATGATAGGAAACCTTTCAACATTTGAGCTTGAACTGTCCCCTGCTCCTTTATGAAATATGTTTCAAAAATGCGGTTAACACGATATCGTATATAATGGTCAGGTTTTTATCTCCATATGTGTGAGTGTCAAAATTTTCTAACATCTCATCATCGACACTAATTTCATCTGTACATATTCGAATAAATAGTACATAATAAGTTTACATATTCAATAAATAAATAAATAAATAATAAATATATGTATAATTTTAATAATACGTGCATGTGTTCAATATATATATATATATACACCTTGTGATTCAATTTCTTCACTTGAATTTCTTTCAATATTTTCACCATATTCAATCATTGGTTCAATATCTCTTTCACTTTATCTTTCAAAATTTTGTATTTCATCATCAATGTTTTGAGGAATATTTCTCTCTGTTTACATTGAAAAATATTTTTCTTGAATTAGTTCATCAAATAAAAATTAAGCTTCACATTTTACACCAGCCTAGATCCATCTTAACTCCGGATCTATCAAGCGCCGAGAGGGATCAAATCTCTCGAGGTGGAAACCTCTTTTTTGAGTGCAAAACTTGAGGAAAGGTTTTCACCTCGAGAGATTTGATCCCTCTCGGCGCTTGATAGATCCGGAGTTAAGATGGATCTAGGCTGGTTTCAGTCATGTGTGACCAAGGAAAATCTATAGATAATATGAGGAACATATGCTTAATTTTATAAATAATATGTAAATACATCTAATATTAACATAACCATTTTAAATATGTTAAATATGTCTAAGATTTATTGAGTCATTTTAATTTTAAATTTGATTAGTTACCTCAGTTTGTTGAGATGATAAATACTGTAAAATAACTTTAATGATGAAATAAAATTTTGAATGCAAAGTGACAATGTAATAGTATTGAATGATAGAAACTGTGAATAATAAGAATGTAGTCAATTACGAATAGTCTTCATTGTGATCGATTTCAAACTATTTTCTTCTACTATTCTTATTTTCACCCATGCTAGTTTTGTCATATTTTCATATTGATTATTTGAAAAGGACAGTTGGAATCGTAAACCATTTAAATATTTAGCTTGAGCTGTTGTAGTAAACATCATACCTTGTCTCTCTTGCTCTCCAATATTAATAGGTTGAATTACTATAACACAAAAATCAATGTACATTGTCAATAATTTTTTGTGCTTACACTGAAATCATTGCACACACACTATTAATCCAATGAATTTAAAATTAATGTACCATCATACATCCAATTACATCAAATTAGAAGTCAACATATACACTAAAATCAATGCAACTAATGCCAGAAATCAAATAATAATAGAAAACAAAATCTACACTAAAATCAATGCATCTAATGCAAGTAATGAAATATGATTAGAAATCAACATCTACACTCAAATAAATGAGTCTAGTGCAAGTAGGAAAATAGGATTTAAAGCCAACATCTACACTGAAATCAATGCATCTAGTGCATGCAATCAAATAGGATTAGAAATCACCATCTACACTGAAATAAATGAATTTAGTGCAAGGAATCAAATAGGATTATAAATCATCTACATTTAAAAAAATGCATTTAGTTAAATCATCTACATTTAAATCAATGCATTTAGTGTAAGAAATCAAATATAATTATAAATCAACATCTACATTGAAATTAATGCATCTAGTGCAAGCAATCAAATAATATTAGAAATCACCATCTACACTGAAATCAATGCATTTAGTGAAAGCAATCAAATAGGATTAGAAATCACCATCTACATTGAAATCAATCCATTCAGTTCAAGCAATCAAATAGGATTAAAAATAATCTACATTGAAATCAATTCATCTAGTGAAAGAAATCAAATATAACCAAAAATCAAAATCTACATTAAAATTAATGCATCTAGTGAAATCAATCAAATAGGATTAGAAATCATCATCTACACTGAAATTAATGCATTAGTGCAAGAAAACAAATAGGATTAGAAATCATCTACATTAAAATCAATCCATCTAGTGTAAGTATTCAAATATCATTAGAAATCAACATCTACACCAAAATCAATTCATCTAGTGCAAGAAATCAAATAGGATTAGAAATCACCATCTACACTAAAATCAATGCATCTACTGCAAGAAACCTTCTTCCCTCTCTCCCCCATATATATCTATATATCCATCCATCTCTCCTTCTTTTTCTCTTTATCTCACCCCACCATACACACACACTCTCTCACTCCATATCTATCAATTTCCTTGTCCCTCCCTCCTTCTCTCCATCTATCTTTTTTTCTCTTCACCTTACATCTATATCTATATCTCACTCTATCTCTCTATATCAACTCCAAAACATAAACTCTCTATATCACTCCCTCCTCCTCATCCTCCTCTCTCTCTCTCCAATCTATCTATCTATCACTCCCTCCTCCTCATCCTCCTCTCTCTCTCTCCCTCTCTCTCTCTCTCTCTCTCTCTCGCTTCCTTCCTGCTACCCTTTCTCCCTCTCTCTCCATCTTCTTTATCACTCCCTCTCTCTCTCTCTCTCTCTCTCCACCTTTCACCCTATATGTCTTTATTCTTACCTCCCCCTCTCTCCCTCTCCATCTTCATATCTTTTTCCCTACCTCTCTTCACTCTCTCTCTTCCTTTCTCTCCCCCCCCTCTCTCTCTATCTTCACCTTCCAACTTTGTTACCATATGCCTCTCTCTCTCCATCTCTCCCCCCTTCTATCCATATCTCCTTATTTGTCTCTTTATCTCACCCCAAAACATACACACTCCTTCTTCATCTCTCCCTTGTCACTCCCCCTCTCTCTCCACTACTCACTCTCTATGTATTTATTCTTCCCTCCCTCTCTCCTCATCCATTTCCATCTCTCAATCCCTCCCTCTCTCCCCCTCCAAATCCATATTTCTATCCCTCCCTCTCTCCTCCTCTCTCTCCTCCTCTCTTTCAAGTCCCCTTTCCTTTCCTTCCTCTTTCTCCCTTTATCTCCTACCTCCCTTTATCTTCCCCCATCTCTCTCTCTCTCTCTCTCTCTCTCTCTCTCTCTCTCTCTCCTACAATCCTCTCTTCCCCCATCTCTCTCTTCCTCTCTCTCATCATTCCTCTCTCGCCTCCTTCTATTTGACCCCCTAGCTCTCTTTCTTTCTCTCTCTTTCTCTCTCTGTCCTCGAATCCTCTCTCTTCCCCCCATCACTGTATCTCACTCTCCAACTATCTTACTATTTCTTTCCCTATATCCTTCTCTCTCCCCTTGTCTCCATCACTCCTATGTATCTTTATCCCACCCATAAGGATATACACTCTCTCTACATCTCTCCCTTGTCACTCCCTCTCTATGTATTTCTTCTTCCTTTCCTCGCTCCACCTCCAGCTCCATCTCTCTATCCCTCCTTCTCTCCTACTCCTCTCATCATTTCCCTCTCTCCCTTCCTCTCCTACCTCCCTCTCCCTTCCCCCTTCTTTCTCTCTCTCACACTCTCTACCCTCCAATCCTCTCTCCTTCTCCCTCCCTCTCTCATCTCTCTCCCACCTCCATCTTTATGTCTCCCTCTCCCTCTCTTACCCTTCTCTAACTCTCTCACTCTTCTCACTCTCTCTCTCTTCATTCCCCTTCTCCCTTCTCCTTCAATTTATCTCCATATCTCCCTTGTCACTCCCCCTATTTCTCCACCTCTATCATATATCATGATATATTAATATATATTACAATATAATAAATTTAGTATTTTATTAATCTAAACATATTAAATTTAATAATATTAATATTTTAATATTAATGTTAAGGTTAATAATGTTTTTTTTGGCATGGTATTAATAATAATTTGGTCCATGGTATTTGACCCTTATACTTCATATATAATTAGTTCTTGATTTCTAATCGTATTTGATATATTTTTATTTATTTACCTTACCTCTTTATACCTCTTTTATATTTACTTATTTACCATACCTATTTTATAAATATATTATTTGGCCCATGGTATTTTCTCATGGTATTATTAATAATTTTTCCCATGGTATTTGGCCCATGGTATTAATAATAATTAGTCCCATAGGCTTCACCTAAATAAAACCTGTTTTTGAGTTTTTGTAAATATAAAGTGGTTTATTGAGTAAATATAAAAATCGGTTTTATTTATTTACCATACCTCTAGTTTATTTATATTTTTATTTATTTACCATACCTCCTGAGTAATATAAAAAGGGATTTTATTTATTTACCATGCCTATGGTTTATTTATATTTTTACGTATTTACCATATTCTATTTATTTACCATATCCCTTTTTTGAGTGTTAGTAAAGTCTTCATATTTTAAGTTTATATCGTTTAAATTTATTTTTAATAAATTTTTAATTGTTCATTTATATATTTATGTAAGTTATTGTTCAAGCCGACATTTTTTTTGGCTTCCGACATACTTACACATTAGGGTCATACTGGGCTGTAGAATGCGCCTCTCGGCGCAACTAGGAAAATTTTAAATATATCAATAGATCATAATATTTACATTTACATACCTGCTTCAATTTCTAGTTGAGGTTGATTTTCCCCTTCAATATTTGAGAGTGCTTCTATCTATCTTTTGCGAGATTATCTCGTCTCTTCTCTACGTTCCTCAGGGTCTCTTTTTCGATCATATTTTCTCGCACAATTCCTTCAATTTCCCATGATAATAGAGCATGAAGTTCAAAACATTTCCTTCAAAAATTTAGATAATAACTCAATTAAAAGAAGCATCACAAAAGATTTAATTTAAAAAAAACTCATTTTAAAATTTTGGCAAAAAATACGTACTCCAATCCAAAACACTTACTTTAAAAAATCCGAGAAAAAAATGTCTTATAAAAATGAAATGAAGCTCAAAATATTTACTTCAACTCAAAACATGTACTCTAAAAATTCAAAATTAAGCCCAAATCTATACTTTCAAAAAAAATGAAGAACAAAAAACATCCAAAAAAATATATCACATACCTCTAAGAAATGTCCTTTAAATGTACATCCAAGAAAATTTCTTAAACCCAAAACAATTCTTTGCAAAATCATACTGCCTCCAACAATTGTCTTCCAAGAAAAGTCCTTAAACCCAAAACAATTCTTTGCAAAATCAGACTGCCTCCAAGAAATGTCCTTAAACCCAAATCTCCAAGAAAAGTCTTTAAACCCAAACGAATACCTTTGTAAAATTAGACCAAATGTGCGAAATGTGTGAAAATTATGAAATATTTCATGGAAATTTATATTGCTGCGAAATGTTTTTCTGGAGGGGCTCCGCGAAATTTTCCAGCCGACAGAAAAGTAGGCAGAAGTTCGGCTGAAATTTGAAAAAATGTTCGGCTAAACTTTAAAAAAAAATTGGCCGAACTATTAAGGCGTGAGACTTAACGGCCCATTTGTGCAAAAATTAGTTTTGACGAACTTTGTAGAAAAGTTCAGTTGAACTAACGCATCACTAGTTACGCAGATCCAAGCTTTGAATACGTTTCTGAAACTTTGGACTGATTAAACTCCATGAAACATTCTGAATTAACTGTCGGAACCAAGACAAGCATTTTCAGAATTGAATCTACTTTTAGGAAATATAACTTTTATGGAATTTCATAAATATTTACTAATTTTAAGTAATTTTGTAATAAAACGGGTGCAAACAATTTCTGAGGGTCATTGTGATTCAGTGAAATCAAGATTCTGTATCTCCCAAAATACATTGTAAAAAAAATTGAAAAAATTATGGGGCATTACATTGGTCCGTCGTCTCTAATGGGTAGCTTTTAGATTTTTATTTTATAAATTATATGTTAAGAAATTTCTTGTGTCGTGAAACATACTCAAAATATGCAGTTTTTTCATATTGGACCAGTTCAAAAAATTCTAGTAATTATGATATGCATCCATTGGCTTTGTAAATATGATGAAACCGTAGTAGACTCTGTCTAGATTGTTGTAACACATTTTGTTTTCTCAAAAACACAAATTTTCAAAGAATACAACATTGCATATTAACATGACTTCTTATGAATCCTTTGATTGTTAAAAAACACACACTCAAAGAAATGCTAGGTTGACACATCAAATGTGCATAAAAAAATTCCAAAAAATAAGTAATAGAAAGCTAACAAAATTTCTGACAACTTTTATTTTTATCGCAAAATGAAATTCTAAACAAAAAAATTGTTATAGTTTGCAGAAAGTTGAAGAATCGAAAAAAATGAAAATTTTTTCTCAAAAAAGGGCAAAAAGTGTAACCCAACTTTACATTTTCACTCAAAGTAGAAGTGAATGTAGTACATATCATATATTATTTGTATATTACTTTCCGCACTTAACCATACAGTGACTGCTTACCTTTCATTGCAATCAACATATCACAAGTTTCAAACTTCATTCATGTTAAAATTGTTGAATCCTACAAACTTCTCGATGTGCCATTTGGTGGGACCAATCGTTCCCTTTGATCCGCTTCATAACATCTAAAATGCTTTAAAAATTATTTAGATTATGATTCAGGAAACTTTTACCATATTCATTGAATTAACAAAGTTTTCACTTATCCGCTTTTAAAATCCGTTTAATGGGCCCCACCTACCTTTTCGCATTGCAATTTCACAAAGTTCACTATATTTCCTCGATTGCGATATTGTGTGGGATCTGCCTTCCCTGTCACCTCACCTTCCAATTCGCATATCGAAAATCCTATTGACATACATCCATATTACCTGCCCGATTCACCGATCTCCGATATGTGATAACCTTCCCAGTCCCTGATTGCGATATTTCCAAATATCCGATTTGCAATGGACCTTTGACCTCTGATATGTGAAAAGTTTGACTTCTTGATTTGCGATATCACAAATCGCAAACCAAAGGTCTATTCGCACCTCCAAACACATGTTTACTCCTGATATGTGATTTTTGATTCGTCTCCATTTCTCGATTGCGATAAAATAGACCCCACCCTCAACGTGTCTTATTTTTATTTCATTCA
Source organism: Pinus albicaulis (assembly GCA_034641835.2). Classification (NCBI taxonomy): domain Eukaryota; kingdom Viridiplantae; phylum Streptophyta; class Pinopsida; order Pinales; family Pinaceae; genus Pinus; species Pinus albicaulis. The sequence continues at coordinate 1,214,314,679 of CM076572.1, read as the reverse complement.
CGTGCCCAATATTCTCCTCCAAACCTATTTGCATGGGTCATTCTCTCAAAATCTCTTTCTACAAAAGAAACCCTATCATGACAGAGAAGAAGCCAAAGAATGGGAAACAACAACAGAATGTTATCCAGAGAAATTTTTCCAATAAACCTACGCCGCCATTACTCTTCAGCACCAGAACACGTTTTAGCAGCAAGGCAACATTCAAGGAACAAATCATAACATTTACAGAAACTCCGACAACTGTTACTCAATCTATTTTTTCTAGAAAGACCTGTACATGTGACCTACAGTTTAGGATAAGAAAATGCCACATCCCCACGGATGTTGGGTTTGATAATCTTCAGATGAGTGCTCAGTTAATGTTTTCTAATGATGTAATAAATAGAAACATATTTCCTCCTGTTTTATTTGAAATGTAATAAAGTCCCTGTCCTTGAAAGATTCGAATGGTTTATCCTTTCTGGAGACCCATGGTAAATCTATAAATAGACAATTGATAGATGTAGAGCAGGTTGGATGTTGATCTTACTGAAGACTCATTATAATAAAGAAAAGCCTTTTTGAAATTCACGGTGAAGGATTTTGTGTTTCAAGAACATATAATGTATTGTGTGTTTTCTCTTTTGTGTTAATTTTTTCTCATTATAAGTTGCAGTAGCTAGTAAAATATGAGTGAGATTTGTTAAAAGATTTAACAATAAATTATCTGCTTTTCAGTTTTCTGCAAATTATATGTATGTTGCAGAACATGTTAGTGAGGGTTCCATAAAGGATTTGTGGGATAATTTATGCATGAAATATGTTTTCTAAGTGTTTTTTACTTTACATAAATAGAGTTTGTGTAAAGAGTCATAAGTAAAGCTATGTGACTGATTTAGGATCTAATTATTTCCTAGAATAGGTACCAGCTATCCATCTCCTCTCCATTATTTCACTCTACTCCCTATACTACTCATTTACCCATACAATTTGTAATTCCCACAAATTTCCAAAGCATGAAAGTATTAAAGGATAAATTAATCATTTCAATCTCATTTGAGAAGCCATCCGACCATTTAAAATGTTTTCAAAACTTTTAAAAACTTGAAATGAACCACGATGTGTAAGGCTTACCCCTTTTGTAGTCAAGGAGTGACTCCTTGCATTAACATCTTTGGTGCCATTTTCGGGGAGGGGAATTGAACTTTATCCCTCAGTGAACGACAAAGTTATAATTCTGGTTCTGAGATGTATAGTTCTAGCTGCATTTTCAAACTACTTTACACCTGGTGACTCCATTGTTGAATTCCTGGTTGCTATGAGGAATCCTAAAAGGACTAGAACCAAGGATAACATATTCCCCTTTGAGAATCCGAGTTCCTGACCCTGAAAAGATAATTAAGAAGAAGAGTAAACAAAAGTCTGCTACTTCTGATACTGCTTTCTCAAATACTATTCATAAAGAAGTCCTTCGAACCCTATCCCCTGATTTTGTAGAAAATCTTATACCTCCCTTGTTTCCCAGCCAACAAACAGTCTCTACATCACAATTTGGTGCTTCATCATCTGTTGTTCAAAGTCCCCAAATTTTTATTCCACAAACCCCAACAACTCACACCATGGCAGGTCAAAACCCACCCCCTAACTAAATGGATACAATTTTTGCTGCTATGTATGCCCCTTTGGTTTTACCTCAACCTACAAATGCATTACCTGCAAGAGATTATCTCAAGTATATTCCTAAATTTAATGGTGAGGGAGAGGTAAAAGATAAAGAACATATTGTTGATTTTTATGCATATGCTGATATTCTAGATATTGAGCATGAAGATGTCTCGATGAGAGTTTTTTTTTAGAGTATTGAAGGTGATGTTAGAAAATGGTTTAGATATTTGACAGGTGGTAGCATCATTGGAATTGAAGCCCTTGATGATTCATTTTTAAGGAAATGGGGTGATAAGAAATATTTTCTGTACTATATCATTGAATTTAGTGCATTAAAAATAAAAGAAGGAGAATCAATTTCTGAGTTTTCTAAAAGATTCAATAGGATGTATAACAAGATGCCTAATGAAATAAGTCCTACTGAAACATCAGACAAAATCACTTATGCTGGTGCTTTTAATCCTTATTTTTGTTTATTATTAAAGGAAAGAAGATCTGCAACATTAGCACAAATGCATGACAATGCACTGGAAGTTGAATCTAATATGTTAGCAGCTGATAAACTCAGAGGAAGAATTGATAGAGAAAAAAAAAACAAAAAGTTGAAGTTTCTACCTCAGGAATTTCTGAGCTTGATGAATTAACCAAGATGGTCAAATCATTGACTACTGAGATGAAAAAGCTCAATATGGAAGCAAGGCCACCTATTAAAATAAATGTTTCCCTTGATCAACCTAATAGGTAGCAATTTAGAAGGCCCAATGCTCCCCAGATTTTGCAAAGAGAAAGAAGAGATGTTGATGATCAAAAGGTGCAACCTCCTTTGCAGAATTTTGTATTTGAAGGTGATGAAGACGCTGAAAGGTTGGATAAAGTTGCTGATATAAATCATCTGAGAGATAAAGAAAGGTTGAGTTTTCTTACAAAATTAGAGTATGAAGACTTTATGTCATGTACTCAAAATAATGAAGTAAGCCCTGAGCATTCCATGATTGCAACAGATCATCAAAACATATACAGTTTCAGATCAAAGAAGATTGAATACAATCCAAAGCCTATTGCACAGCTAAATAAAAATAAGGATGTAGTTAAAATTGCAAAAGAAAAACAAGTTGCTGAAGTTCCAGTAATAGTTAATCTTCCTTCACTTGAGGAAACAATTCTGGCAGCAATACAACACACTGATCAACTAGAGGTTAAGGAAGAAATTCAACAGCCTGACATTAATCAAGAAAATGAAATATACCCATTGGTTTATTCATTTTTTGAGTCAAAGATTGAGGAAAAGAAGTTTGCAAATTCTTTTAAAAATTATTACTTTCAGTAGCATGAGAATGAAGTCCAAGATGATGGGATTAAAGGAGTATGTGACATAGAAATGCATCTTGATGTGCCAGTTATTGAAGAGTCTACTAAAGTGAATCTTTTTCAAATATCTAATGAATCTGCTAGTTTAGAAACTCTTTATTTAAATTAACATGAAGGATTACTCCTGAATCTATTTGCTGAAAAAAGAGATAAATATACCTTCAAATTTTGAAGATACTAGGCTTCAAATTGACCATCATTGGTTGCAAGAAAGCAGTGAAAAAGAAAAGGTTGTTTTAGAGATTTAAAAAAAAGATGATTTTCCTCCAAGTTCAGAAAATGAATACTTTACTGAAGAAGAGGATTTTTTCAGGAATCTTATGGATGTGCATAGTTTTTCTTTTGATAATACAACTACTTAAAATGCATATTTTCAAGAACAAACTTTTCTTTATCCTAATATTATTGAAGACCTTATTGCCAGTTTGTTATAGCCAGTAATGAAGGTCGATGTTGCAGCATTCATTGATGAAGGTGATCAGTTTCAGCACATAGACAAACCAACAGTTTCAAAGGAGGTTTGTTTTCCTATTTTAAGTCATCCGGAAAAGCTTATATTGCATGTACTTCATGATCCTTTGGATAGTTTGTTGCAACCATCTAAGAAAATGAATCTTCTTGTATTTCTGAATCATGAGCATATATTCAGTGGACATTTTGAATTTCCTACCTTTTGTTCCTTTTGGTTTCTCAAGGAAAGTGTGAGCATAAATCAAATAAGTAACTATTTGCTCGATTGGTTACACTGGAGGGATCATATCACATGATTGTATATATTTCTTCAGTAAGTGGGAAGTTATCATTAGAATTTGAAGCCTGATGTAAAGGTCCTAAGATCTTGATAATCTGCTGCCATAAGTAATATTTTGTCAGTTTTCTGGTCAAAGTCATTAGTTTATCATTTTCATTTTTTCAAAAATTTTCAAATTCCAATAAGAATCCATAGCCCAATGACAAGGAAATAAAACTACAAAATGTTCTTAGAGCTTCGTAGGGAGAGCTCTATCCCCTGTGGAGCCAATGTTAGCACATTTATCTGCTAAGTCATTAGTTCCTTTTTATTTTTATTTTCTAACACCTGAGTCTCAAATCCTATTTTTAAATCTTTCCCTTTTAAACCATCCAAACCAAAATATGTTATGCTTTCGGGACTTTTATAGTAGTTCTGCCCCCCAAAAAACAACCTTACCACAAATATTTTGTATTACCGCAACTCCACCTCTAACACAACAAAACTTTGTAATATATCATATATTATATGCATATTACTTTCCAAACTTAACCATATTGTGATCCCTTACCTTTCATTGCAATCATCATATCACAAGTTTCAAACTTCATTCATGTTAAAATTACTTAATCCTACAAACTTCCCGATGAGCCATTTGGTGGGACCCATCGTTCCCTTTGATCCACTTCATAACATCCAAAATGATTTAAAAATATGTTATATTATGATTCGGGCGAATTTTACCATATTAAATGACTTAATGAATGTAGGTTTTAACCCTGTACATAAATTATCTACAAATGAATCTTAAAACATAAAATAAACAATAGCGAGAGCATAAAACATAAAACAGATAAACACAAAGATTTTCCCCTGAATCCCAAATTGGGACGACCAGCTTGATTTTTATTATATTCCTTTTAGTGTTACAACACATATATATACATGTCGAAGCATACATAAACCCCAATCCCTTAACCCTGGATTAGAACATAACCATAGTTCCCTTGACCGGATCTACAAAATACCAGGGGCCGAAAACCATCGTCCCCCAAAACCATGGGTGGGTCCACACACTTGCCCTGGAACCTGACAGGGGGGCTGCCGCCCCACTGTGACCCCCTTGCTGTGCCTGGCACAACGTACAGTATGTGGGACTAGTCGTGGAAATAATATAACACATACCCAACATTCTCCCACTTGTTGTTTTCTTTCCACAAGGGGGCCACAAGAGAGCTTAGTCCAACTCTGCAACACCCATTGTTTCTCTACACCAAGAGAACTTCTAAGTGCTCATAGACTTCGTTAATGCATCTGCAACATTCTTCAAAGTGTCCACCTTTACCAATAACACCCTTTTATCCTCAACCATATCTCTCACAAAGTGATATTTAACATCAATGTGCTTTGTCTTTGAATGATATGTAGGGTTCTTAGCCAAGAAAATTGCACTTTGGCTATCAAAGTCTATCCTTATAGCTTGCTTCACCAACACAATACTTGAACACAATCTCTGCAACCAAACAACCAAACTGCTTCTTTGCTTGCATGAGTGGCTGCCATGTATTATGCCTCTATAGTTGAAAGAGCCACAGTTACAGGCTGTCTTTTACTCATCCAACTGACTGTACCTCAAAATAGGCTAAACACATACCCACTTGTAGATCTTCTTTGGTCCAGATATCCAGCCCACTCTACATCAACAAAACCATGAATTTCCAACAATATTTCCAATCCCAGTCTTCCCTGGTAGCACAAGCCATAATCACTAGTGCCATGCAAATATCTGAAAACCTGCTTCACTGCCGTCCAATGCTCCTTCCCTGGGTTTGACATAAACCTACTCAATACTCCCACTGCATGTGAAATGTTTGGTCTAGTATAGAGCATTGCATAGATTAGGCTACCCACTGCACTTGCATATGGAACACGGGACATATCCTCCTCTTCTTCTTGTGTCTTGGGACACTGTTCAACAAACAACTTTACACCTATAGGAATAGGAAAATTCATCGGTTTACTATCCTGCATATTGAACCTTTGCAATATAGTCTCGACATACTTCCTCTGGTTTAACTAGAGCTTCCTCTTTGCTCGATCTCTCTTAATTTCCATGCTAAAAATATAGTTTGCAGCACCAAGATCCTTCATGTCGAATTTGGAGAACATTTGGGTCTTCAAATCTTGGATAATTTCTTTGTCATTTCCAATCAACAACATATCATCCACATACAAGACCAAATAAATAACATGGTCACCAATTAATTTAAAATAAACACAGTGATCCTCCTTGCTTCTGGTGAAGCCAAGTCCCTATATATAGGTATCAAATTTCTGATACCACATCCTTGGTGACTGTTTTAACCCATACATAGACTTCTTTAACCTGCATACCAGTTCTTTCTTTCCCTTCACCATAAAGCCTTCAGGTTGTTTCATGTAGATCTCGTCTTCTAGATCCTCGTGAAGAAATTTTTTCTTCACATCCATCTGTTCTACCTCAAAATCAAATGCAGCAACAACAGATAAAAGTAATCTAATAGAAGTAACTTTGGCAACACGAGAAAAAATATCACCAAAATCAATTCCCGGCACCTGGGAATAACCTTTTTCTACCAACCGAGCTTTGTATTTATCCACCTTGCCTTCTACATTCATCTTCTTCTTAAACACCCATTTTCTCCCGATGGGCTTCCTTCCAGCCGACAACTCCACCAGATCCCATGCCTCATTTTTATGCAAGGATGCCATTTCATCAACCATGGCCTCCTTCTAGAGTTTTCCATCCTCTAAACCTACTGCCTCCCTGATAGTTCTGGGATCATCATCCTTTATATTTAAGGAAAAACTTGAACAAAAAGCAACTGGACTATACCTTTCTGGTTGCCTTCTTTCCCGAATTGATCTTCTCACAACTGGAGTTTGTGGCTCTTCCTCTTTTGAGTCTTCTTCTATTGTAGAGTCTGATTCATCCTCCTTTAACTCAAACTCTATCTTCTCAAGTTCCTTTGGTAGGACTTCATGTTTAACAACATCTTTCACCTCTCTAAACACCACATCTCGGCTGTACACAACCTTCCTTGTTTCCGGGTTCCAAAGCTTGTAACCCTTTAAACCATCCTTATACCCAATAAAGATGTACCTTTCAGATTTATTATCCAACTTGGTCGTTTTCTCCTTTGGAACATGTACATATGCATCACATCCAAATACCCTCAGATGTGAAAGAGAGGTTTCTTACCAGTCCATACCTCATGTGGAGTCTTATCCTCCAATGCTGATGAAGGTGATTTGTTAACCAGGTAACATGCAGTCTCCACTGCCTCTGCCCATAATTCTTGTCCTAACCTAGTACCACTGAGCATCCTTCTTGCCTTTTCCATCAGCGTTCTGTTCATTCTTTCTACAACTCCATTTTGAACTGGTGTGTAAGGAGTAGTCTTCTGTCGTGCTATACCACACTTCTTACAGAACTCTTCAAATTATTTCTTGTAGAACTCCCCACCATTATTTGTTCTCAGCACCTTTATCTTCTTCTCTGTCTGGTTTTCCACTAGAGCCTTAAATTCTTTAAATTTGTCAAAGACTTTAGATTTCTTCCTCAAGAAATATAACCATGTATTCATTGAGAATTCATCTATGAATGAAACATAGTACACAGACTTACCCAGTGATGGAATCGACACAGGTCCAAACACATCACTGTGCACAAGCTCTGATATCTTGTTCACCCTCTTAGCACTAGAAGGAAAACTCACCCGATTCTACTTCCCATATACACAATGTTCATAGAAATCCAAATCTAGAGAGAAATTAGACATA
>CM076572.1:1214221755-1214307015 GCA_034641835.2 Pinus albicaulis | reverse complement strand
TTATAATTAATATTGTTCTAATTTATTTTATTCTTTGATATCAAGGTCATCGTCGCGTGAAGGTACTAATATTGTACTTCCACCTGGAATGAAATGTTATCCTTCTCAATTCGCGAGGTTGCCCTACTACGAGGACCTAAAAATAGCTCATTTGTTTGATACAATGCATGTCGGGAAGAATGTGACAGAAATGTTATGGCGAACCATAGATGGTGCACATGATAGAGATAAAATTGACAAAATTTGTGCTAACATTGAGAAATCGAATCATGCAATGAAAAGTGTGATCGACAGATCAAATAACAATGGAGGTCGAAATTATAATAATATTCCATGGTTATTAACAGAACAACAAAGAAATGATGTAAAAGAGGTCGTTAGAAGAATTAAATTTCCAACAGTTTTTGCTTCAAACATAAATAATATCTTAACGAAGAAAGGTGACTTCAGTGGGGTGAAAACACATGATTGGCATACATTTGTTAAGGTAATTTTTTTGGTATACGTTTTTGTTTGTTATTGCTTGAATACATATTTTAAATTTTCCTTTTTTTTGTTTAATTTGGAAACCAATAACGATTCATTTTTTATTGTTATAGTATGTTCTACCTGTATCTCTCCCAAACGACTTCAACAACAATGTCAAACAAGTTATATATGGTCTTAGTAAATACATGAGGTAATTAGTTTTGATTTATACGCAAAATCTAATTGCTACAATTTCTTTTCGTACTTGATGAAATGATGTATTAATTTACTTGTAATGAAATATATATTATGTTTCATTGAAATAACCTTGCGTAATGATTTGCAGATGGTTGTCATTGAAAGAAATCCATCAAGATGAAATAAAGTATTGGAAGAGAGAAATTCCTCAACTAATGTGTGAAATACAAAAGTATCTACCTCCAATATTTTTCAATGCACAAGAACACTACTTGATACACCAAGTTGAGGAGATTGAAATGTGTGGACCAGTACACACAAGGTCAATGTGGATGGTCGAGAGGCACCTGAAATCCTTCAAGGCTTTGGTTAGAAAAAGAGCACGACCCGAGGGTTCTATGGTGGAGGGATATGTGGTATATGAATCGATGGTGTATATTAGTCATTATCTTCCTATATTAGCTGCGCCAGCCATGAAGGCGGTGGATTGCATTTGGGATGTGAACTCCATCAAAAAATTTGAAGTGGAGCACTTGTTGGGAAAAGGTAGAATGAAGAAAGTGAGAGGTAAAAGATTTATTATGTATAATACATATAATGTTTCATTTTTTTACATCATGTATATGATCATTATATTCATTTAGGTCTTATTCTTTCATAGTTTATTAATTAATATAATTTACCATGGTTATAAGTAATATTTATTAATATTGGTGAATTATTGTTTTTTTATTCAGGTGCTCAAGATTATGAGGCACTACTTTTATACATTGCAAACAATCTTGAGTGGATGAGTGAATGGATTGAAACATGTAAAGCACGTAACAACGATAGGTTATCATGGAAACTACTGTCTGAATTGATTAGAGAAGCGTATCGTAGTGGAGATGGAAATGTTACGGGCAGGGAAATCGATTTAGCATATGGTTTGAAAGATAGAAAGGTAAGCAATTAATTCACCTATTTTATTCGTTACTTATTTTATATTATATTTATAATGTGACAACAAGTTTGATTTTTCAGTTAATTTTCATGCTGTGTAAATTATATGATTAATTATTAATTGAGAATGCATCTTTTTCATGTTTGGCATATTGTAGTTGAAACACCACAAGGCTATGTGGTGCAATGGTCGTAAATTTCGCGTTAAACAGTTGGATGATAACAGGAAAACTTCTGATAGTGGGATAACTGCAGTATTCCAGGTCACTAATGTTTCCTCCAGGAGTGACAGACATCCTCGAGAATTTGAAAATAGATATTATGGGTTCTTAGATGATATAGTTGAGTGTGACTTTAATTCCTTCAAAATAGTTTTGTTCGACGTCAAATGGTATAGGCTACGAATGAATGTACGTGATGATGATATAACACTTATTCAACATGAAAATGGATTTCCAATGGTTAAAACATCGCAGTTTGAAGCAGGAAAAGATCGTTATGTTTTTCCAAGCCAATGCGAACAAGTCTTTTACTCAGAGGTTCCAGGTGAGAACGAATGGTCATTTGCTATTAGATATGATCCAAGAGGAAGGCCAGTAGAGTATACTGTAGAGGAAGAAGATGATATTGATCAAGAAGAAGATGATGCAATGGCAGATGAGCAGGAAGATGCATTGACAGATGAAGAAGATATCTTAGAAGATGAACCAGGCATAGGAGATGAGGCAACAATTATTGATGATGATGTCGATGAGGATATTATTGAAAATGACATAATTGATGATGATGATGACATGGTCGATCATTTAAACACTGTTTCTGAATCAGATGTTGATATAGATGTCGATCAATTGGATGAAGATCAAGAAGATACAGAAGAAGAATATTGATACAGATGTTATGTTCGAGTATGAGCTGGTATGTTATAACTTTATATTTTAATATGTAGGAATTATTGTCTTGAAATAATTTACTAATTATGTGGGTTTGTGGCATGTTGTTTATTATTTCAAACCAATAAATAATGGCCTTACTATTGTTTATTATTTCGCAGGATTCGTAGGATTCATTTGATTCTATGGTCAGGTCTCTGAAAAAACCAATTAAACGCTTAAATAGTCAAGATCTGGAAGACATGCTTTACCCCCACCATAAATTGCTGAAAAACCGGCCTTTAGTTCAGCTTGTTGTGCTGAAGACGAGGGTGGATTTGCATGATCAGTTGAATGAAAATGAATCAAATATTCGGGATGTTTTTGAGGGCAGATCCATAAGCCCCATAGATGAAGATCCCATTGCTGCAGAATTTCTGTTTGCGTTGAAGCACAAGTATAGTGTTGTATCGGAATACAAATCAGAGGACAACTATACCAAGTCTAAATCAACTGAATCCAGTTCTAGTGCTCTTGAACTTACCAAATTAAAGCCAGAAGCAGGATTTACAATCTCTAATGGGAATGGGTATGGCAGTTCCAATATTGGATTGGATGTCCAGAACTCTACAATAGGCACTGGACCTGATCGTAATGAACCCCAACTAATTCAATGTGATGAAAATATGGACTTTGATGATGATCAGGAAAACAAGACAGAGCATTTTGGCAATATTGAAGAAACTGAAGAGGTTTCCTGTGATCGATTGAATCAACTCAGCCATAAGACATCTACTGCAGGCTGGTTTGTATCAGAAGGAGAATCGGTTTTGCTTTCCCATGATGATGGATGCTGCTCTTTTCACGATATAGCAAATTCAGAGGTGTGGAGGTTTTAATTATTGTACTTAATGTTGGGGTTTATGGGTGTTATAATTTATACATTTTGGGATTTTCTATTAGAAATAGGGAAAATCCTAGGGGTTAGATTATTCTCATGGTTTAAATTTCTATATTTGAAATAAAATTCACCAATTTCTATTTAAAAAAATGATTTGCCTAAATATTTGATGTAGTTTAAATAGGATGTAGTTCATTTCAAAAACTATTGAAATTTTCTAGAAACTATGATTGGGATTTCAAGAATATTTATGCACTCTTTAAATTTTCCCTTAACATAAAGGGCAGTTGATGTATGAGTAATACTCAATATTGTTTTTTTCCAATCTCCAGGAGAAGGCTGAATATAAATCTCCATATGGGCTTACCCCAAACATGTGGGGTGATTGCTGGTTGATCAGAGCAGCTGGTTCAGATGGTCGCTCTGGTAAATATGTTGTGGCAGCATCTGCAGGTTGTACATTGGACTCAGGTTTCTGTTCATGGGACTTTTATAATAAAGAAATTATGGCATTCCATACTGAATCAGAGGCCTTCACTTCAACGTCCAATACCATCTCTCCAATTTTGGCAGAGGGATGTCTCGGGGAGAAATTTTGGCTTTGCAAATGTTGTGCCAGAGAATCAACATTGGTGGTATAGGCCATGTGGGCCTCTTATGGCATCTACTGCCAGTGCCCAAAAGACAGTTAATATTTATGATATTCGTGATGGAGATCCTGTGATTTCAATGTGTTTGTTTTGAAAGTTTAGGTTTCATAGTAAATCATCAATGGGCTCTGAAATAAGGCCACATTGAAATCTTGGATACATGTTTCATGCCAAAATCAATTGTATCTTCCATAAATACACAATCTTGGACCACTCTGTATAAATCTGCTTCTCAGACAATATTACATCTCCCTCATTATACAGGTGGTGTTCTTACATGCATAGCAAAGGCATTGCTTTGGCAATCATTTTATAAGTCACTAGATATTGTGGGTACAAGGATCTAGGGTCTCCACATGAAACTGTGTTGCCCGGAGACTCACTCTGCCTGTTCTTAAATTTGTAAACATAGTAGTATGCCAATGCTTCTTTCATTTTGTATGCATAAGACGATTTTTTGTCAAAGTCCATAATTGTTTTTAAGTTTTATCCATCCCATTTTTGTTGTGAATGCACAGGTTTTTGGCTCAACACAGATCTATTATATCTTTGTACTTTTCCTTTACTAACTATTTTAAATTTCTAGTTATATTTATAGGTGTCTTTTAAGGGATGAGGGGAATTACCTGGATTTAGTGCTACCCACTCTAAATAGAGGCTTACAGTAAACTATGACACATTGTGATGTATATCAGTGGTAGTTGGGGTAGCAACAAAATCAGTTTCATGCTTCAGTAGATTTATTCTTCTTGGAAAGCTTTCAGTTGACAAAAAAAAGGGAATGAAACACGCAACCAGTCCCCTTCCTTTTATTGGACCACCTGCTTTCTTTTTATGAGAGCATCTATAGGCTAAAGTTACTAGAAGTGGTCAAAAGTGAGTTTGGTTAGTTGGCAAAGTCCAACTATTCTTAGCCCTCAACAATGTTTAAATACTTCATAGGCATGTTAACCCCTCCTAGACTGTGTTGTGTAAGTGGGTTTTGCATAATTTTATGCACTTAGGGTTAGACTCAAATTTTGAAATTTGATGTAATTAGGATTATATTCAAGTGCTGGCCAAATTGGTAAAATTGATACTCAGCCATAACTGAAAGGCAGTAATATGCAGTGGAGTCATTCTATGAAATGATTCAATTTGGCATGTGAATCTCACATCTAAGGGCCATTAAAATCCCATGGATGGAGACTAATCAGGATTCAACATTGTTGTTACTATTAGTGGAGTTGGGTATGGCACAAGTACAATAAAAATACTGGCAACAATAGTAACATCATAGATTCATAATCTTAATCTCTATATTAAATGAGCATTAGAATGTAACTTGATTTCAGTAAAATCTCTAACAGGTTTGTTCTAAATCGGACCTGAAATGCTCACTTGTAAAGATGTTTGAGGCTTGAGGTTGTATGACACTGCAACAATTGACTTGTTGAGTACATGATGACATTAGTTCATTGTGAAACTGAATATATGCTACTTCGGTATGAAGATTGATTGCACAAACTGTGTTTTCTAAATAATGTTTCCAATGAAACTTGAAATGGCTCTTGTTACGCTGAAAACATCTGTCATCTTTAATCTACTATCAATTTGAGTGACAAGGGTAGCTAAACCACATGAAAATGCTCCGAAGATGTTACAGATGCATGGAAGCTCTGGAAATTTAGCCCCTCACTATGTTATTTGATGCAGGGGCATTAGGCCCAAGACAACTTTTGTACATAAATAAATGTAAAGGGGGGTCTCATGTTTTATTTCCCTATGAAATTATCCATAGTTGAGCTAATTTAGTTAATTTGTAGAGAAAATGTAACTGCCCGAATGATTAATGGGCACCTGAAGAGATAGTTAGTTTCAGAAGTTAAGCTAATTCTAGGAGTCCGTCTCTATCTGTCAGAGTGTTAGTCTCAGAGTTAGGAATTTGAAGAGTTTGTGAGTCATCGAGAAATTCGAATCGATTCATTGTAATTGATATAAAAATAAACCTTCGTGACAGAGTCGATAGACCTGCACAAAAGACTTGCAAAGAGAACTGCATAGAGCTGCATAGGGAAGAGGAGGCCATTGTATCGAAGATCTGGCCGAGGACCAGGAGACTGTAAGAAATTTCATTTATATAAGGAATCTGTTAGTATTATATGTGCATTGATTGAGTAAGTTTTATGTGTGTGAATATATGTACGCATCCTAATGAAAGATAATTGAAATCCCATGGTAATTAAGAAACCCTGTGATGAGGTTATGTGCATATAGACTGGTTGAGTTCTCGGTGGAACACGAGCTAATGACTCAGGACTTATGAGCATTGGTGAATTCCACAGGTAACTGTGTCAAACAGTTGGGGAATTTCTCTATAATCAGTTGTGTGAACAGAGGGTGAATTAGGTTAATGACATTCCCGTGCAACCGTGGTAGAGCAAGGAGATGCTGTGCTCGAACCTCCGTGAGCTAGGTAAAACCTAGTAATGAGTGTTGTGAATGTGTAGGCGATTGAATGAACCAAGGACCGGTGTATCGATTTGCAGAGTCGATACTAACCTTGTCGAAACCATAAGACATAAACCGTGGCATATGTAATGCGTCGTGTCTCCTTGAAATGGTCGTGCCCGAGTTCGTTTGGTATGGTCGCGTGAAGGATGAACAATGAGGCAGAGTTCAATGGCAATAAGGCGTTGGTAAGCGAATGGAACCTGGAGTAAGAGTAGTCGGAACCTTGAGGACCACACAGTAAAGACGGGTTTCCAGCATATCACGCCGCCTTTGTACGGTAAGCGGTATTCCCCATTTGGACGCGATCAATGTCATAGGCTGACACGTGGCCTTGAGTGGTTTTGAAAACCCACTCTCATCACGAGTTAACGATCGTGCAACTAACTCGCGCATTATCCAGTTGGATCGTTGGATTGTCAAGGCCAGAGCGACGTATTATCCACCGTTGGATGTGGAAAGGCCGCTAGCGCTAGGCCCCATGCGTATATACGTCGATTATTGTTGTCCTAACTAAGGTTCAACGGAGGTATTAATATTTCACGGTCAAATTATGTTCATAACAATTGGAACACCCACAATTCATAACAAATATTGGAGACTTACTGTCCCTTTTAAAATAAAAAAAATAAAAAAAATAAATTGAACCCGCCGTCGGTCTTCCGACATTTTGAATGATTTCCATTTTCGTCGGTCTTGCGACGTTTGTCGATATTGCGACAGTTCTTCTTTGCGTCGGTATTGCGACGCATTTGGAAAGCGTCGGTATTGCGACGCTTCTGGAAAGCGTCGGTCTTGCGACAATTTTGTACGGTGTCAGAATTGTGGCAGTTTAGAAACGTCAGAAGAGCGACGTTCAAAACGTCGGACCACATTTCGTCGGAATTGCGACAGTTCTTCCTGGCGTCGGTAGTCAGAAATTGGGCCAAATTTTCTAGTGATACTATGTTAGATAGGCCAAATAGACAACATAATCAACTCATACCTCAATGGATCTTTTGGGAGGCTATCACATCTGCACAAGTCAATCCATATCAGTACGAAACAATATTAAAAATATATCAACTCGTACCCAAATATCGTAACCATAACCATCTGCATAGGCCAATCCAGATTAACACGGTACACAGAAAATTTGATCTTAACTGCAATGACCATAAACATCATGCATATGATCGCAATGCTTATAACAACAAGTTAACTATCACGTATGACTAGCCGATACATGACCACATCGATTAACTAGCATCTATCATTCATGTAACCACAAAAACCATAGAATGACATGCATGTACATAACCCTAATGCTTATAACAACCATTAACCAACATGCCTACAAACCCAATATACAAACCTGTATGACGATCTACTTTTACCCTGAGGTCCAGTGTTATAACCTCACTCTGATAATCTGCTTCTACCGCTCTATCTTAGCCAACACATTAACATCATAACATACTAGCAACATCACGATGACATAAACTACAACAATGACCTCATGCACAACAACCATAACAATGACAAGTCATGTACAACAACATATGGACACTGACATGCAAAACAAATGCATATACAACCGACATGCATTCACGACGAACACATTCGACAACAACATCATCAACTTCCACAGGAAAACACAACTGCAACAATGACCACCACCATGCATACACCAGAAACACATAGACTGGAAGCATAAATGACACATATGCAACTAACATGTATGCATGACAAACACATTCCGCCAATCTAGTCCAAGGGTTGAACCATCCTCTGATACCATTCTATAACACCCTCTTCCCACACTTACCCAAGTTTACCGGTCCACTGGGTAAAAATGTGACGAAGAATTACTCTGATATGATTCAACCTCCTAGATCACCTTAAGGAAGTGGAATCGACAAAACAAAATCTTACTAACCTTCCTCAGGTGCTACAGGACCCCTAAGGGCTAAACCACCCTTCCATGTGTCCAAACCTTGAGTTAACTTGCCTTTTCACTGATCTGGACTCCCAGTCGCATGCACAAGCCTGCATCTATACGACTGTAGGCCTCTAGTCGCATGCATAACCATTGCAAGGGTACGACTGCAATTTTTGTCAGCCATTTCTATGCCCGAGATTGCGAAATTTGTGCCATCTTTTTAGGGCTAGGATCCCGACCATTGCACATAACTTGATGAGACTTTCTAAAACAATAAATGACACCAAGGTAAGGCCTCCAACTCAAAACTCGATCAAGGTCTTGACCTAACAAGGCCTAACCATGACAGTCATTCCGTTAAACACATCATGAACATATAATCTATAGGTCATATAAACATATATGAGCATAGGGACTTCATACTTATTTGATAATTTTCAAGAAGGTCTGATGCCCTCTCATAATAACTCCAATATCATCTATTAGGTCTTACATTAATTTACTAATCAAAACATGATGAGAGCCATAACTTAAGTCTACCATAAACCATACTTATAACCAACATATAACGAACAAATTAACATTGATAGAACAACTGTTGAAATCACATAATAACCAAGCACATTTACACATAATACACAAGAGGGAAAAGATCTTATTAACATATGCAAAATGCGACCATGTTAGGGATTTCCACGTACCACCTGACCATAGTTTGGGCTGAAACAAATCTTTCTTTCAACCAATCACCCCAGTGTCATATTCCAAACATGAATGTGGGACTTGCAACAAAACCAACCTGGGCTTCTTTAGGCTTTACCGCAATCCATCGAGGGATTCCTAGGCCTAAGCCCTCATCTATATAACCATGCTTTACCGCAATCCCTCTAAGGGATTCCTACGCCCAAATAAGAAACATACACTATCAGGCTTACCGCAATCCCACCATATACCAGTCCAGGGATCACTAGGCCTATACAAGCATGGATGCCTTTGTCTCTCTCCAATTAAACCGTGAGGATTTTGTCCATCTCTAGTCTCTAGGCCTTACCGTATATCCTGCCATTCATCGATCGAGGATTCTTAGGCCCAATCGAGACTCCACCCTCTATGCTTTATCGTGTATCCTGCCATTCACCGGTTGAGGATTCCTAGGCCTAATTGAGGGCATCAACCTCTAGGTTTTACTGTATATCTCGCTATTCATCGGTCGAGGATTCCTAGGCCTACTGAGGTACACACAATCCGGTTTTATCACAATCCCACCTTCAATGGTCCAGGGATTTCTAGGCCTTATGTTCTTCTCCTGAGACCACCTACTCAATTTCGAAACCATTTGGCAATCCAACTCAACCATGTAAGAAAAACCCCATCACACTATGGTTATCTGGAAATGGCAAGGCAAGGTTAAAAACCACTATCACACCTGGCAAAACCCATGATAATGACAACAAGATAACCAAATACACACATGCATGCCAAAAAAAGCAAGGAAATCATACATGCAACTTGATACCTGCTGTAGCAGCTTGATCCAACTCTTCCTTGCTTGATCTTTGCTTCCCTTTGCCTTCTTTTCCTTTCTTTGCTTTCCTTGGTCCAATGCTACATTGCTCCAAGAAAACTCTACACGTGCAAGAGCATGGGAGAGTAGAGAGAATAGTGAGAGAGCTCAAAACTAAACTGACCAAAGTCTCTGAACTCATCCTCAGAAGCCTTTTTATCATCGAGGCCTCTGATTTCTTCATTTCCTTCATTTTTCCTTCAATTTCCTTCTCATGCAAATCTGTGACCTTTCATCTCCCTTTTCTCCTATTTTCCTTTATTTTCATAAATAAAATACCAAATAATGTCTCTTGCCTTTCCAAAGCCTTTGCCAATTTCCCTTAGTCATAATAAACTAAATGAACACCTACTAGGATGTTTTGCCCAACATTGAGCTTGGAATACGTGTCCCATGACCTTGGTCTTATTTTTCCTTTATTAACTTTATTACATGGATTTTTAACCAGAGGCTGTTACAAAAACCATTGGTTTACCTTAGGTACCATTGTTAAAATGACGTGAAGCGCCTAGTGGGTTTCCCTAAATATGCATTTCATTGAAAAACACAGGCAAATCCAAACCTTTTTTCGTTGAGATTATTTCACAAATTTAATATGAGTTTTGTGAGAGGCTATACTTTCTCTTAGTCGAGGGGAACTTTGACCATGGGATTTAGTCCAAATAGGTTCATCCCATTTTAACCTGACCAAAATCATTGAGTTTTCAAAAATAAATAAATTAGAGCATAACATTGCTTGAAAATAGATGTTTAACATGACCGAAATCATTGAGTTTTCAAAAATAAATAAATTAGAGCATAACATTGCTTGAAATTAGATATTTAACATGACCGCAATCATCTAGTTTTCAAAAATAAATAAATTAGAGCATAACATTTCTTGAAATAGACAATTGAAAATATTGGCTTTGTCCACTTATCAATTCATCTAAAAAAACTAAACACAACAATATATAACATAAGGTAACACCACTAAAAAACCCCAGGGTTAGCTGAATTGGTCAAGGTCTTGTTGCTAAAGCACCTAGCCATTGAGAGGTTTCATGGTCAATTCTCTTTCATGCCCTTGAAGTTAAATTATGATTAGTTTGTTAAAACAATTACCATTATTAAAATTACAACACACATGTTAAAACAATTACCATTACTAAAATTACAACACACATGTTAAAACAATTACCATTATTGAAATTACAATACACATGTTAAAACAATTACCATTACTAAAATTACAACACATATTATTGAAATTACAACACATATGTTAAAACAATTACCATTACTAAAAAAACAAAAAACAATTACCATTACTAAAATTACAACACACATATTAAACCAATTACCATTATTGAAATTACAACACATAATTACCATTATTACACCTTAAGAAATGTGATCCCTTGATAACATCAAAAAAACCAAATATATAAAAATAATAACACTACATTGAAATTACAACACACCTCTTAAAACAATTACCATAATACAATAAACCAATTACCATTATTGAAATTACAACACATAATTAAGATTATTACACCTTAAAAAATGTGATCCCTTGATAACATCAAAAAAACCAAATATGTAAAAATAATAACACTACATTGAAATTACAACACACCACTTAAAACAATTACCATGATACAATATATAACTTAGATCATTTATTACCATATAATATAGATGAGTATAATAATGACACAGTAGAGATGGGCCAAAAATTAAAATAATACTAATAATAATGAAATAAAAATAATAACATTTAAATAATTTTAAATGTAATAATAATTAAAAAATGAGACTCATTAACCTAACTAATTATATAATTATAATAAATTTTATTTCAATCAAAATATCTGATTAAAATAATATCTCGTTTACTTCCGCGGAGAACTATAGAGATTGGTACATCGTAGTAGAATAATTGAAAAAAATATAGGTTTGCCTCCGCCGCTAAAATATAAAAGACGTTGGTACATCGGTGAAGGAATTTAAGTACCGTTCTCCACTTTTTCCCACCAAAGAGACCACTTCCTCTATTTGTAGCGGTGAATATCCAAATGAATATTCCTCCAATAAACAAATTTCCGACCTCATTATGATATTAATCGCAATGAATTCATCCTAAAATGCCGTTCTGCTTTAAGTATTTTCCACGGACAAGCAAATACACAATAACGTTATTATATAAATAATAATAATAAAAATAGAGATATATATATATACACTTTGGTCCGTTCACTGCTTTTTCGGGCAACTGATGTTTTTCGTGGCTCGGATCTTTGACTGTACAGGAGGGTTTACTGTTATAACTACAAATGCAGGAGCCATTCGCACCAGGATTCGATCTGGCAACCTGCTGATGCCCTCGATCCGTCGGCCGATCTGTTCGCAGCTCAACATGAGCTCAAGATTCGCGAATTTTGGACAATGGGACCATCGGCTAAGACTAAAAGCCGCTGAAGCAGCTCCCGGAGCGACTAAATCGAGCTCAATTGCCACGCGTTTTAAGCGGGCAGAGCTTTGGCCGTGACCTTAGGGAGCCGGTCGAGGAGCTGCGCAGTTCGAGCTCGTCTGGTAGATATTTGTTTCATTTTTGTTCTTCGCTTTTTTAGGGTTTCGATCTTGTCGGGAATAATTTTCAGTGTGCCAGGAATGCTACGGTCACGTGCTGCAGGAGTTGCTGTGGGCGAGGACACAAGCCCAAATTTTGGCGTAAAGATCTCTGATTTTGGCGAGTTTTCGTTTAATCCGGGTTTCAGGTTTGTTATTTTTGGAACCTGGGGTATAAATTCAGGACCGGATGCAGCGTTAGGGTTTCGAGGCAAAACAGTGTTGTTTTGCTGGACAAGGTTGTATAGAAATGGGCTGTTTTCCATGCTTTAGATCTGGAAAGAAGACTACAAATCCGGTTAATAAGACCGAAAGCTCTAAGGAGGCGCAGTCAAATTCCTCAAATGGTTCCCATCTTACGGGTGAGCTAAGCTCTCGGGAAACCCTTAACGGATGCATTTTTTTATATAAATGGGGATGGCGAGGCTTTTTAGATCATTACAATGGAAATGTATATAGAATGAAGAAGAATCATAATTGCCATGAAAAATGAATATCTTACCTCCAAATTTTGTTAAATTTGGCATTGAATGCGAAAAAAATGTGAGATATTTATTTTTTGGGGGGTAATTATTAGCTTTATTCTTAATCTCTTACTTCGAATGCGATAAAAATGCGACATATTTATTAATTTTGGGGTAATTTACAGAATATCTTACTTCAGAATTTTGTTAAATTTGGTATTGAATGCGATAAAAATGCTAGATATTTATTTTTGTTAAATGGGGATGGTTAGGCTTTTCAAATCATTACCATGGAAATGTATATAGAATGAAGAAGAATCATAATTGCCATGAAAAATGAATATCTTACTTCCAAATTTTGTTAAATTTGGCGTTGAATGCGATAAAAATGTGAGATATTTATTTTTTGGGGGTAATTAATAGCTTATTCGCAATATCTTACTTCGAATGCGATAAAAATGCGACATATTTATTTTTGTGGGGGTAATTAATAGCTTTATTGTTGAATATACATGTTAATCAAGCATGGCCGTTAAAAATAAATCTCTTACTTTTTATTTCGATAAAATAGGAAAGCTGGGCAGTGAATATCTTAGAGTTTAATCTGTTAATTTCTTTTATCTTCTGGTGTTCTGTTTATATTTTATCTTAATTGGTTTTTACTTGGTAGGGGTAATCTGTATCTTCACTTTTAATTACATGTTTGATGATTGACATGCGATGGAAAACAACCTTTATTATGTATGCACATTGCACAACACAGGCTTCAACTGTATGCAATTTAATTTCTCAAAGCAAACTGTGGTCTTTTCTTTTTTAAATTCTTTTATTGCACCAAGGGAAGCGATTCAATGTGCTCTTCCACCCTAGGGTGGAAGAGCTGCGTGCTTATAGTTGTAGTGAGAAGTGAATAATTGCACCGAGCCTCTTATCTCCCGGGGGTTGAAGTGACGTGTCATGTAAGAGGATGCAACGCTATTTAAATAAAACTGAAAATAAAGACATCCGAGTTTATGTAAAGAGAAGAAAAAATCTTATCTAAAATAAATAAATAAATAAAATAAACTAGTATAGATTCATCTTATACCTAGGTTTTTAATTTTTTTTAGTACTTAATAGATATGAGCTTAAGATGGATCTAGCCTTGACAATACCTGTGATATTTTTAAAAAAGTTAGCCTTTTTAATTTTTTAATACTTAATAGATATGAGTTTAAGGTGGATCTAGCCTTGACAATACCTGTGATATTTTAAAAAAAGTTGGCCTTAGTTGGAATGAGGTCTGATAGCAATACCACGGAAAGCATCTCTGAAATTTCCTATTTTGAAACACACAAAACAGCAAATGCTAGAGCAGTTGCATTTTTTTTTAAATGTTTCTTATGAGTGCTAAAAAAACCAATATTTGTGTATGAAGCTTGAACATATTTAAGGAGAAAAAAAGGGTTATAAAGGCAACTACAGTAGGTACTCTTTGAGGTTAATAAAATTTCAAAATATAAGGCATACTTTTTCTAATTATCAAATATAGCAAAATGTATCAAAGTGTCAAGATTACAAGTTAGAAATGAACAAGATTCCGAAAATTAAGAACACCATACACAAAATTCAACAACAGGATCATCTAGACAAAAGATTAAGTAGCTGTTGTGATCCACGCAGTGTCTGGCGAATCACTGTTGTTTCATGGTCATCCCCATCCCTTGATTTGATGCTCAGTTTCTTGCAGAGAGATTCAAATAAATGAATTAAACAAATGCACACTTCAGGTTTGTGAGTCATTAATGTTAGAAAAAAGATAATAGTTATATGAATTTGTTTAAAATATATATAGAAATTAAACAAAACTGCTTGCTTCTCTTTTTTACGAGAAATAAAAGAATCAGATTCATATGGCCAGAAAATATTGTTGTTGAATTTTGAAACATTTGAGATCTGGAAAATGGGAAATGCAATTTCGTTGTCACCAGACTGATTTTTTAATGATGGATTATAGTGCATTCAGTTGTTCCAAAAAGTAGACTTGCCTTCGTAACTTTCCTGTGTACTCTTCTAACGTTATAGTTAAAAAATATGAAGGGGTTGTGTGTCCAAGCTTCAATTTATATGGTGCTTCTGTGTTAAAATCTGGAACTTTCCCTTGTAGCTTTCTTTTAGCATTTTTGACCTTTTCTTATGCGGAAAATGGTCTCTGCAGACTAGACTAGAGTTCTCTTATTGGAAGGAATTTAATGTCATAAGTAGATGATACATTTCGTTCTGTTTAGCTGCCACCCTTAATTACATGAATTAATTTTGCATACGGATAGACTACTTGTGCATTTGAGTAGATATGATACCAAAACAATGCACTGAACTTGTTATATTCTTTCTTATGCTGAATGCAGAAAAGCACAAGTCAAAAAATTCTGATAGCAAGAAGGAGGCTCCTAAAGAAGGAGCTCCACATATAGCTGCTCAAACTTTTACTTTTCGTGAGCTTGCTGCAGCTACTAAGAACTTCAGACCTGAATGCCTTTTAGGTGAAGGTGGCTTTGGCCGAGTGTACAAAGGGCGTTTAGAGAGTACAGGCCAGGCAAGTTGCTCCTCATGATATTTGCATAGGTGACATGTACCTTCTAGTTTTCTTTTAGTGTTTGAAGGCAATGCTTAGAAATTTGATCTTTCTGCTGGACTTTCTGTGGTGGCAGGTTGTTGCAGTGAAGCAGCTAGACAGAAATGGACTCCAAGGAAACAGGGAATTTCTTGTGGAAGTGCTCATGCTTAGTCTTCTACACCATCCTAATTTAGTAAACTTGATCGGTTATTGCGCTGATGGTGATCAAAGGCTTCTTGTCTATGAGTATATGCCGATGGGATCTTTGGAAGATCATCTTCATGGTCGGTACACCTAACCTGGACTGCAATAAAATGCAAATTCAAAACATTTATGCTAAAGTGCATGCATATGGGGCTATATAAGCATTGACATTTTGTTCATGAGATAGTTACAAACAGTAGAAGTCCATGCAGTGGAGCCAAATTCATACATTGTAGAAGCTCCATTTCTTAAATTATATATGAATATTTGAGTTGGATCCTATGTTTCATAACTCTAAATTCCCTGGCTTTTGTTTTCTGTATTAGCACTCAGCATAGTGGGTGGTCTTCCCCAACTGTCCATTTCCTGTCCTCTTTGTTCTTTGGTCCCCTTCCTGTCCTTTGTTGCATTTGTGAGTATCTGGTGAAGATCCTGCACTTTCTCAAATGCTGCTTTATATAAATCTTCTGTTTGCACCTCTTTCATATCCTTGTCCTAACCTGAGATTGACCTTATATACTTTAGTAGCCTCTTATATTTTTTTATCTACCACATTGATGTTATTTATCTCTCCCTTACAAACCAACATTTTGCGGTCCCAAGCAAAGATAATTACTTTTAGAACCAATTTGAAAAAATACAATGTTTTGTGGAGTCATACAGGAATCAAGATCCATTGATATCAGCATGATTAGACAGAGTATAGCTATATAATGTTTACAAAATAGGCCCTAATAAGGACAAATAATTATATGTTCTTGAATCTAGATTCTAAACTGAACAAGACATAATTATACGATCTACTAAGCTTCTGTAATCCTCTTGCTACATGCAATTTCCAAGTTCTTCTCCCATAGCATTTAAAGAGTGGTAGGTAAAGATATGGATATTAGTCCCTATTGCTTGCCAATGTTAGCAAATCTTCAAAGATGATGTAACAACTCTACTAGTCTGAAGATGGTCTCAATCTATAAGTGGTGTGCCACAAACTTTGCCTGAACGATAGGATGGGGATCTGTCCTCTTGCATATGGTGTGGGGGATTTGGCGGTGGCCTTGAAGAGTGGTAGGTAAGATTTGGATATTAGTCCCTTTTGGTTGCCAAGTTAGCAAGTCTCCGAAGATGATGTAACAACACTACTAGTCTGAAAATGGTCTCAATCTGGAAGTGGTGTGCCACAAACTCTACTTGTAGAATATCCATTTCTTAAATTATATGTTAATATTGAGTTGGAACCCATGATTCATAACTCTAAATTCCTTGGCTTTTGTTTGTTGTTTTAGCACTTAGCATAGTGGGTGGTCTTCTCCAACTATTCATTTGCTGTCCTCTTTGTTATTTGTTCTCTTATCCCCCTTGTTAGAAAATCAGAAAGGCAGAAATATTTTCTTGTTCTTGATAATTTACTTGTGATGTTTTTGTATTCTTATTAGTTTATTATTATCTTCTTTTCTCTTAGTTCATCAAGCAATTACCAAAGCAATAGCACATAGATCAAGGACACCAGATATAGGCAGACAACCAGGGCAAAACCCCAATCTAAGGGAAAACCTAGTCCATAATTCTTCCTTCAATAGTTTTCTTGAGACTCTAGACCTTGACTCATACTTCTGCCACACCAAGTCAACCTTCTTCTTGATTCTACTTTCGACCTGGTAGCAACAACAACAACAACAACACTATGCAACACTTCCTTCGACCCAGAAACTTTGATCTTGCTTTAGAGACTTTGATCTTGGAAGAAAGACCTCGATCTTGACTTAGGGAGTTGGATTTTGACCCAGCCACCTTTGTTAAAATTGGACAACTAGGTCCAAAAGCAGGGTTGTCTTTGCTCGAGATGATAATCCTAATATTTTTATTGGATCCCTCTTTCGGAGAGGTGTAAGATTGATCTAAAGATCATCTTGATCGGATGAGCAGAACATGTACTTTGAATTTATTCCACTTATGTGCTAGGTCGGCCTGGAATAAAATATAGACTTAAATGTCTTAAAGGACGTGTCACTCACCCCAAAAGATTCCTATATATTGGAGAGACTTAGAGTTCATTTTAGACACATTGGTGTGGAAGATTTCTCTCTCTCTGCATAGCGTTGGAGCTGTGATATATATATGGACTGTTCTTTGTTTGGGTTGTTCTGGGGTTATGTGTGACACGCTTGGCTGAATGACCTACTGAAGACTTTGCTGGTAGAAGCATCCTGCTGATCGCCGTAACGCCACCACTCTTCATCTCAGTTTTGGCTTGTCTTCTATCGATCTATTAAGCATGTTCTATCTTCTTCAGTATTATGCCCTAATCTGAAATGGCATAGAACATGGGCATAAATTAACATGGTATCAGAGCGAAGGTGAAGACAAAGCCCAGCTTGTTGAGAATCTAGGGCAGCAAGATAAGGACTGTTTGATGCAATCGAAATAATGTGACTCTAACCTTCAGTGTAAAGAACGCTGTTGTTGAAGACCAAGGAACTATAATGAAGGTTCAACAAATTCGTATGAATGTATTGTTTTCATTTTTGACATAATTCGATCTAAGTCTACCTTGGTCAATTTCACTTCCTAACGACAACAATAAAAGCATTTTCTTTGCTCTTATTCGTCTGAGATTTTGTTACGCCAATTGCCGTTAAGCTGCCGTGAGCTTCGCGATAAGCCTCGTGTCTATTTGATTCACAGGCATCCCCTTAAAATTGTATTGATGCCATTGCCAGCATCCGTGAAGAAGAATTGTTGCAATCCCAGAGCTTTTCTTCGAACCCTTTGCTCGAATTCGTGCAAAATAGCATATACTGTAAGATTTGTTCACAGGGGACCTTTTCGATTCGGGTGCCTCGATTTGGTTTTCGAAGGGGAAAAGATTGAAATAATTTGAGCTGATTTCGAGGAATTTTGGCTTGAAATTTGCGTGGGTTCCAGTGTATTACATTGATCGAATGGTGGTAATTCAGCGGCGTCTGGTTGATCGTCAAGTCGCGGAGTCGATTCTTCGCTCTTCGCGTATGACATCGAATTGCAGGTTTCTTTTCAAGCGTGGATCTCAAATTCGACCACAGGAAATCAATTTGCAGGGGATGCAGAAAAAGACGGAGATTTTGCCAATGGCAACGGCAATGCGAAGCGTGGAATTACAACATGGAATGGCTCAGATGCTGGCATTAAATCACATGGTAGACGACATAGAAATAAGGGTTTAAAGAGAACTGCCACAGATTTGCCACTGTTTTCAGCCCTGGACGATGGCCAAATCCATGGAAATAGTATTGCAGTGAATTCCGTAAAGTCTCCATCCACTGTTCCGGATTCTTGACGGAAGCCGCCGTGAAACGATCCGAACTAGGATTTTCAGAGCAAATTGAAGCGGGGAACGGGATTATTCAATGCCATGCAGAGAACTTTGTTTTGCTATTGCCAGAAGATGATAATAGTCGCAACACCAAGAAAGATGAGCCAGTTGCCCTGGATAACGAGAGAGACCATACGAAAACAGACGATTCTTTGATTTTCCGGGAAGTAACAGATATGGATGCACATGCAAATGGAGTTATGGGTATTGATCAAGTGGATTCGGCCGACCCAGCGGACAGGGTTTCGGTTTCTTTACTAGGGGCACAGAGATCGGCCGTCGTGAATACGCCGTCAAATCTGGAAGACGTTTCGAATATTAGCAACAATTGGGGTTCTCCTCCTGAATTGAGGCATCAGACTGTGAGTGCTAGTTTGAATGTCAAGGCCAACTCTTGCATGGTTGAGAATGAAATAGCATAAATTCAGTCATCGAATGGGGCCGCTTCTCCAAGTGATGGATCAGAACAACAACAACAACCTCACAAGGATTCAAATAAGGGAAAGGTCAGTTTCGGAGATCCCCAAGCATTGATGGATTTGGGTAGCATAGCATTCTGCTGGAGTGGCAGTTAGCAAACCAGAGGAAAAAGACCAGGTCCTATGGGCAGATGTGCGCGCATAATATTACAGTGCCTTGTGTGATTTAGAGCAGACATATGCTCCTGCAGCAAGTTGCAAGTCAAAACGCGGCAGAGATTGATGCTGTGTGTGGCCTGTGCGTGGTGAGCTCTGGTAAAGAGTGTTGACAGATCATTGGATTAGAAACAAAGTTATGAATTGGAGCTGCCCACAGTTGACCTATGCAGTAGCACAATTGGGTTCGAGTTTGCTTAGTGACAGAGTTTATGATGCTTGGTCATATTCTTGCTGATAGTGTGCTGCATAGATGCTTTGCTGAGCATGCTTAACACAGATGTCATACATTGCCATATGTTCTTAAAGTCCTGTATACTCCTGTAGCTTGTATGGCTCGTATATTGGGATAGCAGGACTGTGGAATAGGGGTGGAGGGGTGATTTAAGGACCACCTCAAAAGGAAATGTTTTTTTTTTTTCTCACACAGAAGCCATATATGCCAATTGTATGACAGTGATGAATATGATAGCGATGTGTATATCATGGCAACACTGTAGTGAATAATATGACAGTGTATGATACCTGTCAAGATGTATGACAGAAGTATGACAATATATGGCTATGATACTTGTATGGATATAATTCCATAAAATAAGCTTTGATCTTTAAGACTATGGCATGGGACCCCTCTTCTAGGTAAGCCGCATTTCATGGCTACCTATCTCAGGCAGACCGCAAGCATTGACTTGCTAATCAGAGGACTGTGACAGTTGTTATCTGCTCAGGTAGAATAAAGACTTGTTTTGATAAGGGCTGAGTTTGTTCGAGGGCTGAAATGAAAAACAGTCGAAGCAAAAGGAAGCATAATGGGTCAGATTTGAGGACTGTGATGGTTGAGGAAGCTACATCAGACCTCCTCAGAATATCATGACTTCTAATAAGCTGAGGCATGTTGATATATTCTCCCTGTTGGACAGTGACATAGATAGACAACTATGTAGCAGTCAGCATGAGACATTAGCAGTCTCACTGGAGCATAATGGTAAAATGTGTTTTGGCAGCTTTCAGACACATTATTGGAATCTTGAACCATGATCAGCAAAGCCTGTTGGATGGCTTTGACTATGGAAGATTAAGTCCCCCTTTCCATGTTGGTGTCCGGGATGCCCTCATTTGACATAAATGTCTTCTCTCAAAAGAGAAGCTAGCATTAAGAGGGAGAATTCAACTCTATATGCTCCTGAACAGATACCTTTGTTGAACGAAAGAAAATCCTCATGGCTCAGGGACATATGGCTTCAGAGGGGGAAATTCCGAAGGAAAACCAAGAAGCCATATAAATAACAGGGTATCTAGCAGCCATGAGTACTATTGTACAATCTGACCTTGGATCCTTTGAGGAAGCCGTAAAGCATCAAGTCTGGAAGGATGCTATGCACTAAGAGTATGAGTCCATTATGAAGAATGATGACTGGGATGTGGTTCCAAGACCATAGGACAAAGCAGTTATCACCTCAAAATGGCTCTACAAGATCAAGCATGGATCTGATGGAAGTGCTGAAAAGTTCAAGGCAAGATTCGTTGCCTATGAGGAAGGTATAGACTATGATGACATATTTGCACCTATGCCATTCGATCTATTATAGCCCTTGCTGTTACGCAAGGATGGAGTCTTCATTAGATGATGTGAAGACCACATTTTCTGCATGGTGTGATAAAGGAAGAGATATATGTGGAGCAACCACTGGGGATCGGGACACCCATGTCTGCAGGTTGAAGAAAGCCCTCTATGGGCTGAAACAAGCACCCTAAGCTTGGTACGAGAGGATAGATAGCCACCTGATGAAGCTGGGCTTCACTCGTAGTATTGCTGATCTGAACCTTCACTGCAAGGTTAATAGAAAGAAGCCTCTCACTTTGGTGCTGTATGTGGTTGACCTCTTCCTGATAGGTGCTGACCCTCTCATTCATCAGTGCAAGAGGGAGCTCGCTACTGAGTTCGAGATGAAGGACCTAGGACGAATGTCTAGGCCTGAAGGTCTAGCAGAGACCTGGCGAGATTTTCCTTTCTCAAGGAAAATACATTATGAAGTTTCTGGTATGATGGACTGTAAGTCCATGGAACTCAACTTTAAGAAGTTGAGTAGCAGCGTTGCTGGGCCCGTCCTATTGAGTATCGTCAACCCATAGGGACCCTGATGTTCTTAATGAACACCTGTTCAGTCATATGTTGTGCAGTGAACACTTTGAGTCAACACATGGTTGATCATAACATTCATTGGGTTGGTGCCAAGAAACTCTTGAGATATCTCTGAGGCACGATAGACCATGGGCTGAGATACACTGCCGAGAGTATGACACTCCATGGATATACTGATGCCGATTGGGCTGGCAGTGTGGTGGATCGCAAGAGCACATCTGGATGCTACTTCACATGTAGATCTGCTTCGGGCAGGAATCTAAAGTCGATAGCCTTGAGCACCGCTGAGGCCGAATACATTGTAACATGTATGGCCTGTTGTGAAGTCACTTGGTTGCGAAAGCTCTTCTGTGAGTTGTTCGAGCATGTGCTAGATGCCACCGTTATCCTTTGTGATAACCAGAGGGGGATTCATTTGTCATAGAATCCCAGGTTCCACGATTGATCCAAACATGTTGATGGCTGGTACCACTTTATCTGGGATATGGTACAGCGAGGCGCCGTAAGGCTCGATCATATAGGAACTGATGAGCAGGTCGCGGATATTCTCACAATGCCCTTGGGGAAGGTCATGTTCATAACCTTCCGTGAGAATCTTGGTATCATGGAACGATCCTATTCTGAGGGTCCTGTTGGACGATGAGCTCTGGGAGCTCTGGGGGGCTTTGGGGACAGCTTCTCGGAGCTATGAGCAACCACAAGGCTAGGCTTGCCGAACCTTGTTGGTGTTCTTGGACCCCATCGTTATGATTATTGAGTTGGTTTACCTCTCATTATCTATGCCCCGTATGCATCCTACTCATTGAGTTCAGGGCTCATGGGAAGTACCTCTCATTTGGCCAATGAGATGGGAAAGGCTAGAGACTAGTAGCAAAGACTGATGGACGCATCAGAATTTGCCGTACTCTCTATCTAGGATGGCACGGTCCAACCACTTGATCTGGGATCAAGTTTAGTGAGGTCTGGGACCTCTGCCTGACTTCGGGTCGGATGAACCAACTTCGGGTTGGTTGGAGACTCTTTGTGAGTCTGATAGAGGTTTTGAACCTCTGGACTGATTATGTCAGTCGGGGATGATGTCTTTGTGACTGACCCACTTTTGTTCTGAAATAAAGAGGCCAGCAAAGCAAGTTACGGCGGGATGACGCACGATGTTTGATTGCACTGATGGATGGAGTTCTCCCTGGTCGAGTGTTAGGTGGTTTAGCCTTGGTCCAAACTCAGGGTTGTGTTGCACTCGGATGATAATCCCAATATTTTTATTGGATTCCTCTTTCGGAGAGGTGTAAGATTGATCTAAAGTCTATCTCGATCGGATGAAATGAGAACATGTACTTTGAATTTATTCCACTTATGTGCTAGGTCGGCCTGGAATAAAATATAGACTTAAATGTCTTAAAGGACGTGTCACACACCCCAAAGATTCCTATATATTGGAGAGACTTAGAGTTCATTTTACACACATTGGTGTGGAAGATTTCTCTCTCTTTACGGATAGCGTTGGAGGCTGTGATATATATATGGGCTTGTTCTTTGTTTGGGTTGTTACCGGGTTATGTGTGACACGCTTGGCTAAATGACCTACGGGAACTTTCTTTGAAGGTAGAAGCATCTTCTTGGTAACAATAGCCACCACTCTTCATCTTGAATTTTGGCTTGTCTTCTATCGATCTATTAAGCATGTTCTATCTTCTTCAGTATTATGCCCTAATCTGAAATGGCATAGAACGTAGGCATAAATTAACAACCTTCTCAAGGCAATAACATCCAGCAGCAACAACTTCGACCTAGTCTTGTCTTGGCAACAACAACATGCAGCAACTGGCAGCAACAACACAATGAGGGACTTCGATCTTCCAATCTAGAGCATGAGAGAGAGAGAGAGAGACACCAAAATTTCGATTTTCCTTTTCTTCTTCACCTTGACCAAACTTGCAATCCTTTTGCCTTCTTCCTTGACTTAGCACTTTTTCCTAGGCAACAATAGATATCAAATTCCTGTGTATGAGATATGATGCTCCAAATGAATTCGATCACCTTGTATATATAGGCTTGGGTTGAGCTCGAATTACTTGACTTGAGGCTAACTTGATCTCCTTAAGGTCGACTTGGTGTGGAGGTTCCATAAGGCATATTTGACTCATTACTTAACCTTTTTACACGATTCAAAAGCCCAACAAGGGTCTCTTTAAATACACAATGACTCTATAAACTCATAATAAATCCTATAAGTCCTCAATGGGGACTTTTACCTAAAACATAATGACCCAAGCAAGAAACCAATGCTTTAATAAGTCATTGTGATAATAATAAAAATTCTTTTCTTTATTCTTTTGACAAGTACATTACATAATGACTCAAATACATTAATGAAGACCAAACCTAGTTACATTCTTCAACACTCCCTCTTAACTAATGAAGTATTCACAATATACAAGTACAAGGAAGATCTCAACTATGTGAACTATAAAGATTTTTTTAGGCACCTCAATACCATGGACTAGATTCCTGACCAGGGCAATCTATTCATTGGTCTCAATAGTTTAGGCACTGCAATGCCATGGAGAATTTAACTACTATTAGGATTTAGTTGCAAAATCATAAATTTCCCAAACATCATCCTAGAACTTCAAACTTCAAACTTTGACTAGGGCTTGTTTCCAAATCCTAGGACTCGACCATTAATAATTAGGTCAACACATATATCTAGGAATTCATATCACACATTAGCATATCATATGTCAGGCAATAT
Organism: Pinus albicaulis; assembly: GCA_034641835.2. Classification (NCBI taxonomy): domain Eukaryota; kingdom Viridiplantae; phylum Streptophyta; class Pinopsida; order Pinales; family Pinaceae; genus Pinus; species Pinus albicaulis. Next base: position 1,214,282,253 of record CM076572.1, on the reverse strand, counting down.
TAACGTATTAGACATATACCAACCTAGAACAAGCTAGGGTTTCAACCAAATGAACACATACCTAGGGTTTCATTCCTAGGACTTTAAATACATAACAAGGGTTTTTCTTATAGACCCAACCAAACCCTAAGGATCTAGGGTTTCAATTCATAACATAACAAACCCTACTTTACCAGAACTTCAAAGGTTCAGGATATTAGACAACACCATTTCAACCCTAAAAAGTTAGGGTTTTCATGATCATACAAAACCCTAAACATGACATCATCAATATATCAAAACACAATAACAATTTCTTTAGACTCCATCAATAACCCTAAGTAGGTTTAGGGTTTCATTCATTTTCAACATACCCTTAGTTTAGGGTTTTCCAGAGAATCTTTCTAGGGTTCCTACACAAACAATCAAAGATATGAGGGTAGATTTATCAGATAATGAATCACATCCCAAACAAGAATCTTTATGATTCAAGAGAGCTAGACATAACAATTGTTAGTAATGTAGAATGGATTTTCTTGGAAAACCTTTTTAACTCCAATGCTTTGTCATGAGAGAATTTGATTTTATTAATCCATTAAAGGTGGACTACTTTAGACTATTTTAATAATAATAATAATAATAATAATAATAGTAAAGATAAAAATATTAATTCTTGACTTGTATAAGCATGACTGATTTGATTTTAAAGTGGATTCCATATGTCGAGATCATCCTTGATCATTTAGACATGAATTTTTATTTTTGAAAAGTCATTTCCAAATTGAGATGTGACTTACTATTTTTGGAAAGTCATATTATAATTGTTCGAAATGAAATTTTATTATAGGTGGTTTAAATAGAACTGAAAGATATGATTTCTTCTAGGAGAAATTCATCCTTGAGCTACCAATTTTTAACAAGAGAAAAGTCTTGTAGTATCATTTGATAACTTGTGAAAATAGAAGCTGGTTCGATCTCTTTGAGACATAGAGGATCCTTTGATTACTATGTAGGGGAATTTTCGGGGCCTTGGTATGGGATCTACAGTCCCTTAGTAGAATGACCTCCTTGAGCACAAAGTAATGGATTATGTCAACATACAACTCTTGGTATGGGTCCTTATATGAATCTTTGTGAAGGTCAATGATTGAATAGGTAGGTGGGAAACAACAAACCACAAAATTAATATCTTGAGGAATGGGGGATGCGCTAATAACTTGGACCTAAATGAATTTGGAAAAGCTAGTAACCAAACATCCAAATCTTGTTGGCTATTGGCCTATTTGCATAGTAACCCCCACTCACTCTTTGTGCCTTTCAACAATTATCTATTTCATCATCCATGATACAATTTAACAATGCACCATTATGATTGATGTACACTTCCTGTAAATTGGTCTTTACCATGAGGTTTGCCAAGCCTTGTCCTTTCTACAACTTGGTAGGCTTGATGTCCTTTGCGCATGATGAACATATGTTATTATTTTTGTAGTGGAGGACATAGTCTCCGAAAACTTGGAGAAAATTTACTAGGGGATATGATTTTCCTGATACAATTTAACAACACACCACTATGATTGAATGACACTTCTTGTAAATCTGGTCTCTACCATGAGGTTTGCCAAGCCTCGTCCTTTCTCCAACTTGGTCGGCTTGATGCCCATGGGATAATCTTGGATATTGGTCATCCATTTGCCCCTTTTACCATCATAATTATGTTAGCACAAGATTTCCTTTATTGCATGATGGACATATGTTATGATTTTGTAGTGGAGGGACATAGTCTCATAGAACTTTGAAAATTTTACTAGGGGATATGATTGCATCTCTATGATTTTAGCTTAGCATCCCTCGATGTTGTGTTGAATATGCTATAGGTTGGTCAAAACCTTGACCATTCTTTTGCAAGATCACAAAAACCATGGTATGTTGAGATGAAAATGAGAAGGCGAGGAAACTCTTGTTGTAATCAAAGATTACCAATACTAAAGCTTGCTCTAGGGACTCTTTGATGTCTAAAAAATGCCATCCTTGCTTGTTTGGTTCCTCTGATTTCATTCCCTTTCTTCAACATATTGGTGATTTCCTTGGCTATTATGGTGAAATTTTGGATGAATCTCTTCAAGAAATTAATCTTAACCAAGAGTGAGTGGAAAATTATTTAATGCCTAGGAAGAACCATTGCTTTTATTGCTTCAACTCTTCCTTAATCGATTGCTTTTATGTGCTCTAATAACTTTTCATTAATCATGTCAAATAATAATGTCATGCTAAAAACCGTCTTGAGGTGATGATGATGATAAGTTGTTATCTTGGAAAAAGTGGTTATATCATCAAGGTAGAGTACTATGAATTTGTGTTTTTCCATCTACAAAGGAATAATCCATTTTTGGTAGGGCACAATAGTCCTTCACAAAGAGATATTGTTGCCATGAAGTCCACACATAGTCTAATTTCTTTGTTACCTCTTGGATTCTACATACATCAAAAGTCCTAACCTCTGCAAGGGGAAAACCTATGGAAACTATTAGGCAAGCTACCCACTCTCACCTCAACAACCTTGCCACTATCCCCACAGTCTACTTTCTTTGTTATCTCTTGGATTCTCCCTACATGAAAAGTCCTAACCTTTGCAAGGGGAATACCTAAGGAAAACCTCAATAACCATGCTACTCTCTTCTAGGTCTAGGGATGGTTTCCTATCCTAAGAGGGGATTCCCTACCCTTAATCGCAAGCCTATCGTTTAGTATGAGTGAGTATGACTTGGATTAGATGTTAACTTATTTGGAAGGATATGACGCAATGTTGATTCTTGAAACAATTATTAGTACAATTTTGTGTAGTGTTTAGAACATGTCAATCATATGATTTAGACAGTGCAAGAAGCATCCATAATATATTGATTCAATCCAACAATGAAAATGTCAATGCTGACCAAATAACTCAAATCATTTTTTTATGACTTTTTGGGCAAGAAATGGATTATAGAAAAGGGATGCATGGTGGGTGCTATAGCTCTCAAATATAGCAAAATGGGGCTAGTATGAGAAGGTAATTTTCTCAAATGTCGTGTTTGGTGAACTGTAGCAATTAGGTGGGCGAAACGCTGGTTTCAAGGCTGATGAAGTTCTATGTGCAGTATATATTAAAAACAAATGTCCATCTCATGCTCTGTGAAACAAGACTCTTTATGAAATGGTGATGAAATGTGGTGTGTTCACATTCCTTTGGTAAGGCATCTCAGGACCTTTTTGTTCCACCTGCTATGCCTTGATTTCTAAGGAACAAAGAAACAAACTTGGTGCAAAGAGTTGAAAGTGTATTTTCTTGGGATATTCAGATACCTCCAAAGTTAATCGTCTCTACAATGAGGTAAATAAGAAGTTTATACTGTCTAGAGATGTGATTTTTCTTGAATATTCCAAGATTGACAATACTGTTGAGCGGCATCCTGACCGTTTGCACATATTCAGTCATGAAAAAGCTTTTCAAGAATTGGATAATGAGATTCCACATCTTGAAGGGGGGATCCCTATTTTGGGTCAATCTGTGGAATCTTCTTCTGAAGCACTCTCACCCCCTCATGAAGTTCCAACCACTTCTTCAAATCAAAAAGACACTTTGAGTGATGTGATTGAGAGGATTGGAAGACTAAATATTGATGCAACCCCATGTCAGTCAACAAGGAAGCTTGAACCATCTCAAAAAGTTCCTCCAAAATGACTCACTGAAACACTTGAAAGTGTTCATCCTGATGAGGTTGGAAATATAGAAACTAGAAGCTCCATTAGACTAAATGGAGGTGATGTAGATGATTTTGATTCAACTGATCATATGGATGTTTCTTATGATTATGAATTAAATTTGTCCACTTATTTTGAACCAACTTCCTTTAAAGAAGTTGACTTCCATGATGAATGGAAAGAAGCAATGTAAAAAGAGTATGATGCTCTCATAAAGAATGGAACTTGGAAGCTGGTGGATGTTGGAGACTCTACTAGAGCAGCTATTAAAAAAATTCTCCTTATCCTTGATAAAATCTTGCAAACATATATTATCTTCTTATTGTTCTTAGTTAGATTCTTTTCATCAAATAATTGTCAAGAGCATATGTTGAAATTCTGATGTTCTACGATGTTACAATCACTTAAATCCAAAACTTCTTTATGTTGCAAAATAAGTTAAGTAATTGTAGATAGAACATAAACCATATAAAGCATATGCACAATGGAAGATAACCAAGAACTCAATGAGACACAGAGAAGTTAGGTCAACCAATTGTTCAACAGAGACACAAAGTACAATGAGAGAATGAAGAAGTTTACCCAAAATCCCTGATAGTAGTAGCTGATGCAAACATTGAATCACTTTGGCTCTCCAAGATCTGCTCTTGCTCTCTCTCTCTCAATCTTCCTCTAGACTCTCCAACTCTCTCTTTCTCAAGTTCAAATTCTCCTCTCACAAGCAAGGAGGTCGAATTCATGAGGGAGTAACTCCTATGCCTTGAGGAGGAGTTCCATATACCAAAATAGGAGTGTAACTTATGCCATAAATGAGAGGAGTTTAACTTACGCATTAAGGAGAGAAGTGTAACTTATGCATTAAAGAAGTGTAAGAGGAATCTTTTTATGACAAGTCATTGAAGTGTGTAAGAGAGTTTAAGAGGTGCGTAAGAGCATTAAAGAGAGAAAGAGGAATGAATCCATTAAGAGAGAGAGAGAGAGAGAGAGAGAGAGAGAGAGAGAGAGAGAGAGTAACATATGCATTAATTGAGCTGAGTTACATATGACATGATTGAGTCTCATGATTGAGAGACTTGAATTTCTTTTTAATAATAATATAATACTATCATAAAGAGGATAATAGTAATAATAATAATAATATTGATGAGTAAGTTAAAAATTAAACAATTGAGATTGATTAAGGACAAGTTAAGTGATTTTCCATCGTATATATATGATTACGAATTGATGGAAAGTGATTTACTATTTTTGGAAAGTCATGGTTGCAAAGATAGACATGACTTTCTATTTTTAGAAATTCACTTTAGAAAGGTAGGAAATGAAATTTTATTCAAGGAAATTCATCCCATAGCTGTCAATTTTCAACAACATAAACCATGAAGATCATACAAGACAATGGACACAGAATATAGTCTCCAAGCCAGGGAAAAAACCCTCCAAGGGGAAAACCTAGAAAGAATCTCTTCTCTTCTTATAGAATTAGTTCAAATGAGAAATCCAAGACCCGAAGACCAAAGCCAAGACCTCTTCCAAGCACCAAGTCAACCCACCAATAAATACTTCCTCAAACAAGCTCAAGTCAATAAGGTCATCGAAAGTTGAATTTGGTCAAATCAGAGTTTCGATTGTCTATTTCAGAGTCCAGACTTGCAATTCACGACCTCCTGCAACTCGGATATGCAATTCTCGGCCTCCTAGAACTCTTAAGAAACCCTAATTTCGCATGTGTAGGTAGAAAATATCAAATTTTTGTCTTGTACCTTCTCTTTGACTTTATTCTTTGCTTATAGACTTCTTCACTCTTCTTTTTCTTGCTTACTTGTTGCAAATTGAATGTGTGTCAAATGAGGTCGAATCTACGTCTATATATGTATGCCTTTCGTGAGCTCAAATATCCTCTTCTAGGCCGACTTCTCACAGTTAGGGCCGACTTGTGGCTGGAGGCTTATTTTGTCTTTCTAGACTCAAAATAAATTCTTTTACATGTTACAACTTTCCCAAATGGGTTTTATACACATAATAAAGACTCTTTTTACGTTCTTGACTCATAAAAAACCCTAGAAGCATGAAGAACATGCTTAACCTAGTTGACCAATCAAGAGAAGCATGAAACCCATGCTTGAAAATAATATTTTTCTTTCTTCTTTTGCTTGATACATAAGATATACATAATGATATGAGTACAATGACAATTATGAAGACCAAAACTAGTTACATTTTCCAACACTCCCTCTTAACTAGGGAGGTATTCATAATTGTACTGGTACAATGATTTTCTCAAATTGAAGAGTTCTCATAAGAAGAGTCGTATTGATAAGCCATCTTTAAGCATCAACATCATAACCAACATTGTCAACATAGTAAGGCCTTAACTTTACAAGCTCAATTTATATTAGAGCATAGTGCTGGGAGGGTTAATGTGAGACACCACACTACCTCTTAAAGGTACATACTCCATCTTGATGTTCATATGTCTTTTTAGGACTATTCTTATCTTGGATTCCCAATCTTCAAAGAATATCGACCTTTTCGACCACTCTTGTCTTGGATACTTGTCCAATCCTCAAAGAGTGTCGATCAACAAGACAATTTCCTATCTTGGATTCTATATCCTCAAGGAGTATTAATTGTAGATGCTTATCCAATCCACCCTTCTCCTTCCTAATTCCTTCACTGAGACTTACGGCTGTTAGTCCTGGTCTAGTGCATGACACATAGAGAATATGATGTCTTTAACATCACTCAACGTAGAGAGGAGATCCTCATTCCCTCTTGATTGGGTAATAGATCCTTGCTCCTTCTCAAACATTTAAGGAGACTTCTTACTCCCTCTAAAACATAGAGGAGATTCTTTTACTTCCTTTCAATAAGGAAGCTTTCTAGTGTGTCTTCATCAATACATCAACTACTAGTCCTTCATGGAGATCTTCAAGTAGCTACATGGCTCCTCCTCTTCTTTGTATCTTCATGAAATTGAACTTTGATCTTCTTGAATGTACTGGAGCCAAATTGTGATAGGATTCAGGCCATCAACCTTTCATATCACTTTCCTCTAGTCATCATCAATAGAGGCATTATATTTAGCCAATCAAAGTAGAACTTAGTCATAGCTCCCTTTAGACATGAACGCGACCATCATGAACATCGAGTTATCTCTTTGTACTGCTACCTCTTGATTCCAAGATGATGTAAACATCTTGACCACACAATCCTTCAAGGATTACCAAAACCATCCACTCAATCCATGTATTCATGGAATTGAGTTCAAAACCAATAGTTGTAGATATACTTGCCTCAACTGCCATTATGCAATTTCCTTCTAGGTAGCAAAACATATATTGACTAGATAACCAAAACCAAGACATCAATATCAAAATTACCTTAATATGATGGCTTCTTCGGATTCTGCTTCCTTTTGAGAATAACATCCTTTCGCATGGTTTATCTTCTTTTACCAAAGATCCTTCTCCATGCTAATCACTTGTAATTAAAGTGTCCATGGAACAAACTGACCAGCAAGCTGTAATTTCTTCTTCCTTGGAGTTGTCATTATCAACTCTCTTTCTTTCTTCAGGGAACCGTATTCAATGTTGATCAATATCATCATGTCTATGTCATGCCATCTTGTGGAAGAGTCTTGATCGTTAACCATTCCAAAGTATGCCAAACTTCCTCTTCCTAGCATTGAGGAACCATATGGAAGACTTACTGAGCACATTTTTATAACCAACTCGTTTTGCAAGATTCTTGTAGATATGAACCTTACCTTAGAGAAGAGTTACTTAAAAACATGCATACCTTTGCTTCCGTACAACCATCTAGCCATCCTTTCTTTTAATGAGCTTGCTTCCAACCTTATTGAAGATAAGCTTCCCTTTAAGAGGACAAAGACTTTAATCCTGCCTCTCAAACTGCAACTCGACCATCTACATACTTGTATCTTGCAAGACTATTGTTTCCATACTGGATGGAATACACACCAGTCATAACGCTTCTTCCAAGGACCTTCCTAAATGATGGTTCTTATTGGAGGATCTCGATGATCCTTCTTTGCAAGATGACTACTTCTAACATTATGTTAGAAAATGCTTGGATGAAGTATAATGTGCAATATGGTCAATCTTCTCATTCTCGTAAGCTAGATGATTCCTTGAAAAGCAACTTGATTTTGTAGACTCTAATTCTTCTACTATCATATGCTTCTCTCTATGATGCCATTCTTTACAAAAACCAAAACTCTTCTAGAGAATGCAACGATGCATGCTACTCTACTTTCTATTTTCTCCTTCTTTGCAAGATGACTACTTCTAACATTATGTTAGAAAATGCTTGGATCAACTATAATGTGCAATATGGTCAATCTTCTCATTCTCGTAAGCTAGATGATTCCTTGAAAAGCAACTTGATTTTGTTGACTCTAATTCCTCTACTGTCATATGCTTCTCTTTATGATGCCATCCTTTACAAAAAACAAAACTCTTCTAGAGAATGCAATGATGCATGCTACTCTACTTTCTATTTTCTAATAAAAGAAAGACAAATTGCAAATGAACCTAATAGAGATGGAGCTACCTCTATTAGTAAAGATCTTTAGGATCTTCACCTTTCGTCTTCTTCTCAGGTTGCCCCTTTTCTTCAGCTATGTGAGCTTCACTCCTTTCCTTTCTTTTGTTGTTCTTATTTGGATATTCCCTCTTAAAATGTCCATACTCATTGTATCCAAAGCGTTGAACCTTGGACATATTTGGTTTTCCTTTAGACTTTCCAAACTTTCATTTCTTCTTCTTCTTGGACTTCACAATGTTTGTATTTATCAAGCTTTTTAGTAGTTCTTGCTTTTCTATTTTATGGAGCATAGATCTTGGGTTAGATTGCCTTTTGATGTTTATAGAAATGGGCTATGCACTCTCATAATGTATTGATTCTCTTTGTACTTAGTAGGCCCCATTGACCTTTTTGTGGTCATTCTTTGGATGTTAATGATATTATCTTATTATTATCTATCTTACTTTCAATATTTTAGACTATCTTTCGATTAACATCACCCATGCTCGAAAAACATTCAAGAGTGGCCAATGAAGGGTAGCTAGTTTCTTTCTGAAACATGTAGTGATAACATTAGTGTTTGAACCTTGACCTACCATAGCACTACGGTCTAAAAGTCGATTGAATTATTGAGGGATAAATGTATTCGACTTATGACATGGTCAATGTTTGGTTGGCTACGAGCAAGGATATCCTTGTTCACATCAAGCTTGTACAAAGAGTTTAAAATGTAAATAATTTTTCGAGGGATGAACAATTATCTCCATGCAATGAGTGCATGAGCAAGTTACTAAATTGACTTAGACACCACATGATGTTGAATGTGCAAGCATAAGCAACTTCTCCAAACGTTGTCTTCTACATTTTCTTCTATAGTATTGAACAAGGGTTTGCGTGGAATAGATGCGTCATATATGGAGTGTGAAGAGAAACTAATAACATCATTTTCAATAAGTTAATTTTTCTTAGGGCTATATTGTTCTTTGCTTTAGATAATTGCATTTCATCATATTCACCCCATAACATTTAAACATCATTTGCAATTATATAAAACTAACAATATTATCAACATTGTAACAATACATAAAGGAACAATAGAAGAAATACATTTACACATAGAGACATTAGGATTGGTCATAGACTAGGGAAAAACCCCATAAGGGGAAAACCCTTTGTAATTTTTCTTCTATTAGATTGTCATAAAATGTTCAGCAGAGAGTACAACGAGTCCAAATCCACAAATAATAATTCAAGTCAAAGTTTGACTTATTCAAGAGAATAACCAACCAAAATCCAAAATATCAAGCAATAGTCAAATATGGTGAAAGGCAAAGTATTAATTGTTCTACACCATTCCAGTTCCAGTTCCACTCTTTCAGCCAGTTTCGCACCCAGTGATGTACCCAGTTCGGTACCACAGTTCTGCATCTAGTTCTGTACTTTCAGCTAGTTCCACACCTCGTTCTATACCACAATTTTGCCCCCAGTTCGGTACCATAATTTTGCACCCAGTTTTGTACTTTTGGCTAGTTTTGCCCCTTGTTATGTACCTTTGACGATTTTTGCACCCAGTGTTGTACCATAGTTTTGTACCCAGTTTGGTATAACAATTTTGTACCTAGTTCTGGACTTTTGGCTAGTTTCGAACCTAATTTTGTACCCAGTTCGGTACCACAGTTCTACACCTAGTCCTACACTTTCGGCTAGTTTTGCACCTAGTTCTGTACTTTCGGCTAGTTCCACACCCAATTTTGTACCATAGTTCTGTACCTAGTTTGGTACCACAATTTTGCACCCAGTTTTGTATTTTCAGCTAGTTCCGCACCCAGTTCTGTACCATAGTTCTGCACCCAATTCGGTACCTCAGTTCTCCACCTAGTTCGGTACCTTCGGTCAGTTCTGAACCTTCGCTAGAAACTTCAGACTTATCAAACCCAAGAAGAGAGAGAGAGAGAAGTGTGTTGTGATATCCAAATAAGCTTGAGGTCACTTGTATTTATATGTGTTGGAGGAGGGCTAATTTGTCTTTAGGCTGATCTTGACAATTTTGACATTGTGGGTTGTTGTCGCACAAAATGTTTAGGCACTGGGACAACGACTCAGATCGGGGGCTGTCACCCTGATCCACAATCTCTCTATTTATGCCGTTTCCCTATAGTAGACTAAGGGGGGTAGACCCTATGGAAATGGAATGAAGGAGAACTAGTTGGGAACCAACCAGTTTGGGAGACAGAATTAAACGACCAAATACTTGTAAAAGATCTAGCGAGATTAAATGATTTGATTAAATTTGAATGATTGATACCAGTGCCTTATGGAGTCAACTATCTTGCTAAGAATTTAGGACCAAGTACTTGATGAGAAACTGCTGCTTGGATGAATAACTATCCTATATGCAATGCTAACTTAGAATGCAAAATGTAAGAAAAATGATTTGAAGGAGCAAGTTGAAGCAAGCTTCGAAGATGAGAGGTGATGCCAACAATTACTCAATTAAAAGACATACAATTTGTCACAAGTCCACAATAGAGCTCTCAAAGTAAGATATCGATCACACTTATTTCAAAATACTTCCCAAACATTAATATCCAATAAATATCCAATATTTCAAGTAAATGAAACAAAAGTTAATTACACGATAGACGATTTTAATCGTTTAAAAATTCAATTGCCAATAATCATCAAACTCAACTGAAGCATATGAAAATAATTAGCACTTAAATCTCAGTAATTATTCATCAAGACATACCATGAAATTTCGATGCTAAATAAACACTTCGTCAAGTAATTTATGGATTAAACGATATTTTAAAAATAATGCGAATCCAATAAAAAAATTAATTTTCTCAATAGTGAAACTTAGGATATTAAAAAATTAAATCATGTCAACCGTAGGAATGTCTCCACAATTAAATATCTTGCCCAACCTAAAATTTAAATGGCTCAAAACCCCAATGTTAAAAAATCTAACTTCAAAAAAATAAATTTTCCAAATTTTAGATACAACAAAAAATTAAAAGAATATATATATATATATATATATATATATGTTTTTTTGAAAGTCAAAAATTAAAATCTTTAAAAAATGAAAATTTTAATTTTTAAAATATTTTTGAAAAGTTAATGAGATTTTTTAATTTAAAAAAAAATCTTTTTGAAAAGTTAATGAATTTTTTTTATTTTTTTATTTTATTTTATTTTAATTTTTTTATTTGGACCAAGGCCAAACCCAAAAAAGAAAACAAAATCAAATTTCATAAAAAAAAATCAAAGTTAAAAGTTTAAAATCCAAACTTTACAAAAAAAAAAAAAAACCGAAATCCAAACTTTTATACAAATTAAAAGAGAAAAATGTTAATACAAATCGAAAGGGAAATCAGAACTTAAAAAAATAATAATTAAATGTTCATGTTTTACTTTGTTATGTTATGCAGGTCAAAAAGGAGCGGGAGGAATGCGCTGCCAGCAAGGCAGCAAGAGACGCAGGCAGGGATTTTCAACGAGGAGGAGCGGTGGAGGAAACTATGTGAGGGATGAGGAAACTGGGTGAGGAAGCAGGATTGAGAAGGAGTTGGGGGATGACAAAGCGCAGGGAATGGCAACTATTGCGTGAAGTAAAGAGGGCTCGCAAATTTGGAAGGGGAGGCGAGGATGCGTGAAGAAATGGAGGGAGATCGGGTTGAGGGCATACAACCAGCGAGGAAGATGAGGAAGATGGAAGCAACACAGAGATATCTGCAGGTAGCAAGGAGGTGGCATGATGGAGCACATAGGGATGAAGGAGACATCAAATGAAAGAAGAGAGGAGCTTGGATAGGTAGTAGCAAAAAAATGCAGCAGCAAGGAGCTGGAGATGAGGAGAAAAAATGCAGGTTTTATAAGATGGTCGAAATCTAAATTATTATTATTATTATTATTTTTATCATGCCCAGAAAATGAAGAAATTTTTACCAAATTTTTATCTCTTTTAAACTCAGAAATTTCTCCGGAAAATAACTCCAGATCCAAAATTTAATTGAACGTTCTTGCAACAAATTTATATTCCGAGACAAGATCTTACCATTCAGGGCCTAGATATTGCTCGGATCTTGGAATTTCCTTTGAAAACTATCAGATATCACCTGCACATAACCATAAACCAAAACCTAGAAACCCAACACATATACAAAAATCTAAAATCGAAACCCTGAGTTGGAAATAAAAAAAATTCTAACTATTTACATAATTAAAAATACAGATCTATACAATGTATTTACAGATCTATGCACAAGAGTTGCAGATCTGTCAGATCTGAGGAGTGTAAGTCTGACTTCGCTCCGAGATCTGAAGATCTAAGGCTCTTACTAGCCAAATCTAACTTTAAATTCAATAAAAGTTAATATAATTTTTTTTTATTTAGGTACAAGCCAAGCCCTAGAAAAACCTTGCAAAAAGAGAACTTGAGATAAGCTTGGAGAATTAGATCTGGAGGGCTCTTCAGATCTTATTTTATTGAGAGTCAGTTGGTCTAGCCGAGGACTTCTTCAAACACTCAATTCTAAATCCGAGAGATTTTTGCACATTTAAAGTTAAACTGTTAAATCAATAGAGAAATAAGATAAAAATAAAAATTTCAAGAATCAGAGACACCTGCTAATTCAATCCAATTAAAATTTTTACCCTAAATCAAGTAACCTAAGCAAGATACTTGTACCATAGATTACTCTACAAGAGCTATTAATCAACAATTTATTAGAATAGTTACTGGCAGAATATAAAGAACAAGTTTACCATAAAATGCCGAAGAGGAATAAAACCATCAAGTAAAACCCCAAAGACTTTGTTTGTTTATTCCAGAAAATATTATAGGAGAGCTTCAAGAGCTAGTACATGATCAAGAGATCGGATGAAAATCAAACTGACACTGACCTCTAATTTATAGGGAAAATCTCCAACGGCTAGTTCGCTTGATCCCCGTCAAAGTAATCTCGACTATTGAAAAGGATTTGATTATCTTTTAATCTCGTCTGTCGAAATTATTATTTTTTGAGGAATTTCGAAATTTTCATTTAATTCTTTTTAAATTAACTCAAAAATAATAATTTTAAGTTAATTACCTCAAAAATTGAATTTGGCTCAACTACCAAGACTCCCAAGGGTTCAAGATTTCTCAAAATGTCCAATATTTCTTTGGCCTGGGACCTTTAAAAATTTATTTTTTAGAGACCCACGAATTTTGCCTTTGAAGAATTTAAATTTACCTAGGACATAAAATGAATTAAACTTATGTCTTAAGATTTTTAATTTAATTTGGCCATAAAATTTAATTAATTGACTCATGAGGAGATTAATTATTTTTCCAATCCTCTTTAGATAGGATAAATACATTAAACCCATGAGGGGGAACTCTTGTTCGTAACAAACCTTCAATAATCTACCCAATTTTGCGACTCAAAAATATGACCTAGTAGACCTAGCAATCTGTAATAAAATGATCTAGCCAATTAGCTAGGATCATTCCTAGATTACTTTTACAAAGACTCGATAAAAAACACTAAGACTCACTTAATATCTTGACGACAAAATCCACCCTAGCTTTGGGGTGAGGTTGGAGGGGAAAAACTTTGCCGATCATTTGTGTCTAGAGACACAAATGAATTAGTGAGATGAAAAACCTCCTAAATATCCTAACAATCTGTAATAAAATGATCTAGCCAATTAGCTAGGATCATTTCCCGATTACTTCTACAAAAACTCGATAAAAAACACTAGGACCTAGGACTCACTTAATATCTTGATGACAAAATCCATCCTAGCTTTGGGGTGAGGTTGGAGGGGGAAAACTTTGCCGATCATTTGTGTCTAGAGACACAGATGAATCAGTGAGACGAAAAACCTCCTAGGATAGAAATCGTCACCAAAATACTAGGCTTACCTAGGTTGTTACATACATGATGGTCTTACTAATATCATTTACATTACAAACATGTAGAATGGGTTTACATCATTTACAAAACTGTCGGCTGAATGAGGAAATCTGAACGACACGAACACTCGAACATGATAAAATCCCTTTTGCGAAAAAAGGTGTTTACTGCTATGGGGTTGTTGACACAGAGTGGTCAACAATGGGCTTCACTTAAAAAATACGCTTTCCCATGTCCAAATCAAGTGCTTCAAAGGTCAAGATTGGTCCTTTCGGAAAGAGGAATTTAGTCCCATGATTGGAATTTGACACTGATCTGCTAAATTAACACTCCATCTCAGCGAGGGAGAAATTCCAACTGCATCATGTAATCATTGCAAGTATCCTACCATTAAATCATGTCCCATCTCTGCTCGACTCTATCTGTCGAAAAATTCTCAAATCTAAAGAAGAAAAATCATAGGGAAGCTTCAACTACCACCCTCTATACAACGGGGAGCCACAACTACCACTCGGCATAACTGGCAACGGGGAGCCAATGTTGCTACTTGAGAAACCTCTACCAGCAGGGAGCCATTGCTACGACTAGAGAAACCTTTACCAACGGGGAGCCACTGCTACGGCCCGAGAAACCTTTGCTAGCGGGGAGGCAATGCTACGGCCCACGAGACCTCTGCGAGTGGGAAGTCAATGCTACAACCTGGGAAACCTCTGCCAGCGGGGAGCCAATGCTACAACTCGGGAAACCAACAAACAATAAGAGGGATATCACTTACCTTATATCCTACTGCCTGGCGATAATAGGAGGGATACCACTTACTATAAATGGTAAGGATCGCGCCTATCCTATTATTGTTGATCTTCCCAACTTGACCCTCGAGTTAGTGGTAAAAATCTGCATCTCTAGCTTGAGTGGGGGATGCCACTTACCATAAATGGTAAGGATCATGCCTAAGTTTGGACTCATAACATATATGAGATACTTATTCATTCATGATATTTTGAACATCTATTGATACTATGCATTGTTTGAACATGGATTTATTGAATATCGAAGAAAATGTTTTTTATTTTTATTGTTATTTAATAATTTTATATATGTGTATATCTTTATATTGAATTCACCGATTTTTTCTCGGTCCGATTAAAACTCTTCACTCTTTTGCCTTGCCGATTTATTGCCAATTCAGACTCTGGTAACATTGCGCCTAACTTAAGCAACCAACAACCATTGACCAGATGGGTGGGAAAGACAGATGCCAACTGGGGTATACTCTGGCAAATCCAGAGGTTCCTCAACCCCAAAAGCTCTAAGGCTCAATTCTTCACCCTGGGAGCTCAAACAAGGGAGAAGAACATAGCGCAGTGTCTTCGATCAACTCGAACCCTTACTTAGGAGGGTCATATTCATCAATCCATGCTGCTTTATGTCAACAATCTGCTCATCATTCGAAGTATGACGGGGTCTCTCAGCTCAATCATCATTGGTGTATCCATATAATCTCATATCTCTGGAAGTATATCTCAGACCACAATCCTTCTTACGCCTGATCTTCAGAGGCTCACTACCTGTCAAGAATAGATCGTCAACAGATAAAACCAAAAGCAGGCATACCTTGGACCTCCTTTGAAATATAGGTTGGAATCAATGTTGCTTCTTGTGAATCCAAGCTTCACCAGGTAACTATCAATGCGGACATCCCAGGCTCGAGGAGCTTGTTTTAAACCATATAATGCTTTCTTCAACCACATTAGATGATCATCTATTCATGTCCAGAAGCCTTGCTTTATTCTGCAATCATCCACCGCAAATAATGATATGTGATAGGATCTCATCAAGAGTCTCTCTCTCTGAATGGGAAGCCTCTTCAATAATCATCGATCAAGATATCAAAATGTCTATCATAATACTGTCATGCATCAACAAAACTGTCAGATTACAGAGTCAAACTATATCAGGTTCTTATATATATATCTTCATCATAGTCATGATAAGTCATATAAATCATCATCAACTGTTTGAATATGTCATTAAACATTCATCAAAGGTTAGTGTCAACTGACAAGTGTATCTTCATCATAATCACAACATCACTTGTTTATCACATTACTCAACCATTTTTGAATCAAGTCAGGGCATTCATTTTTGTCACATAGTCAAATTTACTGGCTTATCAAAACCTTATCAAGATCAACAAGAAGATAGACACACTTGAGTATCAATCTTACTGCCACATTATTACTATCAAGCTTATCATGCTTATCACAGGCATTGACAATAGTATCAAGTTACCATATATCAAAATCAATGTTTCTAGCCAACTTTATAAAATCAGGAAATCCACCATGTCTAATTAAAATGCAAGATACTTGCCAAATATCAAGTGCACCAATATATCACATGCACCATAAATCAAACTTACTTTCATATGTATGCATGAGTCATTTATGAAGGTGATATTCTAGTCATACTTTAGGGCTTACCTTGCTATCCTATATTGCAACTAATATTGTACCATACATACCTTGTATTGTAATATTCAGATACCTTAGCAACTTGTAGTACTTATTTGACATTGACAACTTTTTCTTTTTCCAGCACCAACTCTTCTCTTCTTCTACTAGTTCTCTTTTCCTGCAACTTAGATGATCCTCAAAAAGAATCTGCTTATCGCATCTCATCTGAAGGTTAGAAGCATTCAAATATGCAAATATCACTTCCTGTCCGCTTCTTGCCTGACTGTGCTGATGGTACCATGGCTTCTCTGGCCTCTCTGGTTTTAGAAGATAGGCTGGTAGAGTTTGGAGAATAAAACAGTGCACAGTATCTGGATCTTGTCCAAAAGATGGCTTGAAGGAGACATGAAGGAGAGTTGGTGGTCAGGTTTTCCAAGCACTACCAGTAAAGGATGACTGACCAACAACAAAAAACTGGACAGTTTGCCCCGATAAAAGATGCCTGTGGTGTAAAAATGGAAGATCAATACTGTTGATTTTTTTGTTTGTGTATTTAAAAAACATTCCTTGCACATGTTTCTTCTACCTGACCTCAGTTCGTGGAACCTTGGATTTCACAAGGTATATGTTCAATCCATACATGTAATCGATGCTTGTTGATTTTGTAACAAGAATTTAAAGAAAGATAAAGCTTTTGCATTTACTGCATGTCAAACAGTGGCTTTAAGAAGGGGATTGTTTCTGTAGTGTTACATACTTTGTAATAACTTCTTTCCTATTTCAGATCCTCCACCTGACAAGGAGTCATTGGACTGGAACACAAGAATGAAGATTGCAGCTGGTGCTGCTAGAGGACTGGAGCATCTACATGACAAAGCAAACCCGCCTGTTATTTATCGTGATTTTAAATCTTCTAATATTTTGCTAGACGAGAATTTTAATCCGAAATTATCTGACTTTGGCCTGGCCAAACTTGGTCCAGTTGGTGATAAGACACACGTCTCTACCAGAGTGATGGGGACATATGGATATTGTGCTCCAGAGTATGCTATGACAGGCCAGCTGACTTTGAAATCTGATGTGTACAGTTTTGGTGTGGTTTTGTTAGAGCTAATTACAGGGAGAAGGGCCATTGACAATTTCAGGGCTGCTGGAGAGCACAATCTTGTTGCTTGGGTAATATTTTTATGTTTTATCAGTCTTATACTATAACTTCAATTCCAGAGTAACAGCCTGGTTCAAAATTATACATTTGTAAAGTCTGAGAACATAAAAACAGTCATATTGATAGCTTCTTCTGATATGTTTTATTGCGTCTGCCTTTAATTTGTGACCGAGTGCAGGCACGTCCTTTGTTTAGGGACCGCAGAAAATTTCCTCAAATGGCTGATCCTTTGTTACAAGGTCGATATCCGATGCGTGGTTTGTATCAAGCTCTTGCTGTTGCCGCTATGTGTCTCCAGGAACAAGCTGCTACTCGCCCTCTTATTGGTGATGTTGTGACTGCTCTCACTTACCTGGCTTCTCAAACATATGAACCTGGACTGCAGTCCAATCTTAGCAATAGATTTGCTCCGGGTACACCTAGAGAGAAGAAAGATAAGGATAAGAGGTTGAGTGGTGTGACAGATTGCCAAGATGAATTGGGGCAGAAGGAACGGAGCCCCAGCCAAGGTTCTGTCCGGTCACCATCTCATATTTCCTCTGATATCAACCAAAAAGATACTGGTAAACAGCATTCAGCAGGTGGTACTGAAATTTCCAGGGGTCAGGAAGGAGGATCTGGGCGAAGGGATTTGGATGGGGGGGAGAAACAAGAAGGGTCAAGGGAGAGTCCTAGCTATACTGGAAGGGCGAGAGAACGCCAAAAGAACTTTGCATCAAGCCGTGATCGTGAACGGGAGCGTGCTGTTGCTGAGGCCAAGGTATGGGGAGAAAATTGGAGAGAGAAAAGAAGAGCAAATCAACAAGGTGGGAGCTTTGATGGAGGTATGGGATAGAAACTGATTTTGTTGTTAGGGTGAACATTGTTGACTCTTATGTATGTGACTTGTTTAGCATGATCATGCTTTGGTTCTTGAGTGGAGTCCCACTAATCATATTTAGTGGTCAGGAACCATCAGGCCATAACCATCATTTTGACAGTCTGGTTGGGATAATGTTAGCATAGCTCTTACTAACGGAATCGTACAGTATATGGGGATGCATATGGTGGATACATTACCTTGTTGGTTTGATTGCAGTTTCATTGGGATAATGGTTGCTTAGCTCTGGCTGACGGAATTATACAGAAGTTTCAGATGCGGAAGAGTGGATAATTTTATCAGCCCACGTATTTATCAACGCTAATGAACTAGCATTTCAAGGATTTGGCAATGAGGATGATAGTTCATGGACAACAAAGAACATTTGTATTCACAAAATAGAAAAATGCATCTTTGCCTTTTTGAGCCGGTCGACAGCAGTTCAGCCGGACCGTTAGTGTGAGCAAGGCAGGTTCATAACCATACTTCTCGTTGACGGTATTCGAAGGAAGCTTGGATAGGTCAATGATGGTGTTTAATTTCTGCTTATCATTTCCCCCATGAAGTTGGTGTGCCTGTGTAGTGTCCACCGGCCATTTGCATGTTATATCGAATTCCTCCATAGCCAGGTTTCAATTCGGGAAACAAGGAAGCAAAATCAAGCTGGAATTCTTACAGTTGGCCTATTTTCTTGCGTGGTTCCTCCAGTGTTAGAATTTATAAGGATTTCATCTGTTTTTGGTCGTAATTATTTCAGGAGGCCCGGGTTAGTGAATGTCTCCTGCATTCCAGCTAGTGGGACAGTCGCATGTATATTCTACCACTTGCTTCGTTTATTTCCACTATTTGATAGTGCTGTGTAAGTATTAAAACATTTAATATATATTATGTTTTCCTGTTCACGTGTATTTTTTTTTTATCGACACAGTTGATGGGATTGGACTGTTTAAGGTCATTACATTGAAAACTGCTATTTTGAATTTAACAATGGTGTAGGTGAATTTAGTGGTTAAAAATATGTAAACGGCTATTTTGAATTTAACAATGGTTTAGGTGAATTTAGTGGTTAAAAATAGTTGTCTCACGTTTAAGTTTCTCAGATGTCTAGAGTAGAGTATGTACATTTTATAAATTTCATTTAAATTCAGTTTAAATTTTCAGACGGGTCGAATATGTATATTTCTATAAATTCGTTAGTTAAATTGCAAGGCAGAGATAGTCCTCTTGTTCTCCGCATAAACAAAATTTTACAAGTTTCTTATACCAATTTATTGTCCAACTTAAACACAAAATTTCATAAATTTCATATACTAATACTTAAACATGACCTTAAAATTAAATTATTTATTATTATTTTACTCAAAAATTAATACCTTTAAAATTAAATTATTTATTATTATTTTACTCAAAAGTTAATACCCTGCAAAACTTACAGCTTTCTGACTAATATGAATGCATTTTATTCAAATTTTCAGTTTAATACCCTGTAAAACTTACAGTTTTCTGACTAATATGAATGCATTACATTTATTCAAATTTTCAGTTTAATACCCTGCAAAACTTACAGCTTTCTGACTAATATGAATGCATTACATTTATTCAAATTTTCAGTTTAAATAAAAATTAAATTATTTATTATTATTTTACTCAAAAATTAATACTAGCTTTTTGACTAATATGAATGCATTACATTTATTCATATTTTCAGTTTAAATTTTCAGATGGGTCAAATATGTACATTTCTATAAATTTCTTTGCTTAAATTGCAAAGCAGAGATAGTCTTTTTGTTGTGGGCATAAACAAAATTTCATAACTTTTTATACCAATTTACAAAATTTCATATACCAATTTATTCTCCAACTTATTCTCCAACTTAAACATGACCTTAAAATTAAATTATTTATTATTATTTTACTCAAAAGTTAATACCCTTAAAATTAAATTATTTATTGTTATTTTACTCAAAAATTAATACTTTACGAAACTTAACTTACAGCTTCCTGAATCATATGAATGCATTACATTTATTCAAATTTTCAGTCTAATACCCTGCAAAACTTACAGCTTTCTCATTAATATGAATGCATTACATTTATTCAGTTCAACTTACAGCTTTCTGACTCGTATGAATGCATTACATTTATTCAAATTTTCAGTCTAATACCCTGCAAAACTTACAGCTTTCTCATTAATATAATTTTCAGATGGGTTGAATATGTATGCATATTTCTATAAATTTCCTTAGTTAAAATTGCAAGTCAGAGATAGTTTTCTTGTTCTTAGCATAAACAAAATTTCATAAATTTCATATACCAATTTATTGTCCAATTTAAACATGATTTTAAAATTAAATTATTTATTATTATTTTACTCAAAAGTTAAATACCCTGCAAAACTTTACATTACATTTATTCATGTCAACGTAGAAAACTTTTTGGGTCATGTATATTCTACCACTTGTTTAGTTTATTTCCACTATTTGATAATACTGTGTTAGTATTTAATGGTTAATGGTTAAAAATATGTTTATTTGATAATACTGTTTAAGTATTTAATGGTTAATAGTTAAAAATATGTATTTTATTTTTAAGTTGAAGTATTAATGGTTTATGGTTTAAAATATATATTTTATTTTTAAATTGTATAAGTTTAAATTCTCAAATGGGCAGGGTATGTATATTTCTATAAACACTGTAAGTATTTAATGTTTAATAGTTAAAATTATGTATTTTATTTTTAAATTGTCACAAGTTTAAATTCTCAGATAGACACACTATTTATATTTCTATAAATTTGGAAAGTAGAGATAAGAATTTTGCTTTACAAATAAATAGAATTATATATATATTTATTGTCTAACTTAAACTTGACTTTAAAATTAAATTATTTACTATTATTTTACTCAAAAGGTAATACTCTGCAGTCCACGGGGTTTGGTGTTCTGTTAAGACACTTCTTGATGTGAAGTCACTTGTTGAATTCCCTGCCTGGATTGGGTGATCTATTGGACATGATGAAGATGTAGTCCCACCAAGCTTAAAAAAATAAATTAATTAATACCCTGCAAAATTGATGTCATGGTAGACAACTTTTTAGGTCGTCAATACTTCGTTTTATTTCATGAGATACAAATTAGTTGGTTTGTGTGGGATTTAGTTTCGATTAAGTTTTGGGTTCAAGGTTCAAATCATGTGGGAAATGCTTGAAAATGAGGGTCAATTATGGGAATAAAGTGCCTCAAAGGGCATTCAGCAATGCTTGAAAATGAGAGTCAATTATGGGAATAAAGTGTCTCAAAGGGCATTCAGCCTTGATAGAGTTTCACACAAACATGGTAATGACATTTCACAGTTGAGCATATCATTCTTTTTTCGGTCTTTGCTCAATGTGGAATTGACAAGTGTTCATTTTAAAATAAAAATAAAATATTCACTAAATACAAAAGAAAGGTTAGCTATAATAAAAATTAAATATGAATATGTTATGCATATTTAGTTCGCTGTCCATATGACGTAATATAATTTCATGTAAAGTAATTAGAAGTAAAAAAATGTGTAAGATGTTTGAGCTTTATACTTTTCAAAAATATTTCAACACTAAATTTAAATAAACTATTTGAAAATGTATGATAACTAATTTATGTTGATATCAACTTCATATATAACAATATATAGAAAAAAAATGTTAAAAGAAAATATTTTAATATATTTGAAAATGATAGATGCACATGCTATGTAAAATATTTTATTGTCAACTATGCATATATCATATATTGTTTTAAGAGAAATGTGGGAGGAAGGAGTATGTATTTTTTGCTCTGCAGGAAAGGTGGAAACAAAAAAGCATTTCATTTTAAAATGTGAGACCTTCAAAGACAACAAAGAAAGTTATGCATATATTTTGGCAGCTAGCTCTTGGGATAATCTATTCACCTAAGGGTTTGTCCATAAGCTTAGAGAGTTTAATGTGAAACTTCGTAGGAAAATGGACGAATACAAGAGCTAGATAAAGAAGCAATCAGTCCCATATGTTATCTTATTGTCAATTTCGTGAATGGTAAACTAAATAAACCTTAGTTACGGGCGTCACCCCAAACTAATAGAAGAGAGTGATAAACAACAAATAGCAAAAATATCAAAGAAATTCATGTTTAACTATAGAACACTTGAACTAACCCTTGAAATTAAATGAATGAATTAATATATAAAAAATAGTCAAAATAGAAATAAAACAATAAAATAATTAAATGATGAAATAGAAATTAGATTTTATCAACAAAAATAAAATTAAAGTAGGATGCAAATAATAAAATAGAGTTAAATTAAATAATAAATAAAAAAGTAATATTATAATTAACAAAAGTGAATAATTGCATATGTCCATGAAAACAAAAATAAATAAATAACTACATATGTACATGAGAATATTTAAAAATAAACCAATTTAAATCAATTTTAAACCTAGATTTATCAAGTGTTTAGAGAAATCAAAATTTTCAAAGTGTAATCTTTTTATCATTTGATATAATTTATTAATACATCATTGAGCCAATAGAATTTTTCTAAAATCCAGGTGTGCGCTCAATGTGGAATTGACAAGTGTCCATTTTAAAATATAAATAAAATATTCTCTAAATACAAAACAATGTCAGGCTATAATAAAAAACAAATATGAATATGTTTTGCATATTTAGTTAGTTGTCCAAATGACATAATTGAGCCAGAAGCTCATTCTACAACCAATATGAGGGAGATGTGTAATTCCGCATGTGCTCAAGTTGGAGTTGACAAGTGTCCCTTAAAAAAATACTCCAAATATAAAAAATGTCTGCTATAATAAACACATAAATGGTTATATATTTGGTTAGTTTTAACATTATAAAAGAGCAATAATCCCATTCTCATTATGCTCACTTGGTTTGTTGTTAATATTAAAATTAAAAATAAAGTAAAATAGAGGAATTAAAAATAAAATAAAAATCTATTTCTCATATAAATATTTCAATATAGAAGTTCAATAAATTGTTTGAAATCCATATCAACTAATATATTTCAATATGAAATATATGTATGTTAATGTTGATTTGAGGAAAATAATTCAATATTCAAAAGGAAAAAGTAATTAAAGGTAAAATAATTAAGCCAAATTTCTTTTTGAAAACAACTCTCTCCAGTTACCATTGTGTTCCTTTTGTACCATTAAATCTAATGTTAAACAATTGAAATATTTTAAACTATTAAATATTTGTGCTCTTCTAACTACTTTTCGATGAAATACAATAAAACCTCTCATATGTCTTTGTCATTACAGGGCAAACTATTCTTCAGCTTTGAATACAAAGAAAGTCTATAGAATGTAAGCAAAGGCCGTATATTTGTATTTTGTTAAGAAACTTGATTTTCCCTTCACCTTTGCAGGGTTAAAGATTCTAACAAATACAACAATGTATCAATTTCATAGTGCCGATGCATTCTTTTAGGAGGCTTGTAAAAGAATGCATAGTTAAGTGGTTTGGGAGTACTGAAGATCCCATCCCTTTGTTTATATTGTCAGAATTAGTCTCGAATTTTAGTCGGAATGCCTTGACCTACTGCAGATGTTGAATGTAGAAAATGTAAGAGTATACGCAGTAGAAACTAAATAATTTGCACACACAGCATTAACAATAGAGACAGAATTTAATGTGGTTCACCCAACCAATCTGGGTTACATCCACCAAACAGAGGTATCAACTTTCTTATTATTCAACAAGAGATTACAACAATAGATTTCTCACATCTACACTTCCTCTTCCTCATCTCTCATATAACTTTTTGCCTTTATGGGCTTACAATTTATAGATGTAGAAGAAAACTGAATATTACATTCAATTCCATCCTATCACAAGAAAATAGGATTGATATCTCATCTTTAGGATTTGATTCCTTCAGATTTGGAACAAATCCTATTGTTGTCATTATCTATGAGATTTTAGCTAAATTAATATCCAAAATCTCAACAATTTCCACCTTGACAACAATTAACCTCATACCTTGTTTCTTTATTATATTTATTTTTTCTGCAAGCCAAGAGAAGCCAGACACCATCGTAGCTTCTCTACTAATACTGGTTTCGTGAACATGTCTGCATATTTTTCCTTTGTATGTACTTTTTCAAGAGAGACTCCTCGTTCAGTGATAACCTGTCTTACAAAATGGTACTTTATAGGTATATGCTTTGATTTACTATGATAGGCTGGATTTTTAGCCAAATGAATTGCACTTTGACTATCACAAAATAACTTTATGTTGTCTTGCAACCTACCGAATTCACCAAACAAACCTTTCAACTAAACCGCTTCTTTGCAAGCATGTGAAGCAACTATGTATTTTGCTTCTGTAGTGGATAAAGCAACAATGTTTTGTAGCTTTGACATCCAGTTTATAGCTCCACCTGCAAGAGTAAAGACATATCCTGAAGTTGATCTTCTCTTATCCAAATCACCTGCAAAATCAAAATCAACATATCCGCAAACAAATTCACTATTTCTGTCATAAGTGATACAATAATCACTTGTGCCTCTCAAATACCAAAGCACCAATTTCACTGCTGCCTAGTGTTCTTTCCCTGGATTTGCCATATACCCACTGACAACCCCAACTACATGTGAAATATCTGGTCGTGTACAAACCATCGCATACATCAAACTTCCTACTGCATTAGCATATGGTATTCGAGACATATATTCCTTTTCTTCATTTGTATTAGGACATAAACTTGAAGAAAGCTTAAAATGGGAAGCTAAAGGGACTGAAACTGGCTTCACATTGTTCATACCAAACCTTAAGAGTATTTTCTCAATATACTTCTATTGTGATAACCACAGCGTACCATTGCTCCTGTCTCTGAAAATCTCCATGCCCAAAATTTGTCTTGCTGCTCCTAGATCTTTCATATCAAATGTCCTAGCCATCTGGGCCTTTAACTTGTTGATCTCACTTATGCTTTTGCTTGCTAAAAGCATATTGTCAACATATAATACTAAGATAATGAATATGCCATTACTTAATTTCTTAAAGTAAACACAATGATCACATTCACTTCTTATATAATTTTGACTCGTCATGAAAGCATCAAATTTTTTGTACCATTGTCTCGGCGACTGCTTCAGACCATACAATGATTTCTTGAGCTTGCAGACAAATTTCTTGTTGCGATTTTGAACAAACCCTTCAGGTTGTTCCATATAAATCTCTTCATCTAAATCTCCATGTAAGAATGCAGTCTTAACATCTAGTTGTTGTAATTCTAAATCAAGTAAAGCAACTAATGCTAAGACAATCCGAATTGAAACAATTTTAACAACTGGTGAAAATATCTCATGAAAATCAATTCCTGCTTTCTGAGAAAAACCTTTTCTGACCAGCCTCGCTTTGTACCTGTCTTCTTTATCATCAACACCCCTTTTCAATTTGTAAACCCATTTACATCCTACAGTTTTTCTGTCATTAGGAAGATCTACCAGATCCCATGTGGCATTCTTGTCTAATGCCTTCATCTCATCCTTCATAGCTTCTTTCCACTTATCACTGTTAGAACCTTCTACAGCTTCCTGATAGCATAAAGGTTCATCATCATTAGCGGTTAAAGCAACTGAAGTAACATAATCATCATACCTTTTAGGAGGATGTCTAATTCTCGTGGACCTTCTTAAAGATGTTTCTGGTTCTTCCACAATTTGCTGATTATTATCTATAGGAACTTCTTCATGATCTTCATCTGAAACTTGTTCATCTTTACTATCTTTAGAATTTGAACTGGTTTCAAACTGAATATGTTTAAACTTAGGTAAATTTTCCTGTTTCAATTTAATATCTACATCTGGATTATCAAGTGAAGATTCATTGAATTTAACATCTATGTTAATGATGATCTTGTGAGTAGTAGGATCCCACAACCTGTATCCCTTAATCCCATCACCATATCCAACAAAGATATATCTTTTTGATTTAGGATCTAATTTAGAATGCTGATGTTTCAGAATTAGAGCATATGCGTCACAACCAAAAACTTTCAGTTTAGAATAATCACAAGGATGACCCTTCCATACCTCTTGAGGAATTTTGCATCCTATTGTAGTTGATGGTGATCGGTTTATCAAATAACAAGCCGTAGATACTGCTTCTATCCATAATTCCTTCTGTAAATTGGTGTTACTTAGCATACTTCTTGCTCTTTCTAAGAGAGTCCCGTTCATGCGTTCAACAACTCCATTTTGCTAAGGAGTATAAGCAGTAGTTCTATGTCCTTCGATCCCAACTTCCTTGCAATAATTATCAAATGCATTTGAAGTAAAATCACCACCATTGTCAGTTCTTAAACATTTAATGGTTCTTCTAGTGATATTTTCTACTAATGCTCTAAACTGCTTGAAAACTGTGAATACATCAGACTTTCTTTTTAACATGTAGACCCATGCTTTTATAGAGAAATCATCTATAAAAGATACAAAATATGATGATCCTCCATATGAGGTTGTAGGAGATGGACCCCAAACATAAGAATGGATATAATCAAGGATTCCTTTGCTAGTATGTTTTCCAGTTTTAAATTTTTGCTTGCTTTGTTTCCCATAAATACAATGTTTGCAGAAATCTAACTTAGAAGATTTTAAACTAGAAAGTAACATACGATCAGATAAAATTTTTAATCCTCTTTCGCTCATATGGCCCAACCGTTGATGCCATAGTCGAATAGAGTCACTGTCGTTTTCAGATACAGTTGAAGCATAATATGACTCTGTTCTTCCTTCTAACTGAAAAAGATTTCCAACCTTCTTTGCTTTCATTACTAATAGGATTCCTTTGTAAATTTTCATTACTCCACCTTGAATAAAAGTTTTATATCCATTTGTGTCTAACACTCCTAGAGAAATAAGATTTTTTTCTAAGTTCAGGCACATGTCTTACATTAGTTAAGATTTTAATTGTCCCATCAAACATTTTAATATGGATGCTTCCAATTCCCACAACATTACATGAGACATCATTGCCCATGTAAACTACTGCATCATTAATTGACTTATAAGATTTAAACCACTCTTTATGGATGCACATGTGATTGGACGCACCAGAATCTAATAGCCAATGTTGATCATGATTTGAAAAATTAACTGATAAAACTTCATCACTTATACCTGAACCGAATGCCAAACCTATATCTGTCGTGTTTGCTTCTTTATTTTTTGTTGAAGAGTCTCCTTTGGATGTTTGTTGCCTCTTCCAACAGTCCTTCTTCAAATGTCCCGATTTGCCGCAAAACCAGCATTTTAGCTTACTCTTCTTCCCTTTTGATTTTGATTGAGAGTTGTTTTTCTGACCGAAGCATTTTTCTTTAGATCGATCACTAACCATCATTGCTTCTGATGTAGAGGTTTCTAAATTTGACCTTTTTCTGGTTTCTTCAGACAGCATAGCTCCAACAACATCATCAAATTCAAGGGTTTCTGATGAACTAAGACTTATAGAAGTAACAAAATGATCCCATGACTCAGGCAAAGAGCATAATAAAGTTACAACTTTATCTTCTGAATCAAATTTTACTTCTATGCTATCTAACTGCACCAAGAGTATTAAAGGTATTCAAATGATCGGTTATTGTTGTACCTTCCTTCATGCGCAAGCTGTACAACTGTCTTTTCAGAAGAATCCTATTGGTTAAGGATTTAGTCATGTACAATTTTTCTAACTTTGTCCATAAACCAGCGGTTGTTTTCTCTGACACGATGTTAAATAAAACATCATCCGCCAAACACAATCGTATGCCGCTCAGTGCTCTGTCATCGATGTCACTCCATTCGTCATCTGTCATGGCGAAAGGTTGTTTGGATTTTCCCAAAAGTGCCTTCGCCACACCTTGTTGTACGAGTAAATCATGCATCTTGAGTTTCCAGATTTCGAAGTTATTCCTCCCATTAAAATTCTCGATCTCAAATCCAGCACTTTGAGTTTTTGACATAGTTAATTTAACAACAGAAACAACACCACACGTAGTCAACCAAATGCAGAATGACCCAGATGTTTCAATGATTTACCTGTGACATGATCCCTCCAAACTAGAAACTAGAAACGTGCTTTGATGCGACCCTCTTTAATCGTGGGTTGACAAAATAAAACAGTAAAAAAATTGAACTGTCTTATTTTCATAAATCACTCAATTTACAGATTTGAAATATACGTCTTTATTTCGCTGTAGAGCTTTACGACATTCTGTGGTGCAGATTACATAGCAGTCAGTGCACATTTAATATTTACCATGATAGAAATTGAGATTGAAAAATCAATTTTAGCAGCGTTCTTGTGAAACTAAACCAATGTGACCATTGATCACCGCTACACACCGAGTCAGATCCGTTTAAAGTTTGACAAATGAGACCAGGCGAATCCAAGAGAGGCCGAGCTCCCAACGGAAGGAGCCCTGTCGCTGCACGATCTTTAAGATACCACGCACTGCTGGAAAACCGTGGCGCAACAACCCAGAGAGGACAAGGAGCATCGAATGTGCTTCCTCAGCCCATCAAATGCAGGGAAAATCCCGTACAGAGCACCAGCTCACGGCGCAGTGGATCCTCCAGCCCTCGATTCGTTGACGCTCTCTCTCCGATTTCACAGCAAAGACGCTACTCACGGACGGCAGCTCACAACCTTATATTTAGTTCAGGACTCGAGATGAAAGCGTGTCAAATCCCTGCACCATTGTCTCAGCAATACAAGGCATATTAAAGCAAAAGACAAAAGCATATTGTGAGTTCCGCCCCCTCAACTCTAGGCTGGAAAAATTACAGAAATCGAGTTTCGTCTTGCAATAAATCAACAGATGCTCTTCAACAGATTCTGCCACTTAGACCGCACACAGACACAACCTGAAAGCTCTGATACCAATTGTTAGAGTATACGTAGTAGAAACTAAATAAGTCACACTCACACAACATTAACAATAGAGACATAATTTAACGTGGTTCACCCAACCAATTTGAGCTACATCCACAAAACAGAGGTATCGACTTTCTTATTATTCAACAAGAGATTACAACAACAGATTTCTCACATCTGCACTCTCCTTTCTCATCCCTTATATATCTTTTTGCCTCTATGGGCTTACAATTTATAGATGTAGAAGAAAACTGAATATTAAATTCAATTCCATCCTATCACAAGAAAATATGATTGATATCTCATCTTCAAGATTTGATGCCTTCAGATTTGAAACAAATCTTATTGTTGGCATTATTTATGAGATTTTAGCTAAATTAATATCCAAAATCTCAACAGAAAAAGAAGAATTATTAATTTCCGATTTACCAAAAAAAAGCTAAAAAATATCCGAATTCTGTTCACTTAAAAAAGTTTTGTAATATAAATTCTCTTAAAATGAAAAGAAATTAAAAGATATATAAATTTGCAATAAGTTTATTTTTAATTTATTTTTCCTTTTTTTTTTAATTATTCAAATTTTTAAATAAATTGAATGTTGAAAAATAAAATTTATTAATTGTTCATTTATCAAAAAACTAAAAAAATCTAATCTCTTTTAACTCTAAAAAAATTTGTAATATAAATTCTCTTTAAAAAAAAATTAAAATATATATAAATTTGCAATAAGTTTATTTAATTTTTCTTTCATTTTTATTATTCAATAATACAGACTTTTTTCTCTCTTTTTTCTTTTTTCCCTTTTTTTATAATTTAAAAAAAAGAAAAGAAAAAGAAAAGTCCCAGATTTTTTCAAATCCTCTGATCTTTTTAAATAAATTGAACGCAGAAACACAGTCCCGTGGTATTTCAATGATTTTTTCAAACCCTGTGATCTTTTATGGAGAGGAAATTATATCTTACTTAGTGGAAATTTCTGGAAGTTATATCTTACTTCGTGGAAATTTCTGATTAAAAGAACCTTTCAGAACCTTTCATCTTTCAATTCCTGCACAAAGTTATGATGAACCAATTTTACTATTTTTTTCTTTTCTTTTGATATCCTAGGACCAAGAGTGTACTCTTCAATGTGTAGGATTTTTATTTATAAGTATTGTGGTAGCCATCTCAAATAAGTTCGTATATTCTTTTTGCAAATACTGAGAGAACTCCCATGATATTTGAGTCAATGATTTAGTTCAAAATATTGTTATCTCTTTTTTTTGGATAATTGGAGTGCTTTTTTCTATTTTTATTTATTTATTTATTTTTCTAATTTATTTTTCAATTATATGCTTTCCAATCTATTAGGGAAGAAATGTTCTACCTTGGCACCCACTTCTATTTCATTTGAAAAGTGTAAAAGTTAGACTTACTTACTTTGGTTTATAACTTACAATGTATAACTAAGCCACTGTAAAATTCTTAGTTGTTCTTAAAGACTCAATCATATGATATAGAAAAAATATGGTAAGACACACTTATTTTATGACTCATTTATAGTAAAATTTCTCTGATCATAATTATATGTTCTAAAATATCCATTCAATCAAGTGATATGAGACAAAACATTGAGTAAAAAATGATCGCGGCTTACAAAGAGAATCCAAAGTTGAAAATTGATATTATCTGTATGAATCCATCAGTTCAAAGTTTCCATTGATGATAGACCATGAAAGAAGGCAAGGAAAATGGAATAGGCCATGTTCTTTATGTCTTCAACATTCAAGCAAACATAAGCTTGCCTAATGCGTGCTTTACATGTAAAGGAAGACGGACAATACAAAGTTATTAATATTTTATCAATGTTTAAATTATTCTCTCACAAAGGTTGGTATTAATATTCTAATAAACTCTCTCAAAATACTAACCCCTTGATTTGCGTTATAGGTGACCCTTGGATGCTTGGGAGGCAAGGTTCGCTGATCATCTTCAGAGTCCATGATAATAGATGCAGGGCTAGCTCCATTTACAATGTACATTATGAAGGAACAAGCCATTTCTGTGATGAACTAAATCGTCGGCCTTGGAGTTGTTCCCTTCTATGTATCTTTGTGGTGTTGAGTGCTCCGGTGAAGTTTTCTCAAAGATAGTTCAAAATTTTGGTCTCGCACTTGCATAAAATCTAGGAGTTGGAAAAATAATTGATTTCTTGCATGACATACTGATTCGGGGAGGGAAATTTTAAATTGTGTTGGATGGGACCCGCGAGTCGGAGACTCGGACAATGGGACTATTGAATCAAACGTAATGAAGGCTGCTACCAGAGGCCGCAACAATTGGGGAAAAAGACATGAAAAATGCAAAAACATCATCAAAATTTCATTTGACAGGAAGAGGGGATTTGAAGTCTTGCTTAGGCCATAATAAGAAATTTATAATGTTCTTTTATTTATTTTATTTTTAAGTTGACAAGGCCATAATAATAAATTTATAATGTTCTTTTGTTTCTTTTATTTTTAAGTTGACAATCTTTAATATTGTTGGATGTGTAAATACAAGATTTCAAACTTAGAACTTTAGCAGACACATTATTACTCCTTGATCCTCTTCTGAGCAACCTCAACAGAGGCATCAGTCTACCATTTCACTCCTTCATCAGCTTCCTCATCATGGTCATCCCGACTCCCTCGGGGAGATTGATCATCCTCATCGGAATATTGCTTCTTTGATACCTTTGAATCCACATCATTGTTTTTCCTCTTATTTTATTTTTTCTTGTTTTTCTTCTTTTCTTCATCTAAAGCTTCCCCTTGTTAATGTGCTTCTTTTCAACCCTCCTCGGTGACTTGTTATCTTTCCATCCCTTCTTTTGTTTTGGGGGATTTTTCAAAATAAAAGTAGCCAGCTTATCCCTCATATCTACATATTTCCACATCCATAACATTGGACATATCTTTTTATAAAAACCTCCACAAAGACCACGTTCATGCTATCTATGTAATGCCACCAGCTTCTGCCACGAGTCTCTTATGTCTACTTTTGTACCTAAGTATATTTTGCAAGGTACAAATGAAAACCACTACCATCCTTCGGGTTATGTAAATGCATATGTCTTTTTGAATACTACCCTAATTGTTGTATCTCTTTTAGATGGGTACAATGTTTGCATCTTTATTAGAAATAAGCCTTAAACACAAGATAAGGGTCTGTCTACAAGGTAAGGTTTTGTCTAGCATTTGGATCTGTCTTGATCAAGATTACATCTGGAACCCTCCAAATCACTCCTAACTGCCAATTTCCTATTTCAATATTTATAACATTTTTTTTTTTTTTTAATACATGTGAACAAATTATGTTGAGTTACATATGTGTATTGATGACAATTTGGTGATACAAAAGGGTTAATCCCTTGGAGCTGCCTCTTCCATGCATCTTCCCAGCATTTTTGGAGTGTCTACCTGTTGATCATTCTTATAATCAATATCTTTGAAACCTCCAAGATCTGGTTCCAAGGAAGGAGATTTCGCCTTTCATTCCTTCATGATGGCTCCTTCTCTG
Source organism: Pinus albicaulis (assembly GCA_034641835.2). Lineage (NCBI taxonomy): Eukaryota > Viridiplantae > Streptophyta > Pinopsida > Pinales > Pinaceae > Pinus > Pinus albicaulis. Next base: position 1,214,249,148 of record CM076572.1, on the reverse strand, counting down.
CAACATCTTCTTTCTTCTACACTACTCTTTCCTTTGCTACTGACTTACTACGTTTCTTTTGCAACATGTGGTGCAATTACTAGTTTAGTTGTTTCTTAATAAGAGGGAAATGTATAACCCATTTGATTTTTAATACAAAATAGTGAATAATAAAAACAAATTATTCAAAAATGTTGTTTAAATAATGAAAAAACCTCTATAAGTCCATCTCAATCACAGATTTATCAAGCACTAAAAGGGATCAAGTGTAAATCTTTTTCTAGTTTTGAATTCTAAAAAGAAATTTGCATAAAATGAGATTTGATCCCTCTTGGCTATTGCTAGATCCATGGTTATGGATCTATACTAATATAATTTCATGTAAAGTAATTATAGGTAAAAAATGTGTAAAACGTTTAAACCTTAATCTTTTAAAAAATAGATCCATGGTTATGTATCTATACCAATATAATTTATTGTTATTTTACATCTATACTAGCTTTGATTAAGGAGCCTTACCCCAAAAGAATGGAAGAGAATCTCTGATAAGAACCAAATAACAACAATATAGCTTTAGACCACTTGAACTAACTCTTAAAATTAAATAAATGAATTGATATATAAAAATAACAAAATAAAAAAATAAAATAAAACAATAAAATAATTAAATGATGAAATAGAAATTAGATTTTATCATAAAAATAAAATTGAAGTATGATGAAAATAATAAAATATAATAAAATTAAATAATAAAGAAAATGATAAAAAATTCATATTATAGATTATATACAAAATTAATAATAATACAAATAACAGATATTTAAAAAAAATGAATCTTACACAGCATGACACAATGAACAATCATTCATAAAGTGAGATGATTATATAAATTCATCCACCCTTGGTAGTTTATTAGTCCTTGCCCTTGGGGCTGGAGGGAGTGTATAGTAATTGAATTTTGATTGTGAATTAAATAAGCACAAAAAATGAAGATATAACAGTGTCTTAAATCAAAGTTTCTTCTAAATCATGTATTACATTTCACATTTTTTCAAATTTTATCCTATGAGTTTGAGATTTTATTTGGCCTCGTCAAGAGGGAGAGATCTTAGGTTATAAGTTACATTTATTAATTTTTTTTTTGACAAATAAACTAATGTTAGCAAATTCAAGTATTAATTTAGTAACATTAATATTAAATGTTTTCATGAGGCTATTTCAAACATTCCACCGCTCTGTAAAGTCTCAAAATTTCCACTGCCCTGTGAGTTTTATGACAGCTGCACTTCACCGTTTTACGTTTTACACTTAGCAATCACATCTTCATTTTGTTAAGGTGAAGGTTCTTTCAATATTCAGTGCCTTTGCTTTTCCTTCCTAGCCTTGAACTCCCGAGAGCTTGCAGGGGACGTCTACTCAGTCACTTGCTAGAGGAATGAGTGATGATTTGTTCCCACCTAATATTTAAGAGAAAATCCTTGCATGGTAAAGGACTCTACAGATTTGCTCAGTTCAGTGCCGCTGAAATGGAGACTTCATTCTTCAAAGTCACATGGGAAGTTGAGTGCACCAGATAATGATGAGAATATTAAACGCCGTGAATATATTTCAGAGCATAATCGGTAAGTAAATTAAATTTTGTTAATTCCATGCTTCATAAATTCCAAGCACCAACCAGCATTAAAATATCGTGCAGTCAAAAGCTTGCATGTGATCTTCTTATCATTTTTTTTTACATTCATTTACTTTCTGTGTATCTATTTCATTGAACCAACTAGCAACATACGCACACATGTTGTTTGAATAACCATTGACAATATCAATTTTTTTCCTTTTCCTAATTGCAAGTATTGTTATCAATGAATGCAATAAATAACTACATATGATAAATCACTCACATATTGTTTGAATTATGGTTCACAATATCATTTTTTTTCCTAATTGCAGGTATTTTTTTTATAAATGCAAGAAATAAGCTTCTTAGGTGGAAATCAAAATGGCACTTTTAGATGCCATTAAGATAATAAACTATGATATGGGAGTGATATGTTTGCCATAATCAAAATAACTAGCAACACTAATTTCACAATAAGTTCATGCAAGAACCATATTGCATGTAAAAATTGGAATGCAATGGATAAAATGCATACTATGGTTAACATATTCATAGAAATTGATAAAGTAATCATAGTTGAATCGTCAGGAAAAAAACCATTATAAAAGACATTTCTCTCAACGCCACAATGACTGTAAATTTGAATGCAATTCCAGGAATGCACTATAATATTTTATTATTGACAACGATAAACCAGATTTAGATTCAAAATAAGGGAATAATGAAAAGGAAGAAGCATGATAGTGAAGATTGCCTTACAAAAAGTGAACTTTAATGTTGACATTTAACACTCCTGCACATGACTTCAACAAACTTCTTTAGAGAAACTTGAAAATAGTGCAAACTAGAATGAAAATGCATCAATCCAATACTCCTTAGACTCATTTACCTATTAGTATTCTGGAGATTTAGAGAAAGTGGCAACGATGGATTCAGAAATTGTTCACTACATAAATAACAAAACATACTTTGTAAGTCAAATATGATATATCACATTGAAATAGCTAAATGCAATGAGAGTATACACATGAACATATACACAAAATTGAAAATATAATATGATTTTGATTCTTTTTGTTCCTTACATAAACTCCAACACATTTTGCACTAGGGATGAACTTTGAAATATTTTCAGAAACATCATTCACATCCTGGAAAGATCCAAATTTAATCGTGAGAGGAATATTGTCTCCCATGAAGGAACCCACAATGTCCCCATACTTCAACCTCAGGAGAGTCGAATAGTTATTTATCAACCCTTGCCACAACTAACGATACCCTACAAGCCTAGCCCATAGGTTGTTTAAATCATGGTAACACCTTGGGAAAATGAGACAAGTGGCACTCATAAGTGAAATGTGTAGTCCATGCATGTCCGTCTTTATATCTGGGATTACATGTATCACTTTCAATTACAATTAAAAAGTAATTAGAAAACCACCGAATCTTTCTTGATTTAAAACATTATAAATTACCATTAAAACTATTTTCTTGCCACTTATCCTTCCTACAAATTTGGTTCTTCATCTTTAGTCCTCGTCAATGGAGTAATCGATATAAAATCCATGGCTGTTTAACCACTTGGTTTTCTCTCGCCTATGAATATTGAAGTAATATTTACAACCATCGAAGAACTTTAAGTATTTCCTTTGGATGGGGCACGAGTAACTCTTGCAAGAATATGCAGTCTAAACAATGTTGGAATAAGGTGGGATCTTCCACATGCTCTTGGGAAACGAAAACACTTCCTTGTAATTCAAAGGCATTGCTAGATAACAACGCCGACGAGGAAGAGGCTCGCAACCTTTGAGAAAGAGAATCTAAGCCAAGAATTCATCCTTTTGGAAATAATGGTCGACCTTATAATCCATGTATTTGTTCAGATCTTCCTTGAAAACTACATACACATGGTTGATGGACTGATAGATGGTGTTCGAGCTGAAGCTGGCGTTGCGGTCGAGTAGGAGTTTTTTTCTTTGGTGATGAATTCCTTGAGCTCCTTGTCCATGAAGACTTTGTTGGGTCCTCCCCATTGAAGCCAAAAATCATCTGCATAATCCCCATTGTTGCTTTTGGGGTTTCACAGAAATTGTACTATCAGTTGGGTGACCTCGACAACGATAGTTTCATAGACTTCTTTTGAGGATTTGAGTTCAATTTTGATACTTGAAATCTCATGTTAGGTTTGGTTTAGTGTGTCAATGAGGAGGTCATTGGAAGGGAGTGGGTCCTGGACATGTTAGGGGCTTGAGAGGGGGTATTGAAGGGGATTGTAGTAGTACTGTAATGAACATGAAAATAGGAATACTGTAACCATATTTGTGCCTAGAACAAGCAACACAACCCACAATTTTAACATGGGTTTGCATTTGATTTTTTCTTAGGAGATTTATGAACAACCATTGAGAAAAAAGATAAAGCTGAGCCTCCCCCAGAGGAGAGGTTATACCTTTGGTTTGGATGTGCTGATCTGTGGAAAATGAAGAGTCCTGACAATGGAGTAAATTCATAGGCTCAAGAGTATTCATGGGTGATATGTTTGTACCTAGATGGGAAGAATGCAAGATATATCGATGGAACCGCCTTACGGGAGAGAGGACAAGAGTCTACGCATATTATAGCCTTTGTAAAACAATCATAAAGCAACATATTCTAGGTTAATGGGGCACGTGGCTTATATCCAAGCCAACATGTCACCTAAATTTATTATTATTATTTTTTAAAGTTTTAGTTTTATCATAGATTTGTTGTTTTATTCAAATTATATATATATAATTAAAACTTAAAAAAAATGAAATAAAATGAAATAAAAGTAGTAACAATCTGATGAAAATTTCATGTAATAAAAGTTAATACAGGTAAAATAATAAACACAATTAATGGGACAGTGATTCCAAGTTGAATGTTGGGCAAAACATCCTAGTGAGGTTGTTCATTGGTTTATTATGGCTAAGGAAATTGGAAAAGGCAATGGCAAAGGCTTTGGAAAGAAAAAATGACATTTTTGACACATTTATTTATGAAAATAATGAAAAATAGAAGAAAATGAAGGTGAAAGGTCACAGGCTTCATGTGAGGAGGAAAATGAAGAAAATAAAGACCTCATTGATAAAAAGGCTTCTGAGGATCAGTTGGCAAGGTTTTTGGCCCAAAACTTTTGTCAATTCAGTTTTGGAGCTCTTTCATTATTCTATCTCTCTCTCTTACTCTTGGACACTTAGAGTTTTATTGGAGAACTTTGGTATTGGATCAAGAAAGAAAAAGAAGGAAAGAGGAAGGCAGGAGCAAGCAAGGAAGATCAAGATCAAGCAACTACAACGATATTCTTTGCAGGTATTGATTTGCATGTGCGATTTACTTGCTAGATTTGACATGCATGGTATTGCACGTGGTTATTTGTTTTAATGGAATGGGTTTTGCCAAGTGTGATAGTGTTTTCAGCCTAACCTTGCCATTTCCGGATAGCTATGGTGTGATGGGGTTCTCATGTTTTGGTTGCGCTGAATTTCTGGATGGATTCAAAGTTGAGTGAGGTGGATCTCCCAAAAGAAGAACACATGGCTTAGTAACCCTTGAATCGGGCTGTGGGTCGCAGTAAAGACAGATAGTGTGTTGCCTAGGTGGGACTAAGAATCCTCGACCAGGGAATGGTGGGATATACGGTAAAGCCTAGAGGTGGGTGCTCTCCACTAGGCCTAGGAATCCTGGGATGGGATATATGGTAATGTCGGGAGAGTGGGGTCTCGATTTAGATCCTAGTGATTCGGTGTGGATTGCGGTAAAGCCTGAGAGACTAGGAGATAGGAAAATTCCTCATGGTGTAGGTGGAGAAATCCAATGGCATTCATGCTTGTTTTATGGCCTAGTGATTCGAAATGGATTGCGGTAAAGCCTGGTTTCTATTGATGAGGGTGAGGTGGTTTAGGCTCAGGATGCCCTGGTTGGTTATTTTGGTTTGAGATCCACATTCATGCTTGGAATATGGCACAGGAGTGATTGGATGAAGAGAGATTTGGCTCGGCCAATCTATGGTTAGGTGGAACGTGGTAGTATCATCCTGGGTTGGATTTTGCATTCATTAATAAGAGGTTTTTTTCTTGACATCTTATGTGTAAATTTACTAGTTTATATGTGGATTCTATGGCTGATGTATCCTTGATACTTCTGTTATTATTATTATGGTTATAAGCATGTTTTATGACAATGATGATGTATGGCTCTCCTTATGCTTTTATTTATACATGAATGAACAATATATCTATGACGTAATAGATGAGAATACAACTAATGATGTAAGGGAACACTGCTTCTTAGCGATTCTCAGATAAGTGTGAAAACACTATGCTCATCTATGTTATTTAAACTTGTAGATTACATATTTGTGACATGCTTGACGAAATGCCTGTCATGGCTAGTAGGGGTCTAGTCTAGACCTTGTCATTTTTTTTGAAAATGTATCATTGACCAGATGTTATAAATCACTTCTGAACCCGTCATTGACTTCTGCACAGTGACCTGGGCTCCGAGCCTGAAAAAGAGGCTCAAATCCCGGGGACACTGGCACAGGTCCGAGGAAAAAAGTCCCTAGACGCATGCATACCCATGCTGCAGGAGCGTCCAGAGCCTCCCAAAATCGCATCGTTTGGTTCTAATTGATGATGTCAATTAGAGTTTAATTTAATGTCAACTCGGGAAGGTAAACTTAGAAGTGCTTATCTAAAATATATAGATCTAGAAAGATTCCTAATTTGTCCAAGATCTTAAAGTCCCCTTACAAGAACATATTCATTAAGATCTCTTTCAATAACTAAACAAACCTAGATCTAATAATTGTTTGAGATCTATGGTTCTCTTACAAGAACATATTCTACAAGATCTCTTCCAACATTAGAACATCTAATAAGAACTTAAAAGTTGAAATGAAATAAACCTAGATCTAATAATTGTATGAGGTCTTACAGTTCTCTTACAAGAACACTTTCAAATAAGACTCTTCCAATATTAGAACATTTAACAAAACTTAAAAACTGAAATGAAACAAACCTAAATCTAATAATTGTATGAGATCTTATGGTTCTCTTACAAAAACACTTTCAAATAAGATCCTTCCAATATTAGAACATTTAACAAAAACTTGAAAGCTAAAATGAAACAAAAACATAAATTAAATTATACCTAAAGTAAGCAAATAAGCATGCAAGTGAGGCCATGGGGGCCCTCCATAACTCCACAAGCACACCACTTCAATGGAGACTCAGATGTAGAGGCAAAATCGAAGTATGAATCCTTTATTTGAAAATCTCCATTACAAACCAACTCTAAGATTACAACTCTAAGCTTCTAAGATTACATACTCCAAAATTCTAAGATTACAAAAACTTCAAGATTACAATATTACAAAAACTTCAACATTACAAATGGAGGAGATTGTACTCCTATTTATACAATGGGATGAGTAACAAACTCATAATGATCATCCACTAATCTCTCTTTAGTTCCATACATCTCTCAACCATCTAGACACATAACCCCCTTTTGTCCTTAATCTTCTCCATGAGGTTTATCTCTTCAAATTCGAATTTGATCATTCAAGGCCACATAAAGGTGTCTTGGAAGCTTCCTTGGCACCTACACATGTCACAAAAACAACCCACTTTCCATATATAATGTAAAATATATTATTTTATAATATTTAATCAAGAATTTCTCTTAAAAATGCTTAAAAATAAATAATATTTGGAAAATATAAATGAGACCCATTAATGGTGAATAAAAGGGAAAATGAAGTGACATGGTGGTGAATAATGGGTGATATAATGGAAGCATAGGTGAAAAATGTATGGTAATGAGTGACATTTTGAAACCCAAACATACTCCCCAACTGAAGCTCTTGCATGTCCTCATGCAAGCTACTACAATGACTTATCTGATTTGATTCTTAGATGAGCTTCCTTTTACAAGATGTTTGGTTCTTGTGTAACAAGCATCTTTCAATCATGGATTTCTTTTTAACTTTGCACTTCTTTGGATAACTTTTATTTTTGCAAAGCATTTGCATCTTTTAATGATTGGTTCTTGTGCTACAATCATTATTTACTTTGTTGAGATCTCTGTTTAATGATTGGTTCTTGTGTTTACAATCATTATTTACTTTGTTGAGATCAATCATTTTAAGAAGTCATTTAATATGCTCATCATATTTAAGAAGTCATTTAATATGCTCATCATTTTGTAGTAGTTTTTATTGTGGGAAGACTATGTGGGTTAAGATGTAATATGAATGAGGAAAAAAAATGAAGTGTGAAGTGTGAAATTCCCCCCTCCCCAACTGATGGTTTTAGGCAATTTTTAATGAGAAAGGGGATAGTGAAATAGTGGAATATTTTCCAAATATCATCATTTTAGCATCTAAAAAGAATTTCAAGATTAAAGGTTAGAAAACATCATACCTTACTTACCTACAGAAGTGGATGAATCATGCATGTTTAGTTGCTGCAACTCTGATCTGAAGCTTCTTCTGCAAGTTGTGGATGAAAGATGGATCTGTATTGTCGTATCTGTTGCTAGATAGTCTGATGAATCTGATGAGTCTGCTAAATATGGCTGAAAATATATAAGGCTTGGAAGGTATACAAAATATATAAGTTACATTTTCCTCCCCCCAACCTTATTTATTGACTTGTCCTCAAGTCATGACAAGCTGAAAAAGAAATGAACAGAAATCTGCTTCATCTGCTACAAAATATGGGTCTTCAAGTCTTCAACGGTCGATGGCACAAATCTTACTATGTGATTAAATGTGTTGGTGTCGAACATAGCAAGAAGTTGTTGACTTAGTGGCCATTAATGAATGCCACTAGCCAACACGAGAGCTCCCACCATTGATTCCAATGGGAGTCAAGATGCCTAACACATCTTTGTAGGTACGAATGAGTTTGTTGTGGTCGAGTCACCTACAAGATCCAACGAACAAGGGATATTAATGTACTCCCATTGTTCATTGGCAAGAGTACTTGCCATTAAGGCATGCAAGCCTCTAGGTGTTTTTACAAAGATAATTAGACTCTAGGACTTTGACTCAATGATATACATAGAAGCAGGGTTTTATTGGCGGAAATGAAAAATGGTATGAAAAGGGAAATGGAAATGGAAAATGGCTTTTATTGATGAGTTAGGAATAGATGAAAGGAAATGCATGGTGAATGAACAAGAACTCTTGCTGTGAAAAATGGACATGGAAATGGTATGCTTTATGGATTGACAATTGGTGGAATTCAAAATCTTTTGCAAAAAGGGAGGTGCAAGGTAGTGGTTGTAGACATGGATTTGTCTTTAGAAATTTTCATGAATTTAGTCTTTGGAAGACTAATTGTCGTCACAATGTAATCTCCTTAATGATCACTTGATTATCCTGTAACCTGTAAAAAAACTTGGCAGAAAGAAAACATAAGTGTGCTCTAGAAGAAATGGCCAATTCCTTCATGATTCTTACGCAAAAATTTCGTACCAAATAAAACATATTAAGGACAATCAAAGTGTTGAAATTGACTTAATCATGATATTAATATCAATCCATTCTTAAAAATAACCATGAAAAATAATACTCCCTGTTTGTGTCAGATGAAATATGCTCAGCAAAAAGATTAGCATTAGAAAGATCTGTTGTGTTCTGCATATTAGTATGTCACATAAAAGCATTCAAAAGAAAGATGTTATGAGTTTAATGCCAACTTGAAGCTATCAAAACAAGATAATCATCATCTATAGAATCCTCCAAATGTTTGAAATTTGCTTCCAAATGTTCCATTATTTATTTTCAAACCTGTGTGAATTTTGTGAGAATTTTTTTTATTTTTTATTTTTTAATTTATTTTTTAAAATAAAAAACAAAAGAATGAAATTCATTTTTAATTTTTTTTAACAAAATAAAAAAAAAACAAAATTTTTTAATTTGTTATTTATTTTGAGTTGTTTTTTTTTTTCAATAAAGAAATCAACAAAAACAAATTCTCTTAAAAACTAATAAAGAAAATTTCTAAAAATAAACTAACACTAAAATGGATTTTTTTCCAATATCCTAAAAAAACACACAAAATCCTCTAGAATCAATGAAAAATTTGGCTTTTTGTCTAGAAAAATTAGGAGAAGATAATGCAAATGCCAAATCTCTCCAAGATAAGTCAAATCAGATTTTTTATCACTAAATTGAATATAGAAAAGGCATTTTAGTGAGGCAAATGGAGTTGTGACCATAGCTCTGAATATTCGTTGGTGGCACATGCGTTTGATGACATTATAATTACAGGTATCTCCTTCAAACCCTTGATTTCCTTTAGTCTCTTGAGGAGATCGTAGCCTGTTAGTTCTGGCATGCAATAATCTGTGATAATCAAACTGAGCTTCAATGGATTAGTGCAAATAGAGGCAGTGACGTGCTCTTTATTTACTCCAAGGAGTTCAAGAGCCTTGGCAGCACTGTCCACAACAATGAATTTCACAGAATCTCACCGCAACAGTCTCTCAGTCGCGGCCGAAACAATATCTCGCCTGCTAGTCTTTCTAAACAGCCGCGGCTTTTCTTCTGCAATACATTGTAGGTCACGGCAACGGCGCTCAGATCCATGAAGCTTTCTTCCTATAGGAGAACTGCCATCTCTCAACACAACTCTACCATAGCTCACTTTCCAAAAGACAAGAACAATACTCAATTTTCAAATGTACTACCCTACCATGTTCAGTATGCAAGAGGACTTAATTCGTGAACTTCTGATGGCCTTAAATCTTGTGATTTCGCTGTGTCAAACTTTCAATCCTTTTATGTCAACCCTAAGTCTGTATTGTTGCCATATTAGTGAGACAGATAAGATCCATCAAGCATACTGCGACTCATGTTCTATGTAGGGTTACAGCAACCTTAATCATGTCATTTAAACCCAACGTACCCATAACTGCTGAATTATGATTTCTCTGAAGACCTTAGTGCAAGGAATTCACTGCTGCAAAGGAATATGATGGCCAAATCCATACTGCTACATGAATGATAATGAGGCTGCTAATAACAAACTTTTTATTGCTGCAAGGACAGACATAGGCCTGATGTAACAAATCTTCCTCTTGTTGTAAAGGCTTTCGTTCAGACCTGGGTTAATTCTGCTTAGTTTTATAATTTGGCTCCAATTACAGGGTCGAACTCCTTCCACAAACTCCCTTAGTAATAACAAATGGGCTCTAAATTCAAATGATGCCAAGATGCTTTGCCAAGGAGACACCAAAGAGGTTTTGCAACAAAAATATGATAGGAACTGTTGAAGTCACAGTGAGAAACAATTTTAAGACTTTGCCAATTTCAGAGATTATATATTAATCCAAAACATTAAGTGAGTTCCCCAAACAGTGTGATGACAATATGATTTGATCTGACGCAGAGGATGGACTGGTTTTTTTTTTTTTTTTTTTTAATGTCTATTATATATGATATACCTATTTATTATGTGGGAAATTTTTTTATTTTTTTATTTTTTAATTTTTTTTTTAAACTAAAATTTAAAAAAAACTAAGTTTTATCTAAAATGCTTTTTTTAAGATGATTTTTGACTAATTCACAAAATTCTTTATTGTTATATCGCAGATCAATTTTCCAGCAAAAGTATTTTTATTTGGAATAAATCAATAGATTTTCTGATCTTCCTGATCGCACGAAGCGCGGGAAGAGAGCATACTAATCTCTTGGTTTTTTTTATTTATGCAGGTTAGCGGGAATGGATAAAACACAATTAAGATCTGCGACAAAACCTTGCATTATCTACACTCTTTCTGCAATGTCACGGGGGCGTTTAGACTCTTGGAAGACAAAGCTTCCCGATAATCAAGCTCCTGGCTCACCCGTGATACAGAAACAAGACATAGAAATGCAAAGATGAAGCAGTTTTTTTTTATTCATGATGATATTTTTAAAAAAAACAAGACTAAAGAAAATTCTACAAAGAAATTCTACGAAAAAAATTCTACGAGATCTCGTTTTATTTTTTATTTTTAAGCTATTCTACATTAACTTGAAAGATGTTTTATTTTCTAAGTAAAAGAATGCTTCCAGTGAAGCCATCTACGGACTAAAAATTTGAACATGCTCACATCAAGATTTAAAATTTTTACGTTATGTTTTACAAGTATGTGAGAATCCTGTCTTAGAGTTGGCTCAAGGTTATTGTCCTTGCTCTCCAAGAAGTACCTGTTCAACATTGTCAAATTCATCATCCGTAGATGGATTAGTGAGAAATGGGGGGTTTAAAATAAAAACTGAATTTAAATTAACTATGTGTGAAAATAAAAATGCTCCAAACTTTGAACTCCTTTATGAACCTGTTGTCACCAAGTTCCACAAATTAGTCCATAAAAACAAATGCATAAAATAATTACTAAATCCTTCTAGTTGCACTTCCCCGGCAACGGCGCCAAAATGTTTGGTTCTAATTGATGATGTCAATTAGAGTTTAATTTAATGTCAACCCGAGAAGGTAAACTTAGAAGTGCTTATCTAAAATATATAGATCTAGAAAGATTCCTAATTTGTCCAAGATCTTAAAGTCCCCTTACAAGAACATATTCATTAAGATCTCTTTCAATAACTAAACAAACCTAGATCTAATAATTGTTTGAGATCTATGGTTCTCTTACAATAACATATTCTACAAGATCTCTTCCAACATTAGAACATCTAATAAGAACTTAAAAGCTGAAATGAAATAAACCTAGATCTAATAATTGTATGAGGTCTTATAGTTCTCTTACAAGAACACTTTCAAATAAGACTCTTCCAATATTAGAACATTTAACAAAACTTAAAAACTGAAATGAAACAAACCTAAATCTAATAATTGTATGAGATCTTATGGTTCTCTTACAAAAACACTTTCAAATAAGATCCTTCCAATATTAGAACATTTAACAAAAACTTGAAAGCTAAAATGAAACAAAAAAACATAAATTAAATTATACCTAAAGTAAGCAAATAAGCATGTAAGTGAGGCCATGGGAGCCCTCCATAACTCCACAAGCACACCACTTCAATGGAGACTCAGATGTAGAAGCAAAATCGAAGTATGATCCTTTATTTCAAAATCTCCATTACAAACCAACTCTAAGGTTACAACTCTAAGCTTCTAAGATTACATACTCCAAAATTCTAAGATTACAAAACTTCAAGATTACAAATGGAGGAGATTGTACTCCTATTTATACAATGGGATGAGTAACAAGCTCATAATGATCATCCACTAATCTCTCTTTAGTTCCATACATCTCTCAACCATCTAGACACATAACCCCTTTTGTCCTTGATCTTCTCCATGAGATCATAATCTTCTCCATGAGGTTTATCTTCTCAAATTCGAATTTGATCATCCAAGGCCACATAGAGGTGTCTTGGAAGCTTCCTTGGCACCTACACATGTCACAAAAACAACCCACTTTCCATATATAATGTAAAATATATTATTTTCTAATATTTAATCAAGAATTTCTCTCAAAAATGCTTAAAAATAAATAATATTTGGAAAATATAAATTAGACCCATTAATGGTGAATAATAGGAAAATGAAGTGACATGGTGGTGAATAATGGGTGATAAAATGGAAGCATAGGTGAAAAATGTATGGTAATGAGTGACATTTTGAGGCAAACACGTACCTTTGTCCATATCAAGGGAGAATCCGTGGGTTTAATGGTCTAAAAGATTAGTGGGACCCAGAGGCTGGATACTTGCGTGGTTGGAATGGCTCCTGGGAGTTTTGTTGCTAATGTGGAAGGTCTGTTAGATGTGTTTTCATTGATTCCACTTCCTAAAGGTCACCTAGGAGGTTGAATCAGATCATAGTAGCCTCTCATTGCATGTTTACCCCAGTTGGCTGGTTACTTGGGTAGATTTAGGAGGAGGGTGTCACTAAGTGGTATCAGAGCATGGTTCAACAATTGGAATGGATGGGCGGAATGTGTTTGTCATGCATACATGTCGATTACATATGTGTTACTTATGTTTGAGGTATATGTGCTTGCTGTGTATGCATGGTGGTGGTCATTGTTGTTGTTGTGTCGCTATGTGGAAGTTGATGTTGTTGTTTTTGGATACGATCGTCATGTGTGCATGTTGGTTATACATTTGTTATGAATGTTAGTGTCTATATGTTTTTATAAATGCATTTTCATGGTTAGGATTCTTGTCCAGGAGGTCATTGTATTCATTTAGGTCATCATGATTTTTTAGTATGTTATGAGGCTGATGTGTTGGTTGAGATAGAGAAGGAGATGCATATCGTCAAAGTGAGGTTATAACACTAGACTTTGGGGTAAGAGAAGATCGTCTTACATGTATTGTATGTTCGACATGCATGTATGTTATTTAATGGATTGTTTTATGCGTGTTTTTCATTTCATTTTTGTTGTGGTTACATGCGTGGTAGATGTTAGTGAATCAATGATGTCATATGCACGTGTGTCAAATAGTCATGAATGATAGTAATGTGTTGTTATATGCATTGTTGTTGTTGTTTTATGTTAGTTAACTTGATGATTATGTTATATTTTGTTGATGAGTATGTTATATGTTCGTTAACTTGATGATTAGGGTTATTGTATTAAGATTTTGATGTTATATGTATCATGTTAAACTAGATTGAACGATGTAAATGGTTATGGTTACGATATTCAGGTATGAGCCAACATATTTGTGATATTTTGTTGTACTAATTTAGACTGACTATGCATATGTGATTGTTTGACAATTGTTTATGAGTTTATGATGTAAACATGTTAGCTAGTTACTGTTATGGATATCATGACCTTATTTATGTTTGAGTTGATGTGTTGTGAAGTTATATCGCGCTAATCTAAATTGATTGTACGTACAAGATAGCCTCCCCTAAGATACATGAAGGTATGAGTTTTCTTATGTCATTTATTTGGTGTTTGAATGTTTTATTATGTCGTATATTGATGTTTGAGTGTTTGATGTATATTATGTCATCTATATGTTGTTTGAATTTTTGATTAATTGAATGATATGAACATGTGTCTATAAGATTGCATGAAGTAATGATCTTGTTTTAAGATGGTTTTACTAACACACATTTGGATAATTTGATCAATTCACCTATTTATAAATGCTAATGAATTATCATTTCAAGGATTTGGAAACGAGATGATAGTTCATGGACAACAAATGACATTTGTATTCACAAAATATAAAAATGCATCTTTTCCTTTTTGAGGCCGTCAACCGTAGTTCAACCGGACTGTTTATGTGAACAAGGCAAGTTCATAACCATACTTCTCTTTGATGGTATTCAAAGGAAGTTTGGATAGGTCAATGATGGTGTTTAATTTTTGATTATCTTTTCCCCATGAAGTTGGTGTTCTTGTGTAGTGTCCACCGACCATTTGCATGTTATATTGAATTCCTCCATAGCCAGGTTTCAATTCGGGAAACAAGGCAACAAATTCAAGCTTGAATTCTTACAGTTGGCCTATTTTCTTGCATGGTTCATCCATAGTTATAATTTATAAAGATTTCATCTATTTTTTGTCATAATTATTTCAGGAGGCTCGGGTTAGTGGATGTCTCCTACATTCCAGCTAGTGGGACAGTCACATGTATATTATACCACTTGCTTTGTTTATTTCCACTATTTGATAGTACTGTGTAAGTATTAAAAAATTTAATATATATCATGTTTTCTTGTTCACATGTCTTGTTTTTTTTATCGACACAGTTGATGAGATTGGACTATGTTTAATGTCATTATATTGAAAACTTCTATTTTGAATTTAACAATGGTTTAGGTGAATTTAGTGGTTAAAAATACGTATTTTCTTTTCAAGTTGTCACATGTTTATATTCTCATATGTGTAGAGTATGTACACTTTTATAAATTTCATTAGTTACGTTTAATTTTTCGGACGGGTCGAGTATGATACATTTCTATAAATTTAGTTAGTTAAATTTCTAGGTAGAGATAGGCCTCTTGTTCTACAAATAAACAAAATTTCATATACCAATTTATTGTCCAACTTAAACATAACCTATAAATTAAATTATTTATTATTATTTTATTCAAAAGTTAATACCATGCAAATTTTTTACAACTTTCTGACAATGATTCATGTTAGGGTAGAAATTTTTTTGGGTCATGTATATTCTACCACTTGTTTCGTTTATTTTCACTATTTGATAGTACTATGTAAGTATTAAATCATTTAATATATATTATGTTTTCCTGTTCACGTGTATTGTTTTTGTTATCGACACAATTGATGAGATTGGACTATGTTTAAGGTCATTACATTGAAAAATGTTGTTTGCATTCAACAATAGTTTAGGTGAATATAATGGTTAAAAATATGTATTTTTTTAAAGTTGTCAAAAGTTTAAATTCTTAGATTGACAGAGTATGTATATTTTTATAAATTTCATTAGTTAAATTGCTATGTAGAGATAGGTCTCTTTTTCTACAAATAAACAGAATTTCATATACCAATTTATTGTCCCACTTAAACTTGACCTTAAAATTAAATTATTTATTATTATTTTACTCAAAAGATAATATCGCGCAATCCACAGGGTCTTGGATAGAAGGTGATCGGGTGCTATGTTAAGGCACTCCTTGATGTGAAGTTAATTGTTCAATTCCCTGTCCCGATCGGGTGATATATTGGACATGATGAAGTTGTAGTCCTACCAAGCTTAAAAAATAAATAAATTAATATCGTGTAAAATTGATGTCATGGTAGACAACTTTTTAGGTCATCAATCTTTTGGTTTTATTTCCTGAGGTATAAATTAGTTTGTTTGTGTGGAATTTTGTTTCCATCGAGTTTTGGGTTCAAATCTCGTGGGAAAGACTTGAGAATGAGAGTCAATTATGGGAATAAGGTGCCTCAAGGGGCATTCAACCTTGATAGAATCTCACACAAACATGGTAACTTCATCCTCGATTGAGTTTCACACAAACATGATAACAACATTTCAGAGTTGAGCAAATCATTCTTTCTTCTAACATCGAAACCTTGCTCTAGCTCAATTAAAAAAACAAATTAAATTTACAAATAATTACTATTATGACAAAAATTTAAATATATAAAAAAATTGAGAAACATAACTTTGTAGAATAAAAACTTATAAAATATCTTTATAGAATAAACTTTTTTTTTCAAGTAAAAAATATATATTATAGGATTGCATTCGCATGTGTTTGAAAAATCTAATTCAATTTTTTTGAGATGAATATGCAATATGAAGAGTGGGTTTATGGGGAGATAATATATAGGGGTGGGGAGATAATATGCATATTATCTCCCCTTACCTCTACATATTATTTCCTCCATCCCCACACTCGTATGAGGGTTGTCGAAAGCCTCGAATGGGGTGCGATTTCCAATATAATTGTTCTTGGCTTTGTTCTGTCTGCTCTGGTTCTGTAAGTTGAGGGGATAATTGTTTCTCGATTTTTAATGCACTTGATTTCTCTTTGGCAAGGTCAATGATTGATCGTCATTGGATAAGAAGAAAGCAGTAGTAAAGTTGGCCATGAAAGAAACTTACATAATAAGGTAAATATAATATTATATAATATAATATTTTACTTAATATTCCTTTACACTCTGATTCAGTTATATAATTTGAAAAAAAAATGAAACATTATAAAACAATTTAGATGATTACGGTGATTACTTCATTTTAAAAACACTTTAATTTTGCTTGAAATATTTTAATCTTTTTCATATGTTCATACATTAATAGCCTGACTTTGAGAAGAATATAAGGGTTGGCCTAGGTAGTGGATTTGCTAAACATTAAGATTTGGTAACTTTTTAAGATTAAATTTTGCATTTATTTATTTAATTTAATACAATTTTTTAGGAAGTAGATTTATTGTCCAATAATAATATGTGGATTTTGGACGTCATTTTGGATGATTAGTTTATTATTAATACAAAGAACTAGATCAATTAAGCTACCCAATTATAAATTCTTTACCATCTACATCTTACATCTTAGGATATTGGTATCTTAATTATAATGAAAGAAGACATTTTTGGTGTCCATTGCTGAATTTAGATAACAATACATTTTAGATATATATAATTGTGAAATTTGGGCAAAATCTCTAATTGGTACCCATGATTAAGACTTAATTTTGGTTGGATTGAATTAGTCAAGATGGCAGTGGGGCATTTGAGTATGAAAATTCTTACAATCAGTGTTTGTTGTTACATCGAGAGAGACTTTATAGCCCAATACAGGGGAGATGAGAAGTTGTCAGATTAGTACCAGATAACATTAATTATTAAAAAGTAATAAAAATTAGTTTATTAAACAATTAAAAGAATACAGGGTTTAGAGTTTGGAAAAAAAACAAGTTTTCTTTATAGTAAATTTATTATTTTTTGAGTTAAAAACTATAAATGCAAAAAATGTTAATTTTACTATATGATAGTGATACAAATAAAAAAATGTCTACTAGCATATAAAAAAATGTTTACTGAATTAGTTTGTTTGAAAAAAAATAATGAAAGATTATTTCTACTTAAAAGTTACTGATAAATTTAGAATTAGAAAAATCCCATTTTTTAAAATTAGTTAACAATGAACATGAAGATTAGGATTCTATTCATAGTTGATTGTGTTAGTGTTGGAATCAGCACTTGGATTGTAAGAAGTGCATGACCAGACACATCTTAAGCTCAAGGGATTTTCTCATCGTTGGATTAAGTTTTGGAAGGTGGTTGAAGTTCTCACACACTGGAAAATAAAAGGATTTCAAACTGATAAATCACTCACACATATGAGGGTACTAGTATTTGATGTGGTAGCAAGGATAATTTTGTATTCTAATGGTTAAGAGAATATGAAAAGAACAGTGGGTCTATATGATAGAAATCCACTATTAAGATGAAAGGAAAAACAAAATATTCCAGACCTGTAACATAATGATGAAAGAAAGCTTATTCAAGACTTACAAGAATCTCATCACACATTTAAAATATTTCTGTCACAGGGAATGCTCATGAATAGGCTTACCATACACATTTTATCCAGAAAGCTTGTAAAACAAGACTGATAAAAATAGATCATCATGTACAGCTATATCATAAGACTGACAAAAACATGAGACAACATATGTAGATCACAATATGGAAATGAAGCTATAAGATATGGAAACACATAAATAAATTACACATTACACACATCAAATCATTCATAAATCCTCAAGAGTGTATCTGGATATTATAAATTCAAAAAGTATTCAACTGACGATGCAATGAGATGAACAACTCATGAACCCTTTCCTCATTGCTTTTCATAAAATATATACAAAAAAGGTAACCTGTTAAAGATCCTCAAAAAGTGGAAGTCTATTGTAGGACCTTTATAACAATATTATAAATAAAGAAAAACTTATCTTAAAAATAACAGAAAGGTAGTATGATATACAATATTTGGTTTACACATGCGTAAAGATAGAACTTGATAATATGGAAATCGAAATGGCTGAGCTGAGGTGGCTAACTGCTCCTCATTTCCTGGAAAATCTTTCTACTCAAAAAGTACAACAACTAACTGAAAATGACACCTGGATCTTTATCCACAAAAGTGCAGCAGTAACCAACTGAAAATGACACTTGGAAGACAACTTCATTGGATAACACTTGGTAGGAAAAAACATTACCACTGAGGCAACATATACTTTATCACCATTTAGTGTCATTCCTCAAAACCAAAACAAAGAGCTACCTTTTTATCTTCTTATACAAATTCTGAAGAAAATAGCTACTTTTTCAGAAAATGTAACTATTTCTGATAACTCTGTAGGTAGGCCCAAAATGATATGATTCTTAAGATTTGCCTTGTTTTAGATATTCAATCATTAAAAATCTGGCACAGAGGCCAATAACCTAAGAGCTTCTGCCTTAGTGAACCTCTTATTTGGTTTTCTCTTTTGTGCTTGTTTCTTCTTTTGAGCCTTCTTCTTCCCTGGATGATTTTCTGGACTCTCATCTATATTTATTATCTCATCTCTGAGAGCAGGATTAGCTATGAGCTTGCTAGCTAGTCTGAGCTTATTTTTTGGTCTAGTATGAGGCCTTTGAATATATGGATTAGGAATATATGAAGGCCTTCTTCTTCCATGGATGAATCTACTTTGCTGCTCCTATTCAAACTCTGTTTCACTAAACTCTATTTCACTACTCTCTTCCTCAAATGATGAGTATGAGTGGATTGTTACTTTCCTCGTTCCCTTAGCTAATGAACTCAGAGATGAATAAAGCTGGGCTATTTTTGGTTCCTCTACTGTAGTCTCTGAAACTTTACTCTTTCCCTTAGCTGATGTTTTGAGAGAGGAATAAACCTGTGCCAGTGTTGGTTCCTCTACTGCTGGAGTCACATTGACTTCTTCTATCTCTTGTCTAATCTCTAGAACATGGCTTGGTGCTAATGTTTCAGGGGTGGCCTTATCCACACTGCTAGCTTCCACTGTAGATACTTCTGACAGAATGAGTCTTCTTCTGCATTTATTTCTTGAATATGAAGCTACCTCTTCCTTGTATTTATAAATAGTATTCTTGTCAAGTAGAGTGACCTTTTGTTTAAAATTGCTTGCATGTTCTTACCTGAAAGACTCTAAGGTTTGTGGCTCAATAGGTAGCCTTCTGGTATAAAATTCTTTTTCTGGTTACATCATAGATATAGGAATAGTTGTTTCAAATCTAGCTCTTCTGGCTGAGCTTCTTGTCTGCATGCTTAATGGTGAAGAATATTGATCTGCATGTAAGGGGGTCAATATAGGTGCATGGATTGACTCTTCCTCCTGGGTCTTCTGCTTTGAAGGCCTTCCTACTTTTCTTCTCGAATTAACACTGCTGAAACCCTCATCTGCTAGGAACTTGTTCCATGTGGTTATGTTCTTCTTCAAATGATACACCACCAAAATTTTGATTAACCCCCAGTGATACAGATTATGGAGTGAATAATGTAGGGTTTGTTGTATCTCTTGAGACATTTTCAATAGAGATTTGTAGAGGAAGAATGGGAGGTTCATAGGTATAGAGCTTGAAATATGAGATGAAAGCCTCCTTTGATACTGATGCACTATGGAAAACCTGCCTTCACAGGTGATATAACGTTGCACTGTGGTGATAACTCCTTTCCATTCAGGCTTAAAATAAGAAATATGGACAGTAGAGGTCCAATCTACATTCTCATGCTCATGTTTAAGATATGCATTTAAATCCTCTCCAAACAAAGTTTTTCTTTTATATCATGACTCACTTGTAGCTGACAGCTGGGTAGCTCGTGCTATGATGGTATTTGAGATTTTGAAGGTCAGAGACCCTAGCTTGACCTGCTCTCCATTATAAGACTCAACAAATGCTTGAGCAACTGCAATGTTCTCCCCTGAAAACTTCTTCAAAAACCGATACCATCCAGCTGCCTGAAACTGTGCCTTTTCACGGTGATAAAAAAATTGTTTATTGGCAGGTTCTGAACAGTTTATCTTACCACTCATACACATTCTGTTTTACTAATAGCTAACTCAACCGCTACTGAACACTTGTGAAACTATGAACAACAACAAGCCACAAAGCCGTAACTGCTTGCACGAAGATAAAAAACTACTTGCTATAGGATAACAAAATTCTTGATGTAGCTTTCTCAGAGTAAATGGGAAACAATGATCTACATGCCCTTAATTACAGTGAGGTTGGCTTGACACGAAATCGAATGATTTGAATTTAGGTGCCAACTCACTCCACCAAATATTTCACTCACCCAAATAATTAACTAACTACTACTCGTACTTCAGTTTTGATCTACCTCACCTTTAATGAGTAGCGTTATATTAACTAGACTTAACAAATATAATAGCCAACCGCCTTTTAATGAACCTCCAATTGGAAATAGCCACCTTTCAAAAGGGTAATACCTATTTTTTAGAAGACCTTCAATTATTCCAAAGAGTAGTGTTTTTTCACCTGAGTAATGTCTTTTCACCTCTTTATACAAATTCTAAAGAAAATAGCTACTTTTCAGAAAAGGTAGCTGTTTCTGTGTTGCTTATGAATCCAAAATTTCTAGGAAAATTGTTACTTTTTAGAAAAGGTCGCAATTTCCTATTATTCCTGAAATAGCTGATGACTTTGACATTTTATCCTTAGCCCTAGATAGAAGATATCATTATGAATAAATAATACTTCTCAAACTAAATCCATGGCCTTAACTACTCAAGGTAATTAAAAGACTTATTTAGAAGAAAATTCACCCTAATTACTCTAATACACAAAAACAAACTATTTCACTCAACTTTTTTTTGGATTTTGTTAAAAATAATAAAAACTTTGACACATTTTTAACCCTCCAGGACCTTCAACCATAGGCTAAAGGGACAAAAGAGGATCAAAGACACAAATGCAATGGTGACCAGGCTTCGAAAAATTGCAATGCTAATAGTGGCTCCTATTGGGGATGAAGTCCTCCCTGTGTGATCTGAACCTGATATGTTAATGTTGCTGTGCTAATTACAAGTTCATAATTATATTTTATTTTCTTCTTGTTTGCTTATGGTGCTTTAGTTTCCTTGGTGCAGGTGAGTGTCCAAACAGGAAATTATCTTGTGTTTATGTTGAATTTAATGATAAACAAACAACATAAGCAAGAACTGAACAACAAATTAAAAATGTACAACAAACCCCTGCGCTCCGTCGTCCACTGCATAGAGACTTAAATAAATGTTAAAGCGCTAAACTTAAAAGAAATAGGCCCACGACCCATTGGTAGGGTGCGGCCATGGTGGGGCGGAGTTCTGGGGTTCAAACTCCGACCCGCTCCCATACAACGTTTTTCCAACCATATTGCAACGGACCCCATACATTTCATTTACGGGGACTATAGTTGAACCTTTGCATTAAACGCATACCTTGGCATATATTTAATACAACCCAACAAACCATTTTATGCAGTGAACCTTGGCCCATTAAATGGATTTTCAACTTGGATTTGCAGATTTAACATTTGATATGGTTTGGCAATTGATTTATTTTAGAGTTTAATTTAATTGATATGGTTTGGCAATTAATTTATTTTAAAGTTTAATTTAATTAATATTTAATATATATATATATATATATATATATATATATATATATAAAATAAAAAAAATACAATTCCACCTTGGAAATATTAGGGAAATTTCACCCACATAGACCAAATTGACGAATTAGAAAATGCCACTTGTCATAGTCTCATTGGCAGAAACTTGAAGAATATTCCAGAAGATTCATTTTTGCTAACTGGGCTGCCATGTTAGCAACCTGTTCACAACCTACATTTTTTTTAGCTGTTTGAGTAAACGGACAGCAGGCCATAACTTACTCATACAAACTCGGATTTTGATGAAACGAGTTGCGTTGAAATCCTGGTGATGATATCTACGCTTTCGTCCTAGTTTCGAGCAATTATGAAAACTTTGATTTTTGAGCTAAATACTGAGCACCTGATCATTCCTCCCCACTAGAAGCCTTTTGGACCCCAAAATCTCTCTTGATGACTGAGTATGTGAATGAGGGGACTGTTCCCTCACCCTTCCAGTCCCTATCCACTGAATTTTTTCCCAATTTCATCATTTGGAGCTTTTCATAAAAAGCCAACTTTTTCCTCGATTCTTGTGACTTTTTGCTGTCATTGATACCGTCATGCTGCAATATTTCTGAATTTATAGAACAAAAATCTATTTTTTCAGAAACCATCTTGTTCCTACATTGGTGACCAATCAAATAATACTTAGAAACTTTTTCACCTTGCACACTGTCACCATGGCGATTTTTAGCTTATCTTGCTTTGTACTTGCGTCGACTCTTGACCAAGTTTCTTCGCCATTGCCATGTACCTTTTGGAAACCATAAACCAACATTTGTGGATCCCATGCCTTATTTTCCAAGTTGCTTTGTCACTTTATCTTTGACCTTTGCACCCTCTTGCACTGACATCTTGTTTCCAACACTGCTCAACACTACTGTTGACTGCTGCAAATGTTTTTCACCTTCTTTCAAAGACAACCTATTAACATCTTGAAAAAATTCATTACAAGCATAAGAATCTTTATGAAATGTGTGATTTAATACATCTCTTTGTTTGATCATCAACAATGTCAAGTTCTGACTTGCATTCACTATCCTATTCATTTCACTTGCATGCATAAGAGACAAACCCATATTTTTATGTGCGCTAATTCAATACCATTCTTAAACAAGTGGTACTTGTTCTCATGGCTATGAAATACAGCTTTCCTATCATACATATAAGGACTTCCCAATACAATACTTGATATTTCAAGCGGCACCACATCAAGCTCAACTTCATCAAGAAAGTTTGAGTTAATGGTGAATCTTAGTAAGCACTTCCTTGTAACCTGCAAGTTTGCATTTTTGCAAATCCAACCCAAAGGATATGGTCTTGTATGTCTAATAGTTTCAAGGCCTAGTTGCTGAACCAAATCTTCGGAAATCATGTTATCTTGTGACCCACTATCAAAAAGTGTATCAATATTGGTATGTTTAGAGACAACTCTAATATGGAAAAGTTCTATTCTGGTATCTTCATCATGAGTATAATTTTAATAATTTGAAGTACTAGTGCTTGCAACATGTTTAACTTTCAAACCTTGGCTTTAATTTTTGTCTCATCTCTTGAATCTGACCCTAAGTCTTGTTCAACTATAGCAACAATTTTCCCCTTGTGTTTGGCATTCAGTCTATTTGGTTTCAGTTCCGAATGAAGTTGCCAACAATGGTCTTCATCATGGCTAGTCTTTGAACAGTTCTTGCATGTTAGTTTTTCCTTCTCTTTCTTAACATAACTTTTTCTTTTTCCTCTTCCATAAAACTTTCATTTCCCTTTACTCTCACTTTCCTCTTTCTCCTCTATGCCTTGTTTTCCCCTTGCCTCTAAGTGTGTGGCTTGTACACAAAATTCGTCTAAATTTCTTGGGTTAAACATAAGAACAGTATGTTTCAAATAGGAATGCAAACCCCCAATGTATTTCAAGAGTGTATCTTGGGAATTCAAATTTACGTCTAACAACAAAGCTCTCTTTCTAAACTCCTGGGTATACTCTTGAATTGTTTGACCCTTGAGTTGCCTAAAATTTTGTCAACTCATAATAGATTTTTGCATGTAAGCTAAAGGATAAAAATTTCTTTTAATGGAAGAAATAAACTCAACCCAAGAAATGGATATCTTACCATGAATTCACATTTCCTCTTGAGCCTTTACTTCCCACCAAACTAGTGCTTCTCCTTCTAGCCTCAATGAAGCCAACTGGATCTTTATGTCGTCTCCATGAAGGTTTTGAATTCTGCAATACAACTCCAATTGACATATCCAATTGTCTAACTTCTCTGCATTTACCTCGCCATTGTACATGGGTAGTTCAAACTTTATGTCCAATTTAAGTAATGGAGTTTTTCCTCTTGTGGATTTTGAGTGAGTGTGAGTGGTCTTTGTGTTGGATGTGGAAGATGATGCAGATGGGGACGATGAGGATGATGAAGATGGTGGAGATGAAGGTGGCTTTCCTCCACTACCCTTTGAACTCTTCTCTTCATCTTTCTTATTGTTTGAAGATCCTTCTCCATGTGGGAACTTAGAACCTCCTCCTGCTCTTTCTGCAATGAATGCTTCAAACATGATTTTAACGATTCTTTGCATCTCTTTGAAGTCTCTCTTAACATCCTATTCTTTAGAATATTCATGAGTCTCTTCATGGCCTGAAATAATGGCTAAGGATTCAAGCTCAACCTCTTTAACTTATACCTCTTCAATCACTTTAACTTCTTGTGCAATTTGGACCTCTTCAATCTCATCTGATGGAGATAGAACTTGAGGTACTTCAAGTGCAGATTTGAGTGGAATATTAGATGAAGGTGATGCTTTCTCAGCTCTCTTCATTCTTGTCCTAATCTCAGGACTAGCTACCAATATTTCCCTTCTCCTCTCTGCAATCTTAACCTTGTAAGCATCACAAAATTGCAACTGTTAAAACTCTTTTGCACAAACTTTAGCAAAACAAGCAAATAACCTTAAGCAACCTGATGCTCTTTCAACTAGGCTGTGATACCAACTTGATCTGAACCTGATATGTTAGTTTTTCGGTGCTAATTACAAGTTCAGAATTATATTTTATTTGCTTCTTGTTTGCTTATGGTGCTTTGGTTTCCTTGGTGTAGGTGAGTGTCAAAACAAGAAATTGTCTTGTGTTTTATGTTGAATTTAATGATAAAAAAAAAGTAAGAAATTAACATTAGCATAAACATGTACATCAAACCATAAATAGAGCCATCAACACAATTTTTCGATGAAGGAGTTCACCCCTCCTGGGGTACATCTCCTTGGTCCAACTCCATAGCTTGGGCCTCTTGTATTAGCTAAAATTTAGAAAAAGTGATGCATACATTAATAAAATTCTCTTGAAACCTGTTCTATTGTCTTCAAAACATACAAATCATTTAAAAATAACTATCCAATTACTGAAAAATGACTTTGGCTGGTTCAAACTTGACCTCCTTCCCTGGTGGCCCTTGGCTCCCTTGAACTTCCCTGTAGAAAAATCACATGTAGAAGTCGTTTTCAGCCTCTAAAACCTATTCCATTTTCTCTGGAATTCCAAAATAATCTAAAATTGACTATTAATTTTCTAAAAATGGTCGAAATATGCCTCCATTATGGCCAAAACAAATTTTCATAGAAAACTGCCTCAAAATCTAGCTAACTGCCAATTAGCTCTACTAAATTTGGAACCTTCGTCGAAATGAGGGGCGCCTCCAAAATCTCTGTGAAGTTAAACTCCACTTAATTTAAGTTTAATTAAATACTAAATTGGATTAGTCGTTGTCATTAGCTCTAAGCACGATTATCGGGGCGCGGTCATGTGGCATGGTCATGTGGTGGAGGGGCTGGCACCTCCATGCTCCGTCATCCACTGCATGAGGATTAAATAAAGTTAATGTGCAAAAGTTCAAATAAATAGGCCCGCAACGCATTGGTAGGGTGCGACCGTGGTGGGGCGGAGGTATGGGGTTCAAACCCCGACTCTGCTCCCATACAACGTTTTACCAACCATATTGCAATGGACCCCATACATTTCATTTACGAGTACTATAGACGAACCTTTGCATTAAACATGGACCTTGGCATATATTTAATACAACCCAACAAACCATTTTATATGTGAACCTTGGCCCATTAAACAGATTTGCAACTTGGATATGTGGAGTTAACATTTGATATGGTTTGGCAATTGATTTATTTTAAAATTTAATTAATATCTAATATATAACATATATATATATATATATATATATATATATATATATATATACACACACACACACACACAATTCCACCTTAGAAATACTAGGGAAATTTCACCCACATAGACCAAATTGGCAAATTAGAAAATGCCACTTGTCACAGCCTCATTGGAAGAAACCTGAAGAATATTCTAGAAGATTTCTTTTCGCTGACTGGGCTACCATGTCAGCAACCTGTCAACAACCTGCAATTTTTTAGTTGTTTGAGTAAACAAACAACAGGCCATAACTTACTCATACGAACTCAGATTTTGATGAAACAAGTTACGTTGGAATCCCGGTGATGAGATCTACGCCATCATCTTGGTTTAGAGAAATTCTAAAAACTTTGATTTTTGAGCTAAATACTGAGCCCCTGATCACTATGAGGCTTCAAGGACAAT